>SJYX01000785.1:604270-673507 GCA_006410675.1 Oreotragus oreotragus | reverse complement strand
TTCTTCTTTAAACATTTGGTAGAATTCAGCAGGGAAACCCTTTGGTCCTGAACTTGTTTATTTGTAGGTTTTGATTGTTAGTTAAATCTGTCTACTTGAGATTTGTCTGATCAGATTTTCCTACTTCTTCATATTAATAATTCAATCTTGGTATGTTGTATGTTCCTAGAAATTCATCCATTTCTTCTAGATTATCCAATTTTTTGGCCTATACTTGTTATAAGTAGCCTCATGATTCTTTATATCTCTGTGCATCAGTTGCAATATATCTTCTTTCATTTCTGATTTTATTTATGGAAGTAATTTTTATCTATTCTTAGTCTAGCTGAAGATTTGTCAGTTCATTCAAAAAACGAGCTCTTCATTTGATTAATCTTTAAATGTGTAAAGCTGTTTATTTGGATGTTTCTTTTGTCTTGACGTTGTTTTTATTTATCACTATAAACATTCCTTTTGGAACGCCTTTTGTAGTAACCCACTAGTTTTGGTATATTGTCTCCCCATTTTCATTAGTTTCAAGATGTTTTTTGATTTTTTATTTGATTGCATCTTTGATCCATTGGTTGTTCAGAAGTGTATTATTTAGTTTCCACACATTTGCAAATTTTTCTGGCTTCCTTCTTCTATAAATTTCTAATTGTATAGAAATTGTAAAAGATACTCATTGTGATTTTAATTTTCATAAAATTTCAAAGACTTTTTGTGACTTGTCATATGATCTATCCTGGAAAATGTTCCCTGTGGACTTGAGAAGAATGTGTATTCTGCTGCTGACACATGGAATGTTGTGTATATATGTCTGTTAGGTCCATTTAGTCTAAAATATAGTTCAAGTCAAACGTTTCGTTATTGATTTTCTGTTTGAATGATCCGTCCACTGTTGAAAGTGGAGTTTGAAGTCCCATACTATTATTATATTGTTGTCTATTTCTCTCTTGAAATCTGCTTGTGTTTCCTTAATAAGCAGGTGCTCTGATGTTGAATGCATATATATTTATGGTTGTTACAACCTCTTGACTATTTGACACTTTCATCATTATATAATGACCTTCTTGGTTTACCATTACAGTTTTTGGCTTACTGTATATTTTTTCCTATGTAAGTATAGTTACTTGGCCCTCTTTTCATTTCCACTTGCATGAAGTATCATTTTCTATCCTTCATTTTAGGTCTCTATGTGTCCTTAAAGCTTAAAAAAAATGAGTTTATTGCAGGCAGTTAATTATTGGGTCTGTTAAAAAAAATTTATTCAGCCACTCTGTGTCTTTAGTTGGATAATTAAGTCAATTTATTGTTAGGTTAATTATTGGGATTCCTTGTAAGTTACCAGCTTTGTTTCTCGTGCTAATTCTAAGATTCTCTCTTTGACTTGATTTATGATAGCTTTATTTTTATGTGGCTTAATGAACATCTCTTTAAGCTGAGTTTGTTTGGTGTCCTACAAGCTTTGTGAATTTGGAAATCCAAGTATGTCTCAGATTTGGAAAGCTCTCCACCATCGTTTCTTAGATTAGCGTTCTGCCTTCTGGAAATCTTTTGATAGCATCCCATAAGTCACGTGGACTTTCTTTGTCCCTTTTCACTCTTTTTGCTTTGTTGTCCTCTAACTGGATAATTTCAAAATTTATGTCCTCTTACTCACTGATTCTTTCTTCTGCCTTGTCTATGCTACTGTTGATGTTCTATACTCTTTTTTTTTTAATTTCATATTTCATTCATTAGTATTCTTCACTCCAGAATTTTTGTTTGCTTCCTTTATATGATTTGTCTTTGTTAAACTTTTCATTTTGTTCCTGTATCATTTTCTTGATTTTGTTGAAATGTCTTTCGGTGTTTTCTTGTAGATCATTTAACTTTCTTAAAACAGCCATTTTGAATTCTTTATCAAGAAAATCACAGATTTCCATGTCTTTGGTATGGATTCCTGAGAGATTATTTTGATACGTTGGCGGTGTCATGCTTTCTTGGTATTTTTGTATTCCTTGGAATTTTGCATGGCTGTCTTTACATTTGAAGTCACCTTCTCAAGTCTTCACTAACTGCTTTTAGGAGAGAAATACTTTCCATCAGCCCTGCTAAAGATTCTGAGGCTTTTGCAAACTTTCTATGGAAACAACTGCTCCACACTTTCTGCTCCCTCTTGCGGCAGAATCCTTAAGCTTACGTGTCTGCTCTCAGTTCTGCAATGCACCGAGTCAGTTGCTGACAGCCTCCCTCTTGCTTTACAAAGGGTGGTGCTGTTCATCTTTGTGGTCCCTTCCTGACCCACAGATTCTAGCTGACTTTCGGCGTGTGCTCATTAGCTGTCTGTCAAAGTTTACTCTCAATTCTGTTTTCTGGAGCATACAGGGAGGTAGGTGAAGGTGTTTGAGGGTGAGGCACACAGAGCATCAGAGGTCAATTGTACCCAAGGGTCAGTTGGCAGGATACATGGGGAATGCATCCCCACTGGCTTGAGGGTGGGCGTCTTGATGGGGTCTGTGACACAGTTAATAGGATCTGTCCCCTTTAATGTCCTCTGAGAGATCTGTCTGCCACTCTCCCAGCCTTTCCCCACCATGTCATCAGGCACCCATGGTTTATTAATTTGGGTAGAGTGAGAGAAACATGCTCTACTGGCAGTGTCTCACACAGCTTGGGAAGCTAAGTGCTCACTCACCTGCTCTCCATTTCTCTTACTGGAGAAATCATGGGCTGAGAATGACTTTCTTAGTCCCAGGCTATGCCACCTTGGGGACAGGGTGGTGTAGGTAAAGTCAAACTGTTCCTCTTACCTTTCTGTTGTATCCAAACTTATATTCTTTGCTTCAGTGATGTGTTGGTATGTCTCCGCTAGGACCTTGACTTCCACAAAGCTTTTCTCATTTATGGGTGATTGCCTAAGATAGCCCCTAGACTACAGCCATGCAGGGCTGGAGTTGGTTCGCGAGCCCTTGCAGGGTGCATAGGCAGGACGATGGTTTTCCTAGGTCCCTTAGTGTATGGTGATAGATCCCACAGCTCCCACAAAGGCATTTTTATCTGTGAATGGATGCCAATGTGTGTGTGTGTGTGTGTGTGGGGGGGGGGTGATGACGATTATCTTATTCATGACAGTGTGTCTTATTCAGCCATGCTGCTTATCTGTCTCTCTGGTTGCTTTCTTGCTGTTCAGTTCAGTCACTCAGTTGTGTCCGACTCTTTGTGACCCCATGAATCGCAGCACACCAGGCCTCCCTGTCCATCACCAACTCCCAGAGTTCACTCAAACTCATGTCCATCAGGTCAGTGATGCCATCCAGCCATCTCATCCTGTCGTCCCCTTCTTTTCCTGCCCCCAATCCCTCCCAGCATCAGAGTTGCTATACAGAAGTTCAAATAGGTATAGAAGTCTCTCTGCATGTACAGACTGGAACCAAAGGAATTGACTATACCAATTATCAATAATCATCAGCACCGAAGAGGTCCTTCATTCTCTGCTCTGCAGTAGTGAAGATGAGCCCATACACTTCTATTTAATATTGGACAGAGAATCTGAATAGACATGTTCCCAACAAAAACATAGAGATGGTCAATAGGTACATTAAAAGATGCTCAATATCACTAAGCATCAGAGAAATGCAAATCAAAACCTCAGTGAGATATCACCTCACATCTATCAGAATAAGTATTATTAATAAGTATTATTAATAAGACAAGAAATAACAAGTGTTTTGCTTTTTGCTATTCAGTTGAATGAGTTCTTATACATTTAGGGATATTAATTCCTTAGCAAATATATTTTTAAACATATTTTTCTCTTTAGTAAGTCTTTTAAGTTTGTTAATGATTTCTTTTGCTATACAGATGTGTTCTAGTTTGATGTAGTTCCACTTGCTTATTTTTACTTCTTTTGGGTCCACTTTTGGTGTCAAATCCAAAAAATCATCACCAAGACTGACATCAAGGAGCTTACCATCTCTGTTTTGTTAGGAGTTTTATGGCTTCAGTTCTTATGCTCAAGTTTTTAATCCACCTTGAGTTAATTTTTGTGTGTGGTATAAGATACTGTTTTCATTTCTGTCCAGTTTTCCCAACACCATTTATTAAAGGGATTGTCTTTTCCCCATTGTGTATTTTTTACTTCTTTGTCATAAATTAATTGGCTTTATATGTATGGGTTTATTTCTGGGTTGTCTGGCCTATTCTATTGATCTATGTGTTTGGTCTTATGCTAATACCATACTGTCTTGATTCTGTGATTTCTTATACCCCAAAGGGGGATCCTCAAAGGAAAATTCTGCTGAACATTTTCTCTGAACATGAGCTAACTAACAGCTGCTTCCCCTTTCGGCCAACTTTCCAAACTGAGATAATTGTAAACAAGTCTAGGTATCTTTTCTTTTTTAAAGGTTTTATTTGTTTTTGGCTGTTCTGGGTCTTCTTTAGTTTCTGCGTGGGCTTTTCTCTAGTTGCAGAGAGCGGGGGCTATCCTCAAGTTGCCTAGTTGCAATGTGCAGGCTTCCCATTGCAGTGGCTTCTCTCGTCGTGGAGCATGGGCTCAAAGGCGTGCAGGCTCCAGTAGCTGCGGCACATGGGCTGCATAGTTGCAGCTCCTAGACCCTAGAGCACAGGCTCAATCGTTGCAGTGCACGGCTTAGCTGCTCCCATTGCATGTGGGATCTTCCCTCACCAGGGATCAAACCCTGGTCTCCTGCATTGGCAGGNGCAGGCTCCAGTAGCTGCGGCACATGGGCTGCATAGTTGCAGCTCCTAGACCCTAGAGCACAGGCTCAATAGTTGCAGTGCACGGCTTAGCTGCTCCCATTGCATGTGGGATCTTCCCGCACCAGGGATCAAACCCTGGTCTCCTGCATTGGCAGGTAGATTCTTTATCACTGAACAACCAGGGAAACCCTAGGCATCTTTTAAGAGAATCTCTTTACAAGTCTAAGTGTCCAGAATTCATTATTGGATCACTGATTATTAAATTTGTCAGATATCTGTGTTGGAACTCAGGGAAAGCCACCCCAAAATATGCCACAATAATATATTGATTATTTCTCATTCAAGTTACTTGCCAGTGCAAGAAGAATGCTCTGACCTTCCCCTCAGTCTCCTTGAACACAGGAAATAAATCTACGTGAAAGTTACCTTCCTAGAACTTGGAGGAGGGGAGACATCTCTATCACTAGAAATAGGAAACTCAGGGCCCCAAAAGAATGTACAAACAACTCTTGACCCATTTAACTTCTTTACCAACTTACTACCACAAACCCAAACTCTGTTTGGAATCTTCACTAATTTAGCACCCAAGCCTAGGTTTCTTTGTCTTGTCAATTCCTCANCCTTCCTAGAACTTGGAGGAGGGGAGACATCTCTATCACTAGAAATAGGAAACTCAGGGCCCCAAAAGAATGTACAAACAACTCTTGACCCATTTAACTTCTTTACCAACTTACTACCACAAACCCAAACTCTGTTTGGAATCTTCACTAATTTAGCACCCAAGCCTAGGTTTCTTTGTCTTGTCAATTCCTCATAGATTGATTGTCTTTGTCTAAAAATTATAAAAGCTTCCTGCTTTGGCTACCCCTTAAGTCCTATTTCTATGAGATCTCTGTACATACAAATTATTTTTTTTCTTCTGTTAATATGTCTGTGTCAATTTAACTATTCAGTTCAGTTCAGTTCAGTCGCTCAGTCGTGTCTGACTCTTTGCAACCCCATGAATCGCAGCACGCCAGGCCTCCCTGTTCATCACCATCTCTCAAAGTTCACTCAGACTCATGTCCATCGAGTCTGTGATGCCATCCAGCCATCTCATCCTCGGTCGTCCCCTTCTCCTCCTGCCACCAATGCCTCCCAGCATCAGGGTCTTTTCCAATGAGTCAACTCTTCGCATGAGGTGGCCAAAGTACTGGAGTTTCAGCTTTAGCATCATTCCTTCCAAAGAAGTCTCAGGGCTGATCTCCTTCAGAATGGACTTGTTAGATCTCCTTGCAGTCCAAGGGACTCTCAAGAGTCTTCTCCAACACCACAGTTCAAAAGCATCAATTCTTCAGCGCTTAGTTTTCTTCACAGTCCAACTTTCACATCCATACATGATCACAGGAAAAACCTTAGCCTTAGCAAAAAGAACTCAAAAACAAATTCCAAGAACTTCCAGGCTC
The DNA here is from genome assembly GCA_006410675.1 of Oreotragus oreotragus. Classification (NCBI taxonomy): domain Eukaryota; kingdom Metazoa; phylum Chordata; class Mammalia; order Artiodactyla; family Bovidae; genus Oreotragus; species Oreotragus oreotragus. The sequence continues at coordinate 667,376 of SJYX01000785.1, read as the reverse complement.
AATAACAGAGAGTCTGAAAGACATGTAAGTGATGGAAATTGTTAATGTAGATGCATTTAGCTCTCTCACAAAATGTAGGAATTTTATCAGTTCCCAAAGTGATTATACTATGCCTACACCACAGACATATACTTGTTAATAAAATAATGATGCCTACATGTACCTACAATGACAATGATAGAAAAACCTGAGCTGCCCAAATAAATATGCTTCATGGTTTCTGAGCTTTTCTATTAATATTAACAGTGCACTATTTTTTCATTTTTCTGTCATCCTCCAGGAACTACCACAAGTCAAACAGTGGCAAATGTTGAAAACTAAATAAATACAAATAGGATAAAAGTCTAAAATTAGAAAAAAAGAACCCTTAGTTATCAACTTAATTTTTCTGTGATTAAAAAAAAGACCACCATTATTTAATTTTATCAACAGAGTACTTCTGCCAAGCGAGGAAAAAACAAATTCCAAGAACTTCCAGAGTGGGCAGTAGACAGTAATTACTAATTCTTGATCAAAGTAATTATAAAATAAAGTGTTAGTGGCTCAGCTGTGTCCAACTCTTTGCAACTCCATGGGCTATAGCTCACCAGGTTTCTCTGTCCCTGGGGATGCTCCAGNTGATTACTGGATGCTAAAGGACTTTGAAATGAGGATTTGTTCAATAACTATAGAGTTTCAATTGTGCAAGATGAAAGATTTTGCAAAGATTTCTGGAGATGGGCTGCCCAACAATATGAGCATATTTAACACTACCAAACAATACACTTAAAATGGTTAAGATGGTAAGTTTCATTTTCTGTGCATTTAGCTACAGTAAAAATTAAAATAGGGTACTTCAGTGTGGTGACAAACAGAGGAGAGGAAAAAATATTTGATGTTAGCAGAGTTTTAGCTATATTTTCCCAGGTGGCGCAGTGGTAAAATTTTATCTGCCAATGCTAGGAGATGCAAGAGATGTAGGTTCACTCTCTGGGTCAGAAAGATCCTCTGGAGAAGGCAATGGCAACCCACTCCAGTATTCTTGCCTGGGAAATCCCATGGACAGAGGAGCTTGGTGGGCTACAGTCCCTGGAGTTGGCAAAGCATCAGACATGACTGAGCACAGCAAAGTTTTGGAGGAAATAATAAAAGGTTTTATTTTGTTCCCACATGGTGGAGGGGATTTTAGAAGCTGTCTTTCTATGTAATCATTATTAACATAAAGTAGACATTATTTTACTCATTTTTAAAGATAAAACTAGTAAGATTTAGAGAGGTTAAGTAACTTGGACAGACCCGCCAGCTGGACCGTGGTAATGCCAGGCTCTGCGCTCTACAAGAGAGGCTGTTTGAAGATGCACGTTACCTCTGAAGCCTGAGGTCAGGGAGGATCACAGGTGAGTCCCGAAGGGAAGAGAGAAATCAGAAAGGATTCAGCAGAAGTACAGTTAAAGAGGGAGAGATGCCTAGGATCAGAGAAGTGCAGAGTCGTGGGAGTCCAAGAAAGAATTCTAAGGGGCAAGGAATGGTCCAGAAGTGTTTCTGCCTATTTTTGTGTAATTGCTTACCACACTACCTTTGTACATAATTATCTCAATTTTGTGCAGAAAAGAGAGCTAGATGGACCTAATTTACTTTAATTTTGCTTCCATTATGTTTACTCTTTTAAAGTCTGATTTAAAAAAGTCCCTCTGTGCTGCTATTTAATTCTTGATTATATTGTTTGATCCCACTGAAAATAGTCACCATTGGTGTCACTTAAATTATGTCTTTACTTAATTATCTGATGCATTATCCTGGGAAAACAAATTTACTCAAGTTGGGTTCCACACCTCCCTTGCCTATTACTTGCTCCTTTTATCACCTCCTACACATACACACGCTTACACACATATGCACACACACACACACACACACACATCTTGAGGTATTAATACTAGCTCTCTCCAGATGGTTCTATTACTCCTTAAGGCTAAATAACAGAAATGTTTTTGAAAGGTAGTAGAATGCTGCTGCTGCTGCTAAGTCGCTTCAGTCATGTCCAATTCTGTGCGACCCCATAGACGGCAGCCCACCAGGCTCCGCTGTCCCTGGGATTCTCCAGGTAAGAACACTGGAGTGGGTTGCCATTTCCTTCTCCAGTGCATGAAAGGGGAAAGTGAAAGTGAAGTTGCTCAGTCGTGCCCAACTAGCTGCCCCATGGGCTGCAGGTTACCAGGCTCCTCCGTCCATGGATTTTCCAGGCAAGAGTACTGGAGTGGGGTGCCATTGCCTTCTCCAAGGTAGCAGAATATGCCACCCCAAATATGTCTCTTTCGCATAGGATTATTTTGAGAAACTTCAGATCCAGGACTTGCTCCGAAAACAGAGTAGTTGCCGTTTTGTAAGAGAAATTGACATCTGTAAAGAAGATCTCCATTTGTAAGGGCCTCTCCCTTCTCTTCTGTACCAGGAAGAGAAGGATGACTCTAAATTACAAGAAACTTACATCCATGTACTTCCGTGGCGGATTCATGTCGATGTATGCCAAAACCAATACAGTACTGTAAAGTAAAATAAAGTAAAAAACAAAACAAAACAACAACAAAAAAACACGTTAACAGAGAAGGTTCAGAGTTAAAATCTGTAACACAAACCATTTTTTTAAACTGTGCTTCTCCTGGTTTCTTCCTCTAATTAGCCTATCCTTACCCTAACATCTTTCTTTTGTGTTTAGATGAAGATATATTTGAGTTGGTGTGTGTGTGTGTGTGTGTGTGTGTGTGTGTGTACGTGCATTAGTCCCACATCATGTCTGACTATTTGTGCCCCCCTGAACTGTAGCCCTCCAGGCTCCTCTGTCCATAAAATTCTCCAGTCAAGAATACTGGAGTGGGTTGCCATTCCCTTCTCCAGGGGAGCTTGCTGACCCCTGGGATCAAACCTGTGTCTCCTGCATTGCAAGTAGATTCTTTACCATCTGAGCCACCATCTTTACCATCTGAGCCACCAGGGAAGCCCATTTAAAGTGGTAACCTGGAACATCCCACGGAGTTATTGAGGTTTACATGTGAATAAATTTCTGTTGGTTTTTCTCTTGTTAATCTATCTTTTATTACAGGGAGTCTCGGTCAGGAATTTAGAAGAGTAGAGATTACTTTTCCTCTGCTACACTTCCAAACTCTTGTCATATCTCTTGACCTGTCTAAAATAGGAAAACCTTTGCTCTGTGTTCACGGATTGTTAGACTTTTAAAAAATGGCTAAGGTAGAAGAGCATGCCTGTACCACAGAGCTCCCTTCTGAGGATGAACTCCTTGTCAGGAAACTCACACATCTCTTAAAACCCCAAAATACTGGAGTGGGTAGCCTATCCTTTCTCCAGCAGATCTTTCCTAATTGAACTGGAGTCTCCTGCATTGCAGGCAGATTTCTTACCAATTGAGCTATCAGGGAAGCCCGTTAAGTTTCTAGAACAATTCTATATCCATATGGTCTTGCTTATCCTGAAAGTGAAAGTAGGAAAAAGTGAAGTTGCTCAGTTGTATCAACTCTTTTCGACACCATGGATTGTAGCCTACCAGGCTCCTCTGTCCATGGGATTTTCTAGTCAAGAATACTGGCGTGGGCTGCCATTTCCTTCTCCAGGAGATCTTCCCAACCCAGGGCTTGAACTCAGGTCTCCCACATTGTAGGCAGACGCTTTACCGTCTGAGGCACCAGGGAAGTTGCCACTGCAGTTTAGCTCATTTTCTGCTCATTTTTAGTGCTTTCTCCACCTGTTCTGGCTCCTGTCAACTTCTCCCCTCCCTCCAACTCAGCCTGCAAAATAGTCACTTCAACCTTGTTCCTATCAGTCTCCAGGGACAAGCTCTCAGACCATTTTTATGCTAAAAATTGTCCTGCTGGTCACCTTAGGAGGCAAATCCAGGAGCACAGAGCATGGCCTTCTTGGATTCTTGTCCTGTGCTTTTGTTCCTGGAATTGGTGATTTCATCTCAAGACATATTAAAGATGTGTATGTGTGCCTGCTCAGTCACTTCAACTGTGTCCAGCTCTTTGCGACCCCATGGCCTGGAGCCCTCCATTTATTTTCTTTCTTTCTTTCTTTAATCATTTTCTCTTAGTTTCCTCAACTCTGAAATGAGTTTAGTGATATTATCACTTAACTAGTCTTGCTAGCTTGTTGAGGAGTAAATGAGATAATGCTTGCCAGGTGCTGAGCTAAGTGGCTGAAAGCATGTTGACTTTTTTTCATAGTGTATAACTTTGCTACATTTTTAATGCCATTTCCAATATTGCTGGCTGTTACAAGAGATACTCTGCCAGGTAACATCTGTGTGCGTGCTCAGTTGCTTTAGTTATATCTGACTCTTTCTGACACCATGACCTGTAGCCCGCCAGGCTCCTCTGTCCATGGAATTCTCCAGGCAAGAATACTGGAGTGGGTTGCCATTCCCTTCTCCAGGGGAGCTTCCTGAACCCAAGCCTCCCACACTGCAGGTGGGCTCTTTACCATCCGAGCCACCTGGGAAGCTCTTTTAGGTAACACAGGGATGTAGTCAAGAAAACAGAGCCTCTGTCACTGACATGCATCTGAGGAGGGATTCAGAACATGTGGATGCCTTTGATAACTAATAGCGCAAACCGTTGGGGAACAAGACAGTTTCCCCTACCTTTCTAGTCTCTTCTCACTGATCTAAGAGTTAAGTTGACATGAGACAGATTCAGAGGAGGAAATAAAGCATAAATTTAATAACATGTATACATGGGAGAAACCCAAGAAAACCTAGTGACTCACCAAAATGGGCCAAATCTTCACTTTCAGATACCGTCATCTTTTAAATAGGGTACTTCAGTGTGGTGACAAACAGAGGAGAGGAAAAAATATTTGATGTTAGCAGAGTTTTAGATATATTTTCCCAGGTGGTGCAGTGGTAAAATTTTATCTGCCAATGCTAGGAGATGCAAGAGATGTGGGTTCACTCTCTGGGTCAGAAAAATCCTCTGGAGAAGGCAATGGCAACCCACCCCAGTATTCTTGCCTGGGAAATCCATGGACAGAGGAGCTTGGTGGGCTACAGTCCCTGGGGTTGGCAAAGCATCAGACATGACTGAGCACAGCAAAGTTTTGGAGGAAATAATAGGTTTTATTTTGTTCCCACACAGTGGAGGGGATTTTAGAAGCTGTCTTTCTATGTAATCATTATTAACATAAGGTAGACATAATTCTACCCATTTTTAAAGATAAAACTAGTAAGATTTAGAGAGGTTAAGTAACTTGGACAGACTCGCCAGCTGGACCGTGGTAATGCCAGGCTCTGCGCTCTACAAGAGAGGCTATTTGAAGATGCACATTACCTCTGAAGCCTGAGGTCAGGGAGGATCACAGGTGAGTCCCGAAGGAAAGAGGGAAATCAGAAAGGATTCAGCAGAAGTACAGTTAAAGAGGGAGATCAGAGAAGTGCAGAGTCGTGGGAGTCCAAGAAAGAATTCTAAGGGGCAAGGAATGGTCCAGAAGTGTTTCTGTCTATTTTTGTGTAATTGCTTATCACACTACCTTTGTACATAATTATCTCAATTTTGTGCAGAAAAGAGAGCTAGATGGACCTAATTTACTTTAATTTTGCTTCCATTATGTTTACTCTTTTAAAGTCTGATTTAAAAAAGTCACTCTGTGCTGCTATTTAATTCTTGATTATATTGTTTGATCCCACTGAAAATAGTCACCATTGGTGTCACTTAAATTATGTTTTTACTTAATTATCTGATGCATTATCCTGGGAAAACAAATTTACTCAAGTTGGGTTCCACACCTCCCTTGCCTATTACTTGCTCCCTTTATCACCCCCTACACATACACATGCATACACACATATGCACACACACAGACACACACACACATCTTGAGGTATTAATACTAGCTCTCTCCAGATGGTTCTATTACTCCTTAAGGCTAAATACAGAAATGTTTTTGAAAGGTAGTAGAATGCTGCTGCTGCTGCTAAGTCGCTTCAGTCATGTCCAATTCTGTGCGACCCCATAGATGGCAGCCCACCAGGCTCTGCCGTCCCTGGGATTCTCCAGGTTAGAACACTGGAGTGGGTTTCCATTTCCTTCTCCAATGCATAAAAGTGAAAAGTGAAAGTGAAGTTGCTCAGTCATGCCCAACTCCTAGCTACCCCATGGGCTGCAGGTTACCAGGCTCCTCTGTCCATGGATTTTCCAGGCAAGAGTACTGGAGTGGGATGCCATTGCCTTCTCCAAGGTAGCAGAATATGCCACCCCAAATATGTCTCTTTGGCATAGGATTATTTTGAGAAACTTCAGATCCAGGACTTGCTCCGAAAACAGAGCAGTTGCCGTTTTGTAAGAGAAATTGACATCTGTAAAGAAGATCTCCATTTGTAAGGGCCTCTCCCTTCTCTCCTGTACCAGGAAGAGAAGGATGACTCTAAATTACAAGAAACTTACATTCATGTACTTCCGTGGCGGATTCATGTCGATGTATGCCAAAACCAATACAGTACTGTAAAGTAAAGTAAAAAACAAAACAAAACAACAAAAAAACACGTTAACAGAGAAGGTTCAGAGTTAAAATCTGTAACACAAACCATTTTTTTAAGCTGTGCTTCTCCTGGTTTCTTCCTCTAATTAGCCTATCCTTACCCTAACATCTTTCTTTTGTGTTTAGATGAAGATGTATTTGAAGTGGTGTGTGTGTGTGTGTGTGTGTGTGTGTGTGTGTACGTGCATTAGTCCCACATCATGTCTGACTATTTGTGCCCCCCTGAACTGTAGCCCTCCAGGCTCCTCTGTCCATAAAATTCTCCAGTCAAGAATACTGGAGTGGGTTGCCATTCCCTTCTCCAGGGGAGCTTGCTGACCCCTGGGATCAAACCTGTGTCTCCTGCATTGCAAGTAGATTCTTTACCATCTGAGCCACCATCTTTACCTTCTGAGCCACCAGGGAAGCCCATTTAAAGTGGTAACCTGGAACATCCCACGGAGTTATTGAGGTTTACATGTGAATAAATTTCTGTTGGTTTTTCTCTTGTTAATCTATCTTTTATTACAGGGAGTCTCAGTCAGGAACTTAGAAGAGTAGAGATTACTTTTCCTCTGCTACACTTCCAAACTCTTGTCATATCTCTTGACCTGTCTAAAATAGGAAAACCTTTGCTCTGTGTTCATGGATTGTTAGACTTTTAAAAAATGGCTAAGGTAGAAGAGCATGCCTGTACCACAGAGCTCCCTTCTGAGGATGAACTCCTTGTCAGGAAACTCACACATCTCTTAAAACCCCAAAATACTGGAGTGGGTAGCCTATCCTTTCTCCAGCAGATCTTTCCTAATTGAACTGGAGTCTCCTGCATTGCAGGCAGATTTCTTACCAATTGAGCTATCAGGGAAGCCCGTTAAGTTTCTAGAACAATTCTATATCCATATGGTCTTGCTTATCCTGAAAGTGAAAGTAGGAAAAAGTGAAGTTGCTCAGTTGTATCAACTCTTTTCGACACCATGGATTGTAGCCTACCAGGCTCCTCTGTCCATGGGATTTTCTAGTCAAGAATACTGGCGTGGGCTGCCATTTCCTTCTCCAGGAGATCTTCCCAACCCAGGGCTTGAACCCGGGTCTCCCACATTGTAGGCAGACGCTTTACCGTCTGAGGCACCAGGGAAGTTGCCACTGCAGTTTAGCTCATTTTCTGCTCATTTTTAGTGCTTTCTCCACCTGTTCTGGCTCCTGTCAACTTCTCCCCTCCCTCCAACTCAGCCTGCAAAATAGTCACTTCAACCTTGTTCCTATCAGTCTCCAGGGACAAGCTCTCAGACCATTTTTATGCTAAAAATTGTCCTGCTGGTCACCTTAGGAGGCAAATCCAGGAGCACAGAGCATGGCCTTCTTGGATTCTTGTCCTGTGCTTTTGTTCCTGGAATTGGTGATTTCATCTCAAGACATATTAAAGATGTGTATGTGTGCCTGCTCAGTCACTTCAACTGTGTCCAGCTCTTTGCGACCCCATGGCCTGGAGCCCTCCATTTATTTTCTTTCTTTCTTTCTTTCTTTAATCATTTTCTCTTAGTTTCCTCAACTCTGAAATGAGTTTAGTGATATTATCACTTAACTAGTCTTGCTAGCTTGTTGAGGAGTAAATGAGATAATGCTTGCCAGGTGCTGAGCTAAGTGGCTGAAAGCATGTTGACTTTTTTTCATAGTGTATAACTTTGCTACATTTTTAATGCCATTTCCAATATTGCTGGCTGTTACAAGAGATACTCTGCCAGGTAACATCTGTGTGCGTGCTCAGTTGCTTTAGTTATATCTGACTCTTTCTGACACCATGACCTGTAGCCCGCCAGGCTCCTCTGTCCATGGAATTCTCCAGGCAAGAATACTGGAGTGGGTTGCCATTCCCTTCTCCAGGGGAGCTTCCTGAACCCAAGCCTCCCACACTGCAGGTGGGCTCTTTACCATCCGAGCCACCTGGGAAGCTCTTTTAGGTAACACAGGGATGTAGTCAAGAAAACAGAGCCTCTGTCACTGACATGCATCTGAGGAGGGATTCAGAACATGTGGATGCCTTTGATAACTAATAGCGCAAACCGTTGGGGAACAAGACAGTTTCCCCTACCTTTCTAGTCTCTTCTCACTGATCTAAGAGTTAAGTTGACATGAGACAGATTCAGAGGAGGAAATAAAGCATAAATTTAATAACATGTATACATGGGAGAAACCCAAGAAAACCTAGTGACTCACCAAAATGGGCCAAATCTTCACTTTCAGATACCGTCATCTTTAGCTGAAGATAATAAGAGAATGTTGAAGGTAGTGGTTCGGAACTTCAGAGGGCAGGAAGGAAGCTCACTTGGAGAGGGAAAAGCAAATGTTTGGTAAACACAGTTGCAGAGACAATGGGAAAGAGAGAGGAATTTTAGCAGACTTTTCCAGGTTCCTCCCTGGAGACACACTTAGTTCATACCATACCCTTCTCTGGTGATGGCTCCTCCCTGGAACACGTCCTCTATTTACGTTCTTTAGGCAGTTAGGAGGAAGGCTGAGTTTTCTTCCTGAGTCTTATGGGCTTTGCTTGTTCCCAGCTAGAAATAATCCTATGCCAAAGAGATGTCTTGGGATGACAACTTTTATTCTCTTACAAAAGCCACTAAGTGCCTGTAGAATGTCATCCGGTCCCCATGCACAGTCAAGCCACTCTACTGGGATGAAGGGAAGTGCAGTATTTATTGCAGGGCACCACACAAGGAATCCAGGGTAGTTAGTGCTGAAAAAGCCCGAATTCTCCTGGGTTTCAGCAAAGTGTCTTTGTTTTTGCTGTTGTTGCTCTAGGTCTTCATTGTGTTACAGAGGCTTCTCTTGTTGCAGGGCAGTGGCTCCGGAGTGCCTGGGCTCAGCAGTTGCAGCACGCCAGCTTAGTTGCCCTGAGGCATGTGGGATTTTAGTTCCCCAACCAGGGATCAACTGGAGAAGGCAATGGCACCCCACTCCAGTACTCTTGCCTGGAAAATCCCATGGACGGAGGAGCCTGGTGGGCTGCAGTCCATGGGGTCGCTAAGAGTTAGACAAGACTGAGCGACTTCACTTTCCTTTTCACTTTCATGCATTGGAGAAGGAAATGGCAACCCACTCCAGTGTTCTTGCCTGGAGAATCCCAGGGATGGAGGAGCCTGGTGGGCTGCTGTCTTTGAATTCGCACAGAGTTGGACACGACTGAAGTGACTTAGCAGCAGCAACCAGGGATCAAATCCGTATCCTCTCCATTGGAAGGCAGATTCTTAATCACTGGACCACCACGGAAATCCCCAGAAATGCATTTTTTTAAAGAGCCAGTTAAGAGAGGGGAAGTTTGCAGAGTATATGATTGGTGTGTGCACAATTCTCGGATTGGTTGATGGGGCGGTAACAGGGTAGTATCACAGGTGTTAACATTATCAGTCCTTAGGCTGGGGCCTGTGTGCTCATGGTCAGCAAAGAATTAACATCTTCCATTTGGTGAGGGTTTTAGCATATGTAAAACAACTCAGGAAATGTGCATCAAATATTGTTTGGGTACTTCAGAGAGGAGCTAAAGCAGAGGTTATCGGGGAAGGGTCTGCTATGGAAGGCTCCATAGAGTCCTGCTTGGTGATAATAGTATTTGGGAAAAGAAATCATCACAGTGGACTGGCCAGCAGACAGCTAGGTGGAGAGGGCTGGGAGCTGGGCAGGAACTCAGGTGCAGGGCTGGCCGACAGCAGAGAAGAGTCTGATGAGACAAACCACCTTTTCAAGGAGTTTATGTCAAAGTGACCGGCAGCTGGTGCTGCCAGATGGCACAGAACCAGGAAGACCAGCAGGTGAGCAGGGTTAACAATGAGAACGCAGGTGGGAGACACTGAGAAATTCAGACTGATGGGCTGGCAGCATCTGGACCTGCCCTTGGGTAGCAAGGCCTGGCTGCTGGGCTGAGGTGCAGAGCAAGAGTTTTGAGGAAAGAGTTAATCTCCAAAATTGGAGCATGTTGCTTTAAGAAGTTAAACTGCAGCTAGAAGCCCAGAATGGGAGCTCTGAAGCCCTGGGTCCCAGGTCCACGGTCACTTGCTGGGAGGATAACTGTGATTATTTCAGCCCTTCCTGTTTCAGAGCATCGTGCTTGGTAACTAGGAAGGGCTGTGTTGTTGCATGGCTGAGGACTACAGCTGCAGGGGAAGGGAGGAGGGACTGGTGCAGGCAGTGGTGGACATCTCTGTTTAGCACTNGGAATTCCATCACCTCCACTAGCTTTGTTCTTAGTGATGCTTTCTAAGGCCCACTTGACTTCACATTCCAAGATGTCTGGCTCTAGATTAGTGATCACATCCTCATGATTATCTGGGTCGTGAAGATCTTTTCTGTACAGTTCTTCTGTGTATTCTTGCCACCTCTTCTTAATATCTTCTGCTTCTGTTAGGTCCATACCATTTCTATCCTTTATCGAGCCCATCTTTGCATGAAATGTTCCCTTGGTATCTCTAATTTTCTTGAAGAGATCTAGTCTTTCCCATTCTACTGTTTCCCTCTATTTCTTTGCATTGATCACCGAGGAAGGCTTTCTTATCTCTCCTTGTTCTTCTTTGGAACTCTGCATTCAAATGGGTATATCGTTCCTTTTCTCTTTTGCTTTTCACTTCTCTTCTTTTCACAGCTATTTGGAAGGCCTCCTCAGACAGCCATTTTTCTTTTTTCCATTTCTTTTTCTTGGGGATGGTCTTGATTCCTGTCTCCTGTACAGTGTCATGAACCTCTGTCCATAGTTCATCAAGCACTCTATCAGATCTAATCCCTTAAATCTATTTCTCACTTCCACTGTATAATCATAAGGGATTTGATTTAGGTCATACCTGAATGGTCTAGCGGTTTTCCCTACTTTCTTCAATTTAAGTCTGAATTTGGTAATAAGGAGTTCATGATCTGAGCCACAGTCAGCTCCTGGTCTTGTTTTTGTTGACTGTATAGAGCTTCTCCATCTTTGGCTGCAACACTCTATCAGATCTAATCCCTTAAATCTATTTCTCACTTCCACTGTATAATCATAAGGGATTTGATTTAGGTCATACCTGAATAGTCTAGCAGTTTTCCCCACTTTTTTTCAATTTAAATCTGAATCTGGCAATAAAGAGTTCACGATCTGAGCCACAGTCAGCTCACAGTCTTGTTTTTGCTGACTGTATAGAGTTTCTCCATCTTTGGCTGCAAAGAATATAATCAGTCTGGTTTCGGTGTTGACCATCTGGTAATGTCCATGTGTAGAGTCTTCTCTTGTGTTGTTGGAAGAGGGTGTTTGCTATGATCAGTGCATTTTCTTGGCAAAACTCTATTAGTCTTTGCCCTGCTTCATTCCACATTCCAAGGCCAAATTTGCCTGTTACTCCAGGTGTTTCTTGACTTCCTACTTTTGCATTCCAGTCCCCTATAATGAAAAGGACATCTTTTTTGGGTGTTAGATTGACCATCTGGTGATGTCCATGTGTAGAGTCTTCTCTTGTGTTGTTGGAAGAGGGTGTTTGCTATGACCAGTGCATTTTCTTGGCAAAACTCTATTAGTCTTTGCCCTGCTTCATTCCACATTCCAAGGCCAAATTTGCCTGTTACTCCAGGTGTTTCTTGACTTCCTACTTTTGCATTTCAGTCCCCTATGATGAGAAGGACATCTTTTTTTCAGTGTTAGTTCTAAAAGGTCTTGTAGGTCTTCATAGAACCGTTCAACTTCAGCTTCTTCTGCATTACTGGTTGGGGCATAGACTTGGATTACCATGATATTGAATGGTTTGCCTTGGAAATTAACAGAGATCATTCTGTCATTTTTGAGATTGCATCCAAGTACTGCATTTCAGACTGTTCTGTTGACTATGATGGCTACCCCATTTCTTCTAAGGGATTCCTGCCCAGAAAAGTAGATATAATGGTCATCTGAGTTAAATTCACCCATTCCAGTCCATCTTAGTTTGCTGATTCCTAGAATGTCAATGTTCACTCTTGCCATCTCCTGTTTGACCACTTCCAATTTGCCTTGATTCATGGACCTAACATTCCAGGTTCCAATGCAATATTGCTCTTTACAGCATCAGACCTTGCTTCTGTCACCAGTCATATCCACACCTGGGTGTTGTTTTTGCTTTGGTTCCATCCCTTCATTCTTTCTGGTGTTATTTTTCTACTGATCTCCAATAGCATATTGAACCAGAAAAATAACACCTGCACAGATCAAGCAAATCATAGCAGCACGTATAGCCAAGTAAGTGATGCTGTCCTTGTGCACAGAGATTTCATTACACAAACTATTCTCCTAAGTGAGGGAATTCGTCCCTTAGAAATTGCTCGTTAGAACATTGGGACCTCATGCATCATGTTAAAGATCCATAAATGTCCTCTCAATGGAGAAGAGAATATGCAGGATCACATCAACCCAGAATCTGCATAGGCTGCCTGTGCTCAACAGATTGTCATGATGCATGGCATCTTGGAATCCTGCTTTGGTGCTCCAGAGACAGCTGAGAAGCCTCATGGGAGCCTTTTTCAGTCATTGCTACAAGGACTAAGATACTAGGAGATCAGGAACTCAGGCTTAGGATTTGACAAAATGCCCTCATCTCTAATTGAAACGATTTATTTATGTAGTTGGTACAAAGTATGCATGTAATATTTCATGACTGAGTACATCTTTTACTGTTAAAAAAAAAAAAAGCACCCACTTTTGGTTGTGAGATGAGTAGAATTCAGAATCTAGCAGCGTTGTATTCTTCCTGTTACTTTGCCAATGCAGAATTTCTTCAGAAAAGGATCTAATATAATTGTTAAGCATGTGCACTCTAGAGGCAGACAAATCTGACTATGTATCCCAGGTTCCTCAGTTTTGACCCATGGAGCCTCAGGCAAAGGTTAACCTCTGATTTTTTTTTCTTATGTGTAAAATGATAATTCTCCAACTACCAACCTCATAGAGTTATTGTGTAAGAATAAAATCAGATGATGTTTGGACAGAGCTCCTCACAGCATTAGGCACATAACAAGTACTCAGTGGACATTAGTTGAGTTGTTTAGTCACTAAGTCATGTCCAATTCTTTGCGACCCCGTGGACTGTAGCCCATCAGGCTCCTCTGTCAATGGGATTCTTTAGGCAAGAATACTGCAGTGAGTTGCCATTCCCTTCTCCAAACATTAGTTAGCCATCCATTAACAAATGTCCACTGTTATAATACCACTAGAAAAGGGCAAATGTTACTGACATCCCAAACAGAATACAATACCATGTAGTTTCCATGTGTCTGTTTTTTTTGGTTTTTTTTTTGCTTTAAATAGTCTCATCTTCCATTTTTCCCTTTATTATTTCATACAGGCACTTCGAGGAGAAATTGCACCTCTCAAAGAGAATGTAAACCACGTCAATGACCTTGCTCGCCAACTCACCACGTTGGGCATTCAGCTGTCACCATATAATCTCAGCACTCTGGAGGACCTGAACACCAGATGGAAGCTTCTGCAGGTAGGCACATTATAAACATTGCAGTTTCTTCTCTCAATAAGACAAGATACAGATAAAGCTTGTTTGTAAGGAACAATGCAAGTAATTTCTTCATATGATACTCATGATAGTTTGTGAGTGTATGATATTTTGTATTGTTTAATAATTTCTATTTCATTTTTTCAAGCATATCAATATTAATTTTTAAATGGCTTAAAGTTAGACTTTACTATATCTTACAATTAACATGGAAGATAATACTGAATCATGCTTTAAGAACTAAATTACTGGCATGCCATTACTTTGTACTATCATAACTTGGATTCTTAAAATGGCTTTCCTTTTGGAATCCCAATTTAAAACAAAAGTTAATGGTAGGACACATTCTAAATCTTTTAAAGAAAGGATATCCTACCACAAACCAACTCATGGAAGTTTTTCATAGTAAATAAAGGGAATGTAAGTGTGCTCAAGGTCATGCTTACTGGCTATGGGACCTTTGGCAAATTAACTTTTCTGTGTCTCAGTATTTTATCTGAAGAAAATGGGAATGTTAAATGTTCCTAAAATATTGGTCTTTTGTTAGGATGAGTAAGTCAAAATACATGAGATGCGCTTAGTACAGTATTAGCTACTTAGTAAAAAAACACTGTGAATTCCAGTTCTTGGTGTTACTGGAGTTATAATTGTTATTATTATAGCATACAGGTTTTGGAATCAGACTTACTTGAAGTCACTTGACCTCTTTGCTTGTCCATTTCCTCATCTCTAGAATACTTGCTGTAAAATTGAAGGGACTAATTGTTGTAGAGTTATTGGTGCAGTACCTGGCTCATAGTAAGAACTCAGACAATGGAATGGTGAAAGAGGTGTGTCTACACTTTCCCTTCATGAAGGCTACCACTAAACCCCCACCCCTGCAACTGGTTTGATTATAAAATTAAAGAATTGTTTCTTCTCTTTTTCCAGTTTCATAAGGTGCACAAAGTATGTTCCTGGGGACAGAGAGGAAAGAGGAAACTGGGTTTAAAAATATTTGTTTTCAGTGTTTTAGTAAGAAAAAAAATGATAAACCAGATTACTTTCCCTATGTGCAGTCCATTTAACAGTGTGATTGAAAGTCCTGTTGAAGAATTGTTAGATCTTTAATAAAAACAAGACCTCTCGAGATCTCATGTAATTTAATTTTTGTTGTGATGATAGTCTTGAAATATGTGTATGATAGATTGTTATAAGTGGCATTGATTAAAGCCAGACAATATAGTTAAGAGATTAACATGCATTTCTATGTCTATTTGTTCCATAGTGTTTATATACTATTAAAATCTTATCAGTTTCATCCTTAGTATATTTTTTTTCATTTTAAATATAAATAAGGAAAGTAATAAATGTCCAAGGAAAACCAATGGTCACATTTGTTTCTTTCAAGCACTCTTGAACTATTATCTTAACATTACTTTTAGAGAGCTAAAGGCCACATTTGCTTTCAGAATGTGATATAAATTTGTGAAAATGGCATATAATTTTACAAATGAGATAAAAATATTATGACTGATAGGAAAAGAAAGTTTAAAAAATCAGTGTGAGTGATCCATCATAGTTGTATTATTTATTTAAATATAAAATATGAGAAAATAATAACAGTTTGATTTTATCCATTCTTTAAAATGAATAAGGGACTTGGTTATANGAGACAGGAGCTAAAGGCCACATTTGCTTTCAGAATGTGATATAAATTTGTGAAAATGGCATATAATTTTACAAATGAGATAAAAATATTATGACTGATAGGAAAAGAAAGTTTAAAAAATCAGTGTGAGTGATCCATCATAGTTGTATTATTTATTTAAATATAAAATATGAGAAAATAATAACAGTTTGATTTTATCCATTCTTTAAAATGAATAAGGGACTTGGTTATAAATCTAGGAATGTACATAAAGAAGATAGGGTGTTGTATTAAAAAAAAAACTGTAGGAGTGAATGATAGAACACCTAACTGCAAACTGAAGCTCAGCTATTATTTGACCATAGTATCTTGGGAAAGCCATTTGACCTCTCAAAGCTTCTATTTCCACATTTGTAAAACTAGATAATGCATTTTGTCTTAGGTCACAGTCCTTTCAGTCCTGATTCTGTATATGCATATCTGGGGGAGATTCACATATGTTGGAATTTAGTTTAGAATCAGTGGATTTGCTTCCTCTTCATAATACAAATGTGACTGACTAGAATTATATTCCTCCATCAGTATAATTCTAGCTTTTAAAATCCTCATCCCCAAACACCCTTATAGACAGCCTTCTCATAGTAAATGGTTCAGTTTTTGGTATATGCTCTTATTGTGGCACATTCCACGTGTTGCTATTTTTCAATGTGACCTTAAGAGTAGACTTAGGTGTGTTTTTTAGCAGAAAGGTGATAAATTCAAGGTTTTGAGTTGCACATAGCTGAGTCAACTTGATTCCATTATTTTCTCTGACCAGAATCTAACCACTCTGCTATATTATAAATGTGAGTACTTGTTCAGAAAATGAACAAAGCAAGAAATGAGGTGCACATCAAACAACTCTATCCTCATTACTGGAAGAGCAACTCATACAACCTATCGAGAACATTGTCCATTTAGAAGAAGGTGTGGGAGACTAAAGGATTACCCAGCTTCTGTGGAGGGGAGTGTAAGCCCACCATTATTGTGACATCACATTAATTCATTCACTTGCAGTGCTGTGTCAGTCAACTAAAATCATGATAAACGTGAGAGTTCATCTTTGCTTCTGGATTTGCTAAGACAAAGAAAAAGCAAGAATGGAGAATTGGGGTAGTGGGAGGGTAGATATAAGTCTAAGAAAATGAGTCTTACATTTGAGCAAATAGTGTAATTGCAGAAGTGGAATGACATACTACCAGGCTATAGGTACTTGATATCAGAATATCCTGGGTTTGCCTTTGGGGCGGGTGGGAAGGCTGTACTGTGTCTTCTTGCTGTGTGCGGGCTTTTCTCTAGTTGCAGCAAATGGGGGCTACTCTCTAGTTGTGGTGTTCAGACTTCTTATTGCGGTGGCTTCTCTTGTGGAGCACAGTCTCTGGGATGCAAAAAAGTGAAAGTCAGTCGTGTCCAACTCTTTGTGACCCCATGGACTGTAGCCTGCCAGGCTTCTCTGTCCATGGAATTCTCCAGGCCAGAATACTGGAGTGGGTAGCCATTCCCTTCTCCAGGAGATCTTCCCAACCCAGGGATTGAAGCCAGGTCTCCTGCATTGCAGGCATTTTCTTTACTGTCTGAGCCACCAGGAAAGCCCACGGATTCAGTAATTGTGGCACACAGGCTCACTCGTTGTGGTTTAGTTGCTCTGCAGCATGTGGAATCTCCTGGGACCAGGGATCAGACCCATATCCCTTGCATTGGCAGGCGGATTCTTATCGAACTACCTGGGAAATCTGTCCTGGGTTTCTTATATGGGCCATTAATTTTTACTTTAAAGAAAAGTCATGCTGGTTTTCTAGCTGTATGTAATCTCTCTCAAAATGTTAGAAACAGATAAACCATATAGATCTGAACATCAACAACAGGGTAAGACCCAGTCACAGAATATCAGTACATAGAAATAGAATGTATAGGGAGTTCTGGATTTATATTGTATCCACAAATAGAAGTATAGAGCCATTGCTTTGCCCATTTGAAACTCTGTGGGAATAAAATCCTGTTTTCTCCCTTAGAGTGGGCACATTGGTGTGGATGTTTCTATGACACCATTGGATGATGTGTTTTTGGCAAAGAAAACCATTATTCCTTGTAATAGCACAAAGTTTTCATGTACATTATTTCACTTAATCCTCAAAATGTAATGATTATGTATTAGGATTACATAATATCATTGTGTCCTTGTACAAGTAAAGGAAATTGAGACTTAGAGACGGTAAGTGACACATTCACAGTCACACAGCTTTTAAGCGGCAACCACAATCTAAATCAGATCTGAGCTGCAACTCCCTACTCTTTTTGTTGCCTTGTCTCACAGTGGACTTAACAAAGTCATACTTTAGAGCTGTTTTGGGCAACACAATATTTCACTTTTTTTGTCATGCTTCCCCTCGTTTTTAAATGATCCTCAGGGATATTAACTTTGAAAGCTTCCTTTGCAAACCAATGGATTAATGAGCCCCAGTTCAGTGTACCCCTTAAAATCACACCTGTCGTTTCAAATATAAAATTATAAGGCATTATATTTCTCATTGTCTTTGGAACTCAGCAACTGTACTAAAAGCAATCAAAAGTGAATTTAATGAGTTAGCCTTTAAAGTGGAACCAGTGTTAATACCTGATCCAGGAGAAATGAGTATTGAAACCAAATGGAAAGAAAATTAAACTGATGATAAACCCTTCTAATTTTGAAGCAGTGCACATACTTTTAGTGCTGAAGTTGTGTTCTTTAGTCACCAAACACAAGTACTATAGGGAATATTCTATAAGAAAGTATGAGAGGAAATATTCTATAAGAAAGTACTACTAGGGAACATTCTACCCATTTCTCACCCTCATGAGTAAACCCATGAATAGCAACAGAAGCTGAAAATACACTTTAATATAAAGAGTAAATGCTTTGTTGACTGTAGGATTTATGAAATGTAATCACTTGAAAAATATTAAATATGAAGACATTTCTCTGTGTGACATTCTTTAAATATGTTTAAGGACAGCATCATGAATTATGTATGTTTTTAAAGGTTTCCTAAAAGTTTTCCAAAGTCATATGGACAGTTTTGTACTCTATCTTCACATCTTTGTGGTAACTTGATGTCACAGGGATCTAGACCCTCATCTTCTATACACTCCCTTCCTTCTTTCATTCTTTGCTTCTTCTTTTGTTTAGTTGGCACTGATTAAGCAGCTACTGTGTACCAAGCAGACATTGTCATTGTCGTATCTGGTCCAAGGACATCGTGACCAAAACTCTTTCACCACTTGTGCCAACTTAAGCAAAGTTTTATAGATAAACTTTCTTTCATTACTTCCATAATGTCCCACCCTCCCCCCCTTTTTCCCTCTTATAAAAAAAAATATATATTTATTTATTAATTTGGCTGCACCAGATCTCAGTTGCAGCATGTGGGATCTTCTGTCTTCATTGCAGCATGCAAGATCTTTAGCTGTGGCATGTAGGGTCTAGTTCCTGACTAGGGATGAAACCCGGGCCCCCTGCGTTGGGCGCACAGAGTCTTAGCCACTGGACCACCAGGGAAGTCCTTTGAGCTCTTTCTTTATTGAATNCGTATATGCTATTGTGACACTAATACTATAAAAGTAGTACCTTTTCAGATCTATTTACAAATTATGCAGTAGTTTCTGTGAGTTTGATCTCCATAATCAGATTAGCAAGATTCATGGAAGGAACCATATTTAGCTGGGCAACAGAAATATTTTCATGGCTTCATTTAAAAAAAAACTAAATAAAAATTTTAATTAAAAAAATTAATAATTCCAACAGAGCAGATTATGTTCTTTACTTGGGTGGAAGAGGCTTTTGAAGCAGGCTATCTCTCTCTATTTCTCTCTGTCCTTTTCATTTTTGAGCACATGAATTGATTCTTTAAATGCATTGATGGATTTTGAACATTTTCCTCATGTTCTTTTTTTTTTTTAAGGATCTTGTACTAATCATTTTATGTTGTGCTTTATGGGGCCCCTTCTAGGTAGGCAGTGTAGGTGACCTGGGCAGATTCCTCTTAGAAATAATGTGGACCCCTTACCAACTGAGGGCTTCCCTGGTGGCTCAGACAATAAAGAATCTCCCTGCAATGCGGGAGACCCAGGTTTGATCCCTAGGTTGGGAAGACCCCCTGGAGAAGGAAATGGCAGCCCACTCCAATATTCTTGCCTGGAGAATCCCATGGACTGAGGAGCCTGGCAGACTACAGTCTATGTGGTCACAAAGAGTTGGATATGACTGAGCAACTAACACTTTTTTTTTTACCCACTGAGGGTTGGTCTACCAATATCTGCTTTGCATGCCTTTCCTGGACTTTTTCTTTAACAAGACCAGAAATGATTCTCCTTGTGGTTATATCACAGAACTCAGAAGAAAATGATACATCTGTGGCCATCCCAAAGGAAATATTTTCCTACATCAGTGGTTCTAAAATGTTCATGACACCAGAAGACTTACTAAAACACGGATCACTGTGTGACTGCTGTGGACGGGCCCCACTTGGGGAGTTTCTGATTCAGTAGGTCGGGGATGGGGCCTGAGATTCTGCAGTTCTAACCAGCTCCCAAGTGAGGCTGATGCTGCTGATCCAGAGCTCACGCTTTAAGAAATGTTATTCTATATTAAGCACTTGCTGAGTACAGCTGAGTTTAAAAGATTTTTTAAATAATTATACACACACACACACACACGCACATGTGTGTGTGTGTGTGTGTGTGTGTGTGTGTGTATGTGTGCTAAGTTGCTGCAGTCATATCCAACTCTTTGTGACCCTATGGACTGTAGCCCACCAGGCTCCTCTCTCCATGGGATTCTACAATAAAAAACATCTCATGGTACCTTGCACAAGTCATGTGTGTGTATATATATATATATATATATCAGAGAAGGCGATGGCACCCCACTCCAGTACTCTTGCCTGGAAAATCTCATGGGTGGAGGAGCCTGGTAGGCTGCAGTCCATGGGGTCACGAAGAGTCGGACACGACTGAGCGACTTTACTTTCACTTTTCACTTTCATGCATTGGAGAAGGAAATGGCAACCCACTGCAGTGTTCTTGCCAGGAAAATCCCAGGGATGGCAGAACCTGGTGGGCTGCCATCTATGGGGCCACACAGAGTCAGACACGACTGAAGCAACTTAGCAGCAGCAGTAGCAGCATATATATACATACATATATATATATATATGTATATATGTATGTATATATATATGACTGTGGAGTTAGACTGTGGGAAATAAGTATAATGTCATACAGAAAATTCTATATTAGAGGAGTGTTACAGTGCTACAGAAACATGGAGACCCAAGCACTTGACTTGTCTTTGAGGCAGAGAGAAGAGGGTAAAGGGAAACTTAGTAGATTCCTGGTAACACCATATGAATTTATAAATCCAAAACTGTGAATATAGATAAATATAATAAACATAATGTAAATAATTTAGAGTTACTGTATTTCATGACACATGATCTAGAACTATGCTTTCCACTCTGATAGCTACATGTGGATACTGAGCTCTTGAATATAGCCAGTCCAAACTGAAGTGTGTTGAAAGACTTTGTACCAAAAAAAGAACATAAACTATCTCATTAATATTTTTATACTGATAATATGCTAAAGTGATAATATTTGATGTACTTGGTTAAGTAAAATATATCATATAATTAATTTCACACGTTTCTTTGTTTTTAATTGTGTGAAGTTAGGCATTTCTCTTAAAAATGAACACAGTGAGCCTGTAGCTTCAAGTGAAAAACTGACAGTGTTTCTTTTTTTACTTTTTTAATGTGTCTACTAGAAAATCGTAAATAGTGTATGTAACTCTCATTCTATTTCTGTTGGATAGTACTGGTCTAGAAAGTAGTTCTCAAAACCTAGCATGGATAAATGTCACCTGCAGAGCTTGTTGAAACACCCCTCAAAACTCAGTAGGTATTGGCTGGAGCCTATGATTCTGCATTTCTGTCAAGCTCCCAGGAGATGCTGTTGATCTGTGACCACCTGTAAAAGTCATCCTCAAACTGTGGGTCACAGAGTTTTATAGAGAGGTGTGGAAATATAGTTTTGCATGAAGCACCATCTGTAGTTTCAGCACACAATTGTCTTGCCCATATACCAATTGTTATTCAGTCACTGAATTGTGTCCGACTCTTTGTGACTCCATGGACTACAGCACACCAGTCTTCCCTGTCCTTCACTATTTCCTGGAGTTTGCTCAAACTCATGTCCATTGAGTGGGTGAGGCCATCCAACCATCTGGTCCCCTGTCGCCCCCTTCTCCTCCTGCCTTCAACCTTTTCCAGCATCGGTCTTTTCCAGTGAGTTAGCTCTTTGTATCATGTGCCCAAAGTATTGGAGCTTCAGCATCAGCCCTTCCAATGAATATTCAGGGTTGATTTCCTTTAGGACTGACTAGTTTGACCCATATACCAGCATTTTTCATAAATTAGTAACTGCAATTATGTTATTAAACTCATACAGATTTTTATCAGCTGATCACTTTTTCAGAATTAACAGATATTAAATAGTACTTTAATCATGTGGGGATCTTCTAATTCTTGGAAAGTTAATAAGGGATCCACAGGATTGAAAGACTGAAAGCCACTACCCAAAAATACTGTGGGAAAAATTACTCAAACACATTCTAAACTGTAGGTAGCTTCTATAAAAAGATTTCAACTAGAACATCAAGTTTGATGTGCCCATGGACAGAAGTTTTTGTTTTTGTTTAAGTGGAGGATAAAGGAAATGGAAAGAACAAAGGGAAAAGAAGAATGTGTTTGTTTTGGAAAAGGTTAGATCACAGAAGGATTTGTTGACATTAGGAATAGATTGACCTATGCCAAAAAGATCAATTAGGTTCAAGGAAAATATCTTTCTGGTAAAGAAGGAGCAATCATGTATGCCGAACCTCATCTCTGTTTAAAAAAGAGAAAGTGAACAATGTCCTTTAAATATTTAAAAGAATGTGTAAATCTGAATGTCCAGCCTAGTTGCAGCCCTTAGAAGAACACACTTAGGGCAAAGGGCAGTGTCAAGCTTATGTACATTTTCCTCAGTCAGTGTGGCTTACAGTGTTTTCACAGCTAATTGTACTTTAGTCGAGAGGAATGATACTGAAGTTGCCCAGGTAACCCTGAAAGTAACATAGACCAGATGTTCCAGAGTCCATCCTCCCTTACCCCAAAGAAGAATCTAGTTTTCAGAGGCATACTTAATTTTCTCAAAAGCCACCAGGATGTGCAGGACTATAGGGAGAAAAATGAGTGAGGTCGGGGGTGTGACCAAAACAGTTTTATGAGGTACAAAATGAGAATGCAGCCAGTAGGAGCCAAAGAGATATTTATCAGTTAGAGAGGATGCAAGGCATATTCATTGTTTAGATAGAGTATAAAGTGAACCCAAATCATCATAAGATACTGGTTTGGTTACCTGAATGCTTGATCTTTCTGGACCACTTACTTTCTGATTTGTTTTCATATGGAACACTTTTTGCTAGTTCTGAAGCCAGCTACTATGGCAATACAGATAACTGTTTCATTATTGTTTTCAAAGATGGACTGGGCTCCTGTTAGATGTGTTCAGACAGCACTTTTATGTATGTATGCATGTATGTATTTCTCTTAGCTTCTCGATCTCTTTAATTTCTCCCCAGAAATACACATATAATGACGAGTACTTAAAATTGCCCCAATGCTCATATTCTCTTTTCCTTCTCCCTCAGCGTACAGCTGACATTTGCCCTTGGCTCACAACTCTCATTGTGTTTTTCATTTTTCTTCTAAGTGTTCTTCTCCCTCCAGGCTGACCTCCCTTTGCTCACCACAGCCTGACCTCGCCCCAGCCATTCTTCTGCATTTGTTTGTCCCGGTGGTTTGCATCTTTGCTTTTCTCAGTCTCCCGCTGCGTGTGAACTCCCCACCTCCCCAGTCCGCCAGCAGCTGCTCACATTTCCCAGGCTACGTCATGCACAACATTCAAAGAGCTGCTGTTTTCACATTTCCACCAGAGAGACGCCCCCTCTCCTTCTTTCCTCCACATTCCTCTAGAAATAACCCCCATTCAGAACATATGAAAAGCTGCGTGCTAAAGCCAACTCTGTAAGTAGGACTGGAAGCTGGCTGATGAAATTCAGAAATGCTATTTGTAAAGGTCAGTACCACAAAGGGCATTTTAAATTAATATAGGCCATCTTAAAATTTCTCGATTCTTACCAATTCTGTAATGTCCTTAAAATCATCAGTATTATGACAGAAGTTCTCCCTTCAATTAATATAGTCATTAATCTCAGAGGTAGAGATGTGGTTGAAAAATATAAATTAGAAAGTATTAGAAATACAGGTGGTTTTCTTTTGACACAAGGTCATACTTTTGGGGACAGTGCCATTGCACGCTATAGCTTTTGAGAAGAATTTATTTTAGTTAGTGTTATGCATTGCTGAAGTTGATCATGGATTGTATTCATGCTTGAAGCCTCACAATCATCCTTTGAGGTAGATACTATTTTTATCCTCCTTTTACAAGTGAGGAGATTGAGAAACCAAAAGGTTGGGTTGCCTGCCTGAGGTCACACAGCTGGTAAGTGAGAGAACCAGGATCTGAACTCAGGCAATGTTCTCGCCTGGAGAATCCCAGGGACGGGGGAGCCTGGTGGGCTGCCGTCTACGGGGTCGCACAGAGTCGGACACGACTGAAGCGACAGCAGCAGCAGCAGCAGCCTGGCTGGGGAGTCTCTCAGAACAACGATCTATGCAGTACCACTTCTTTGCTCTAAAGTTAGACATGACAGTATTTCCTCTTCTTTTACAATCCAAACCTTGAAGCAGAAAGTATAACTTCCTCCTAATGTTTATTAATTTGTCAGGAAGCACCTGCATTAAGAATTTAGGAAATGCAGATTTAAAGTAGGATGAGTTGGTGAATCTCAGACTACCATCTCAGGAGTAGCCTATTGAGCATGGAGGCAGAATCATCAGACGAAAAAGGAGAATCTCATTCACAGAACCAGGAGTACTTAATCAAGTTCTTCCTTAAGTGAGCTGAAATACACTTTCATTCAATACATAGTTTCCATTGAAGAAATATTTTTCTAGTCCCTACGCTGTGCCAGACTCTGTGCTATATAGTGTTATGCCCAAGTCGCGAAATCTCCCAATGACCACCAGGGAGCTGATATCCGATGCAAAAGCAAGAGAGTTTTTATTACCAAGCTAGAGCTGGGGCTCCCACCGATACTGACACAACAGCTTTAGGGAGGAGCTCCGAGCTCTGGGTTACATTGCTTATATAGGGTATTTTCGCGAAAGAAATTTGAAAAACAGGCGTTTCCGAGTTGGGAGACGTCTAATTGGTTACCTTCTGGTGAAGGGTTAGGTGTTGAGTTCTGATTGGTTCCCATTTCCCGGGCTTGATTCGAATTTCCCTGGGCTGGCCAAGGGTTATGATTGGTTCGCAGGTGGTGGGGTGAGGTCAGGGGATTTCCAAAGGCTCTTTTCCCGGAACCTTACAAAATGGAGTTTTTCTGTTAACAAAATGGAGTAGCTTAGGTCCTTCAATATTAGGGGTGCAGTCATGGAAATAGTAAGAAGTCTCTGCCCTAATGGGGATTATAGTTTCTTGGAAAGACAGACATTTTAGAAGTTCCCATATATTAATAATAATTACAAATTGTTATGAATGTGATAAGAGAAAATGTAGGGCATATAGTGAGAACCTAACCTTGTGTGTGTGTGTGTGTGTTATGTGTGTTGTGTGTGTTGTGTGTTGTGGTGAGGGTGGGCAGCAGGAAAGGCTGATCAGGAAGACTTCCCAGAGAAAGTGGCCTTCCAGCTGAAACTTAAAGGATGAAAACAGGTTAGCTAAGTGACTTTGCTCTTCATCTGCAGCTTTTATTCTGAATGGCCTGAAGCTTAGAACTAACAAACTAAAAACAGAATAGAAAAATTCCAGTATGTAAATTTAATTACTAGGAATCATTTGAAGTAATGGACTGCAGAGTTAATATATAATTAAGTCACATCAAAAGAGGATTTCCTATCATTATCTCAGGCAGCATTCAGTTTCCTTACTTCATAGTACTTAGGAAAATCTATAGCTATGTATTTATTAAAAGTTTATCTGCACCACTTTGAATGTCAGTTCCATGAGGGCAGAGGCCCTAACTACCATATCTACTGATAATTGGCAGGTAGTATCTGTTACATAGTAAGCATTCAGTAAAATATTTTTTAAATTGCTGAATGCGTGAAGTTAAGCAAAAATGCTGTTGAAAACCAAGTGGATAGTTATACCACAGGGGGTATATTAGGAAACAAAACTATTATTTCTGAAGAAACAGTATTCATATCTTAATAAGTTAAATAATTTTCAAAAATTCCAAAAAGAAAAATAAGTGATCAAAAATTAAATGTGCATCCTTCCACTCTGTGGTGAACATGGTTCACTCATATTTTAGACCTTTATCAACAATTACTAATCTATGTGCTTTGATGAGATAGAATATACTTAATATTACCTTTGAAGGAAAATGAGATAGAGTAGCTTTTCTTCCTTTCCCCACTTTATTTTAGTTTTGGTGTATTTGCTTAGTCGCTCAGTCGAGTACAACTCTTTGCCACCCCATGAACTGTAGCCTGCCAGGCTCCTCTGTCCATGGGGATTCTCCAGGCAAGAATACTGGAGTGGGTTGTCCTGTCCTCCTCTGGGGGATCTTCCCAACCCGGGGATTGAACTCAGGTCTCCCACATAGAGGGCGAATTCTTTACCATCTAAGCTGCCAGGTGTAATTGACATATAATTATACTCCTTTTATGTCTACAACATAATGGTTTGATATTTGTATCTATTGTGAAATGATCAGCACAGTTAGTCCAGTTAACTTTCGTTACCATACCTAGTTACAAAATCTTTTTTTTCTTGCAATGAGGACTTCTAAAATACACTCTTTTAGCATCTTTCAAATATGCAATATGATATTATTAACTGTAGTTGTCATGCTGTGCATTACATCCCTGTGACAACTTATTCTACAACAGACAGTTTGTACCTTTTGACCCCTTTCACTTATTTCACCCACCTACCCTCACCTCTGAAAGCCACCAATCACTTCTCTGTATCTAGATATTTATTTTTTGTTTTATTTGTTTCAGATTTCACACATTAGTGAGATCACACAGCTGCCATCTTTCTCTGACTGATTTCACTTACACATAATGCCCTCAAGGTCCATCCATGTTGTCACAAATGACAAGATTTCATTATACATTTTCTTTATCTGTTCATCTGTCAGTGGCCCCTTAGGTTGTTCCCATGTCTTGGCTATTATGAATAATACTGCAATGAATTTGTAGAAAATATAGATGAATATGTTAGAATATACAGTATACACTGTTTTTTGGTCTCATTTCTTTTGGTCGGCATACTTATCTTGAGATTCATCCATAGTCTTATACAAATCATTAGTTTTTTCCTGTCTGTGGCTGAGTAGTATTCCATTATATGAAAATACTCCAGTTTGTTTTTTCATTCACCTTTTAGTGGACTTCTGGGTTGTTTCCAATTTGGGGTTATTACAGATAAAGCTTCTATGAACATTCAAGTACAAGTCTTTAAATGGACTTATGTTTTTATTTTTCCTGAGTAAATGCCTAGTAGACAGACAGCTAGATTATATGGTAGGTGTGTGTTTAACCTATTAAGAAACTGCCAAACTGTTTTCCAAAGCAGCTGTACCATTTTACATTCACACCAGCAGTGTATGAGAGTTCTAATTCTTTCATATCTATCCTCCCTAAATTTTGATATGGTCAATCTTTTACAATTTAGCCATTTCAATAGATATATAGTAGTATCTCATTGTGGTTTTAATTTGCATTTCCCTAATGCCTAATGATGTAACTTCCAGCTTTCTTGATTTGTGTCTTTATATTTAATGTGTGTTTCTTGTAGGCAGCATATATTTGTATTTTGCTGTTTGAAAATCCAATCTGACAGTCTCTTTTAATTGGGAATATTTAAACCATTTATATATAATGTGCTTATCGATCTAGTTTGGTATACACCTATCATCAAACTACTTATTTTTGCCTGATCCCATTGATTCTTTGTTTGCTTGTCCCTCTTTTCTGTCTTTGTTTAGATTAATTGGAATTAATGAATCCGTTATCTCCTACGTTGGGTTGTTAGCTGTAATTCTGTTTTGTTATTTTAGTGGTTGCTTTAGGGTTTATAGTATACATCTGTAACTTATCACAGAGTATCTTCAAGTAGAAGTAGACCCCTTCACATATGATATAAGAAACTATTTTGTATTTCTGCCTTTCCTAAGTGTGTGCTGTTATTTGATCCTTTGGGGTCTTTTAAGATTAAGTGGGATTAGACTGATTGACAGTCTAGGGCTCATTATTCCCCATTACTGAGACAAGACTGTTCTGTGTACACTATCCAATGCCTGGTGAATCACGAGGCCTCCACTATGTTTGGTAGGAAATAGGCACTGTCCCCTGCCATATATGAGTGCTGGACCCTGTTTCTTCTAATCCTTCCTGGGCATTTTTCCCCCAGCTTCCTGTCATTTCCTCACACATATGTGGTCAGCACGTAGCTGAATACTGGAGAGAGACCCTCCATAGATCTCTCGGTTTCTCTCTCTGCACAGCTCTTCCTCTGTGGGCTTCTGCCCTATGAATTCTAGCTATCCTGGTCTTCTCCGACTCTCAGTTCCTTCCCCTCTACTCTGGGAGTCTACCAGGATCCTCCTGGCTTCTTTATCCCCGTGCTGTGCTCTGGAAAGTCTCTCAAAGTAGTAATATAGGACTGCCCTAGGGCTCACCTCATACATTTTCCATCTCCCACGTGTCACTGTGCTTCCATGCATGATGTCCATTGTCTTACAATGCATTGTTAAATATATTTTGTCCATATTTTTGTTATTTCAAGGCAGAGGTTAAATTTGGTCCTTATTGCTCCATCTTGTTCAGAAGCAGGGGTCCTAAAATAGCTTTTGAAGTACTGGGTCCCCACCCCCTTGATTTGGAGATGATATGCAAAGAATTTTGGAGGAAAACACATAATTAGTTGATAATGGGCAATCCTCCAGACACAGAGATGCTATTAGGCACTTACCAACATTGCACATACTTTGTTTTTCTTTCACAATAAGCAGTGATTGCCTCGTACTGTGTCCATCATTCTTTTTGCCTAGTTGTATTTAGGGCCTTTCTTTTGTAATCAACTTGGCTAAGCTTCTGCAGGCCTTCATCTATATCTAAAGATTCTCAGCAGGGCCTAAAACCAAAGCCATATAATAAGGTGCTTCAAGCATAAATTAGCCAAGAGGACAGCAGCTAAATCTACTTTTTAAAAGAGCTGAATGTGTCCATGTGTTTCACTGCTTTAAAAATATCCACTTTGAGTTACTGAATATTTTAATATTCTTAACTTTGCACTTCAGTAATCATTCTTTAAAAGCTTCTGTTTAATAATTTTTAATGCTATATCATTTAATGGCCAATGTACTACCATGAATGTTTTATCTGAGGAGAGAGAGCTGGCTTAAGTTGTTACCACTCATCACTTCAGAGGATTTTAGTCCTGAAAGTCCAGAAAGCCAACCCTTGATTTGACAGACATCATATGATATGTCATCGTTCACACAACTAGTTAATAATGGGACCAGAACCTGAAACATGTTCTGTATTCTAACAATCTTTCATTTTATTGTTTGAAATGCATCCTTCTGTTTAAATATTCTATATTTTGAAACCTTTTAAAAAGGAATTACTTATCCACATCCCACCAGTCTTGCAAGGTCCATGTGAAACAATGAGATAAAGACTGTGAAAGTGCTTCAGAAACTATTAAATACTATGAAAATGTAAGTTTTATTATTAGAATAGCTGTTCACTTCTGTGAAGCCTTTCTAAACTTCTTCACTTTTCTGAACTTGATTATTCAGTATCTTTTCTAATACATTTGTTCTTCCTCTCTAAGAATTTAATCCTTTCTGCCTTGCTGGGTTGTAAAAAGGGCTTTCTTCTTTTCTAGAACTTAATGACATTTTATGATATTATCCATCTAGTGGGTTCCCACTAAATACAGGTAAATAAATAAAATTGAACCACGTTTCTTTCTAGATGTGTGGGGGAAAGGACTATTCTTACCTTAAAAATGAAGTGTTAGTTGCTCAGTCGCGTCAGACTCTTTGCAACCCCGTGAACTGTAGCCCACCAGCCTCCTCTGTCCATGGGATTCTCCAGGCAAGAATACTGGAATGGGTTGCCATGCCCTTCTCCAGGGGATCTTCCCAACCCAGGGATTGACCCCAGGTCTCCCACATTGCAGGCAGATTCTTTACTGTCTGAGCTCCTAAGGAGCTCTTTAAAAGAAAAGGTACTTTCAAAGATTAGATATGATAACTCTTGCTCTTTTATATTTGCAATGAAATTGTTTTAATTGGTTTTATATTCAACTGATGCATCATATCTGCATCTCCTTGTTAAACCTGAACAGACTTCCAGGTTAATGTGAGCATTTCTAACAGCTGCCTATACTAACAAGAAAAAGAAGGGATGAGGGCAGAGTCGTGAACTTCAGATTTTTCCCTCTGAACTGTAGTTCCTTTCCTCTGAATTGGCATTCCTTTCCTATGAATTATAGCTTACATTTCTCTATTATCTCAGTATCTTAGTCTTTCTAAATAGGTACTTCTGTTTCCATCAATAATATCTACGGAATTACCACTTAATATGCTTGCTTTCTGTAACACAGGAAACTCACATATGTGGGTGGATCACTCTAGCCCTGGCACTTAGGAAATATAAAAGGCTTTTGAATTGTTTCCAACAAGTCAGGACTCCTAATTCTCAGGCACAGCTTTCCCTTCAGACTCTTTAAAGTTTTAGGGGCAATAAAGTTATCCACAGGGTTGGAGCTGTGGTACTAGCCTTGGAAATTCTAACGTTAGCCTTGACTTGACTCCATCATCCATCACGTATCTCAGTGTATTTCTGTGCAATACATAGAATTTTCCTTCCAGAGTTACCTTTCCTCTTTCTGAATGCTACCTGCTGCCTGTCTGCTGAGTGTACTCTGTTAAATCCTCTCCTTCTCCATGGGTAGTGGCCCGTTACCTGCTGGGCAAATTAGATGCTGATCCTGGTCACTGCAGCTTCCTTTCCGGCTTTTTCTGCTGCTACATCAAGCATAAGAGTTCTCTGCTGGTAGTCAGGCTCGATCTCTGGGAAGGTGGGACAAGTTATCCTCAGGCCTCAAAGGAGCATTGTTTAATCTCCAGGGTGCAGTGGAGACACTGTTACTTCCATTTCCCCAAATCTCATCCCTCTATTCTACACACATACACACACACCCTTTCCCCAGCTTGTTCTGGATCTACCTTCCTCCAGGTGACTCTGCTTACAGAGGGGAGCCTCAACCCTGAGGAATGATTAATGATAGCCCTGAGCTATTTCATGGTGATCCACTGGTCCTAGTCTCCCTGCCAAGGATCAACCATGGACATTTAATGTAATCTCAGGCAATAAGATATTGACACAGAGTGAGGTCTGCTAGGGAGCATCTGAGAAAGGTTTTCCTCACCCAGGGAACTAAACAGACATTCTTACTTGATCTTTTGTATGCTATGCCTACTTCTTCCCTATATGAGCTATCTATATGAGTAACTCAGTCAATTTCCTCCAGTCTCGCTCAAATTTCAGCTTCTTAAAGAAACCTCTTTGAAAATTAACCCCCCTCTTTAAGCAGCAACCTGCCTTACCTCCTCCTTCCCAGTCATCTCAATTCAATCCCCCTTGCCATGTCATGGTAATTCTTCTACAAAGACACCCCCCACCGCAAACCATGCCTCCAGTATAACCTCCCACACTGAACCTGGGCTGACCTTGTATTACAGATCAAAGGCAGAAGTGACATGACAAGATCCAAGCCTAGATCAGAAGAAGCCTTGCAGCTTCTCTCTTGGTCACTTGGAATACTTGGGGGGAACTAAGCTACTGTGAAAGAAGTATGACTACTGTAAGGCTACTATGCTGTGAGGAGTTCTAAGCTAGCCATATGGAGAAGCTGCATGCAAAGACAAAAATGGATAGCAAGCCCCCAGCTGTTGCCTCCATCCTATGTGAGGCACCAGATACGAGCAGGAAAAACTACACAGGGCATCCATTTCAGTTGAGCCTTCAGATCACTCTGGCTCCAGCTGCCATCTGACTGCAAAACACACAAAAGACCTCAAACAAAAAGCACCCACCTGAGCCCATAGTGATAACATACTACAGAATTAACATATTTAATATGCTTGTTTTATTGTCTGCCTCCAACCATGAAACAGCAAGCTTAAGGAAAGCCAGTGATCTTGTCTGTTTTGTTTGCTACCATGTCCGAAGCACTGAAGAACAGTTCTTAGCTTGGGAAATATTTACTGAATGAACAAATGAATGAATGAATGAACAGGAACTCAAGTAGCCTTTCATGAATATGTAGAGAGTTTCCCTAAGGATTGCAGAGTGGAAAGATGGGAAGAACATAAGTTCTGATAATGCTGCTGTTCTCGTCAATTACCCAGTCCTCAGCCCTGGCCTGTGCATTCCTGTTTAAGTCATTCTGTGCTGAGTTTTCCATTACCTGTAGCAGAAAGGATTCCATCTGGCACCATGTCTTTCAGATCATTCTAATTTGGAGCCATAGGACTCAGATGTGACTGAGCCAGAAGATGAACCCAAGTGGCACCCACCCCCACCATGACATTCTCAAAACCACTCTTCTCATTACTGAGACTTTCCTACTGAGCAAAACCCCTAGTTTATAATATGCTATTTCCTTAGTCCTTCTCCCAAGAGACCTTCTTGGTCTCCCTACAACAGGTTTCTGGAGAGCCACCCATATCTTCATGATGACTGTAACACACTTCTGGATATGTAAGTCCAGAACTGGCTACAGCTTGAGCTTTGTCTCAGTCACCTATGCCCCCATCCCACGAATTTGCCACACTTACCTTAATGTCTCAAACCGAAGCCGGAACAATGCTCCTCAAGCTGGGACCCCCACTGCATGGTGAAAACCAAACAGTATGCATTACACTCTTATTTGCAAAGAATTCTATAAAACCAGGAAAATAAGCAAGTAAACTGTCACTATTTGCTTAATGCTTGTATCCAGAAATCACTTTGGCATGAAATTCAGTACAATATTTTTTTAAGTGATTTACATTATGCTAGACAGATGCTATTGAGCAGCAGGACAAAGATGTTCATGATACACACCCCCTTCAAGAAGGATGAACTACAAACAATACCATAAAAGCTCTGCTGGAGATTTGAGGGGGCAAAATGATAGAAACAGGGAGACAGCAGTTAATCTTGCCCCAGGGATGACATTTGAGCTTGAACTTCAACAGTGAATAGTATTTCAAAAGGTAGAGGAAAAGGCGGAAGAGTTTTCTAGGAAGAAAGGACAGCGTAAGCTAAAGTTTAGAAGTCCAGGGAAATCTGAAATAATTCAAGGTAGTTGGAGTCTGGAGTGAACGAGGTGGGGTGTGTGGCAGGGTGGGGGAGCAGTAGTAGCAAAGGCAAAATAAGGAAGATCAAAGTAAATGACATGTATGTCATGAGGGGAAAGGAGGCAATTAAATAGTTTCCTCAAATTCCCTTTCGACTTCTTATATTTGTTGCTCATAAGGAGACTCCATTACACTAACATGATTTTTACTTTTTTTTTTTTTAGTGTATTTGGCCTAAGTAAACAAGGGACAAAAAGTTTTTAATGCAAAATATCCATTCAACCTGAAAGAGCATTGATGATTCCAGACCATTTAATGTTAAATATTTTAGAGTTCTACATTATTTCTCTTTGGTTGAGCAGAATATTTTTTTTCCTGCAGACTGAAAATATATTTTTAGTTTGTAACAGACTAATTGCTCCTGCTTGCATGCCAGTCTCCTGGGCATTGACAAGTTCAAGTTCAGTAGGTAGGAATCTGGCTTCTGAGAATGTCACCTAAGAGTCAAGGAATGCATGATTATGCCTGTAATTACTTGAGAGGGATTCTGAAATCCTGGTGGGGTTGATGGGGCCACCAGATAGCAGGGGTCAAGAATGTATAAGAGGTGAGGAATTCAGACTGGAGCTGCGTTGGGGAGTTACAGTAAACAGGTTCTGAATATAAAAGGACAGGAATTCAGGTTGACAGTTGAGAAACCCACATCTCAGAAATGCAACCCTCACTTTAAGTCAAAGGCTCTTCAAAGTAGGACTTTACAATATACACACCAAGGCAAGAGCTAGTGTCTATTTACCTCTGTGGTCTGGAGCACAGGGGCTCTCAGATGGTTAGCATGCTTTCAGCAGTCAGTAGTAGCATGCCTGACTTAAAGGGCTTTATATTTGTTTTTCCCAAACTCTTCTGGTCCTAAGAAACACCAGGGGTTCTTGATTACCTTGCTAATTCCAAAGCCCCCTGGCAAATCTGATTCAAGAGGTTGGGGAATTTACATTTCAAACATGAACCCCAGTGGAATACAGCATGTTTTGGAAATGCTAGAGACATCTGATAATCTAACACAGTGGTTCCCAAACTTTAGATGCACCAGAATCACCTAGAGGGCTTATTAAACTACAGGCTGATGGGCTTCACATGGGGTTTCTGATTCACTTGCTGTGATTGTTTAGTAGCTTAGTCGTGTCTGACTCTTGTGATCCCATGGACTGTAGGCCCAAAGCTCCTTTGTCCATGGGATTTCCCAGGCAAGAGGACTGGAATGGGTTGCCATTTCCTCCTCCAGGGGATCTGCCCGACCCAGAGATTGAACTCGCATTTCCTGCATTGGCATGTGGATTCTTTACCACTGAGCTATCAGGAAAGCCCTTTGATTCAGTAGGTTTGGAGTAAGTTAGGTCTGCGGTTTTGCATTTCTAGTTAAGTTCCCAAGGAATGCTGATACTGCTGTGATTAGGAACCATTCTGTGTAAACCATTGGCCTAATACAACCAGAAGTCCAAAGCTCATGAGATCTGGGGCTGTTTAACTCAGCAGCTGTACTGTATTAGGACTGTAGTTCAGCTTCTCTGCGAGTCTCTTGGCTTTCTCCTCATGATTTCAAGATGGCTTCCCGTTGCATCAAGCAATGTATCCTCAGACAACAATATTTAAGGTAGAAAAAGAGTAAGATCCAAGGATAACTCCACATGGGGTATTTGTGGCTGTGTTGGAGCAGAAATAATTTCCCAGAAGCACCCTAGCATACTTCCCCTATGTGTCAGCCAGAATTGGGTCTCTCTGTACCCGCTTTATACCAGGCACCGGCTACAAGGAATCTACTGTGATTGGATTAGACCTGACTTTAACCATTCCTCTAGCACTGGGTCCATTGATGCCCACTATCTGATCATCACTGAGATTCTTTTCTTAGGAATAAGAAATGTGAATAGCTAATGTAGGCAAATAGCTGGAAACATCACAAAGGGTTTCTGACACTAATGTGACAATAGGTAGATTCAGGGTTGAAAATAATAATATGGATGCTGGTAAGTAATAGATGCTGCTATCTTTGTTATCACTGTCTGCAACAAAATTGTAGACTCATGAAGAATTTGGGTCTGCATATTGCAGGGCAAGTACCCTTTCAAAGCTCACTGTATACAGGTAGTCATCTTGCTTTTATTATTCGTGCATAGGGAATTGCAAGCTGTCCCTTCAGGTAATGAAATTTAGACAAGTTGGAACCTGTATAACAGCAAATCAATACTAAAGTTATAGGCAAAGCCTGTACTTGTAAAGACTAACACATAGGATAGAAAGGCTTCGTGACCAAAATGTAACAAATTCTACATGTATGGGTATCCAGCGTAGAGAGCACACAGTGTACAGTGGTGTGTATTTTTATATGTTTTGCATCTCTCTTCATTCATCTAGAATAGTGTATTTTTTTGGTTAACAAACACATAACTCAGCCATGCCCCGTGTGCCCACAGCCAGTGGAAAGTGGAAAGCCAAGTTGTTTATATGGGCCTCACATCATCCAGATGCTTCATTGACAAATGCATAAAAGGTCTCTCTGGAATTATAAGGAAAATTTCCTAAGTCGTCTACGTTTCTTGGGTAGTGGAAGCCAGTGACTAATGCAAGACGATCTCCTGTTTTATTTTTGTTTCCTTTCAAGAACTAGCTTTTGTGCAGAAAATGAATAACTTTGAAAGAGGAGCTAAGCTAACAAATACGCTTTCTGTTGGCTAGTATTAAAACTGCATGTTCTTTTTCCTTCCACCCATGATTTAGTGGTAAGCTTGCCCTTTGCATAGAGAAACTGATGTCTGCCACATTTACAAGCCCCATCTGGCCTGACGAGGTCATTGGTTTCAATGCCACCAGTTTGTGTCCAGAGACCCAGAAACAGATTTTCAAAGATTGTGGTCTCTTGAGCTGTCACCCCGTTCCATAATCACTAAGTAATGGTTGCCCTGACCTTGTCCCCGAGAAGCCTGGACAGAAATGAAGCAACTCCACTACAATCCAGATCCGCAGGGACAGCACCTTCGCTGGGACAGATGACAGTTGCACACAGGGCAGAGTTGTGCATGATAAACAAAACAAGGGAAGTTTCCAGAGTGCTGTAGAACCACTGATAATTTGAGTACACTGAAACCTTCAGCACGATTAATGCGACAGCATTCCCACTACCCCCACCCCCCACCCCGCTTCCTTTAGTGGTGAAAATTTTGATTTTTTTTCTTCTGGGTTCACTGCCTGGAAAAGAACAAAAGACTTTTGAGAGCCTCCGCCAGTAGAGGGTGCATTTACCACGTGTGCCTTGAGTCTCTGGCACCGTGCCCTGGGGCTGCATGCTCTATACATTTGTGGTCCTTACACACCACGGTGTGACTGCTGACAGACAGTTGACTGTCTCCTCAGATGGAAGTAGGCAGTGGTTCGCCAGCAACTTTGGGTTGTTGTTGTTTTTGAGAACCATGCAACTAACAGATGTTTGTTGTTGGCTCCATATCTACATTCTTTGAAAGCTGGAGAATCAAATTGCTGACATTCAGACAACACTAATTCCCATATCCAGGGAGCCTAATTTGCCATCCCTGAGATCCTGATTCCTGGTGTTCACGGGTTTAAAAACCATTTCAGTGACACAATATAAGAACGGGCTTGGGAGATGCAGTGCTGTCTCCACTAAAGATAATCACATTTTATAAACATCTGCGTCATTACTGGTATGATTCATCTCAAAGCTGTATACAGCTGTGTTTCCAGTTTCAATTAACAATCCCTTAATTGCATATCCATCTCATGTTACTAATTTAGTTAATTTATTCATAATTAAGAGTATTCTGTTTTCTACCAAGGTTTGTCGAGCTCAGAACATTATAAAGAGAAATATTTTAAGGAAGCATCTCCAAGGGATTTTGTTTCTTATAATCACATCACCGTAAAATGTCATTCACACGCCCAAAGGAAGATGAATTGCTAAGGGATTTTTTTTCTCCAGTAAAATAAGAAGCCATGTGAAGCTGCAGTGTGTTGTGCTTTTAAACCAAGTTAAATGCTATGTATTTTGTTCTTTTCTTTCTCCTTTCCTGACATCGTCTCAAAAAAAAATTATCATTTGATTTGGATTATTATTTAAGTATCACAGCAAATCCAGTTGCCAGTGCAGATAAAACTGTCATTACCCTGTCAGGTAATGGGTGTCTCTTAAAATCTAAGCTATAAAATCTGTACATTTCAGAGGACATTAAGATCACGAGTTTGAAAATTGCCAAAGTCTAAGCAAGTGGAATGCGTCTTTGTGGAAAATGGGAGACAGATGATAACATGATCCCCAGCCATTAATTCATTTTAGTTTGACCTTTTCTTGAAAAAATGTGTATACCTTTGCCACCAGGGTCTTGCCTGGGTTACTCTATGTGTCAGTGTGTCATTAAAAGCAGCAGTAACAAAACATACAAGGTACGCACTTTGTTTATTGTCCAAGAACTGCCAATTACAGCCTTGACCTATCCTTATGCTTAAAAAAAATCTCATAACTGCTGTGTTGTTGTTCAGCCGCTGTCATGTCTGACTCTGCGACCCCATGGACTGCAGCAATGCCAGGCTCCCCTGTCTTTTACCGTCTCCCTGAGCTTGCTCAAACTCATCTCCATTGAGTCGGTGATGCCATCCAACCATCTCATCTGTCGTCCCCGTCTGCCCCTGTCCTCAGTCCTTCCCAGCATCAGGGTCTTTTCCAATGAGTTGACTCTTCGTAACTGTTGAGTAGTCTGTAGATTTTACACAACAGAAATAACAAACCATCTTTTGATTTGCATGAATTCAACTGAAAGAAAAATTCACCACCCCACACTGCCTCTTCCCACTCTGGTAGTTTCCTTGACTGTCAGGAAACCTTGCATATTATTCACATATTCTTCCATGAGTTTAATCATCTGTTACATATTTCATTGACCCATGACTGCGTGCCTAGCATTGTGTTAGATCCTAGGGTTACATGATGATCAAAAAGAGTGGTGATTTCTACCTTCATGGAGTTTTCAATCTAAAGAAGGAATCAGACATAACTCAAATAATCATCTGAGTAAAAGTAAAAGTGCGTTGCTCAGGGAAGCCAAGGAGACACAGTACATGATTAATAATGCCATTTATTTTTGTAGCCACCTAACAAGACATACGGGGTTCCCAGGTGGCTCAGTGGTAAAGAATCTGCCTGCCAGTGCAGGAGATGTGGGTTCCATATCTGGCTTGGGAAGATCCCCTGGTGGAGGAAATGGCAACCCACTACAGTATTCTTGCCTGGAAAGTCCCATGGACAGGGGAGCCTGGTGGGCTATATAGCCCATGAGATCACAAAAGACTCAGATATGACTTAGCAACTAAACAATAAATAACAAAAATAAGGCATACAGATGATTCTCAGTTAATGACAGTGTAGGTCTTGGAGCCATGTTTTTGTTTTCCTGTAATTAGTTTCAGTTTGTGAGGAAGTTTAAGTTGTTTATCTTACTAGAAGCAGAAAGCACTAAGTGTCAGAAAGAGCTGATATTGTTGATTCAAAACATACATTTCCAAGTAACTGGTGGCAGGAAAATGTGATCATGTATGTATTTTATCTTAGCTCTTTTAATTCTGAACTCCTCTGTTGTTCTAAACTTTTAATTTGTGTATCTAAAAGAGAAGACACAAGAACAGATCAAAGTGTCTCAAAGCTTCATGAGCAATGGTTCATTTATTTTTACCATTTAGCCACTGGCTATCAACAATAACTTAAAATTTAGTCATGATGAAGAGGTAAAATTTTAAATATTTCTTGAAGTCTCACTTTATCCCCATCTCCACAATGTTGGTTTTTTTTTTCTTCCCCTACGTGTTGCAGGTTTATTTGTCCACTCAACATCTTAAATTTGAACTAAACAGAATAGGGGTTTAAAACAGCTATGCATTTCTCATGGTTGGTGACAATTTTAAGTAACACTCCAACCTACTATACAGGTCTATAGTCTTTAAGATAAGTGTTTTCTCAGCTCATTGAAGAATAAAGAATTTTTCAAGCCAGAAAAGACTAGAGACTGACTAAGCCAAACTCTTTAGTTATAAATTAGGAAATAGATTCTAGATGACTTAGCCACACTATCCTTATTTGTTAAAAGCAAGACTAGAACTCAGACCCAATTCAATGTTGTTTTCACTACACTATGTTTTTTTCCTTATGAAAAACAAAGGTATAGGTAGCTTGTTCAAAAATGTATGCTATTTATCTGAAAGGCAAACATGCCTGCTTATATCATATTTCACCATTTTGCAATAATATACTTGGAGTATAGTTGATTTACAGTGTTATGTATGTTTCAGGTATACAGCAAAGTGATTCCATTATATATAAACATATATCCATTTTTTTAGATTCTTTCCCCATATAAGTTATCACAAAATATTTAATAGAGTTCTTTGTGCTATACAGTAGGTCCTTGTTGATTATTTTATATATAGTGCGTGTGAAAGTGTTATTTGCTCAGTAGTGTCCGACTCTTTGTGACCCATGGACTGGAGCTCACCAGGCCTCTCTGTCCATGGGATTTCCCAGGCAATAATTCTGGAGTGGGTTGCCATTTCCTTCTCCAGCTGATCTTCCCAACCCAGGGATCAAACACATGTCTCCTGCATTGGCAGGCGGATTCTTGACCACTGAGCTACCAGGGAAGCCCTTATATATACTAGTGTATATATGTTAACCACAAACTCCTAATTTATCCTGCCCCTTCTCTTTCCCCCTTTGGTAACCATAAATTTGTTTTCTACATCTGTGAGTCTGTTTCTGTTTTGTAAATACATTTGTGTCATTTTTTTAAGATTCCACATGTAAGTTATATCATATGATGTGTGTCTTCTCTGTCTGATTTACTTAGTATAAAATCTCTACGTCCATCCATGTTGCTGCAAATGGCATTATTTCATTCTTTTTAATGGCTGAGTAATATGCACCACATCTTCTTTATCCATTCCTCTCTTTATGGACTTTTAGGTCGTTTCCGTATCCTGGCTATTATAAATATTGCTGCAGTGAACATTGTATCTTTATGAATTACGTTTTTCTCCACATACGTGCCCAGGAGTGGAATTGCAGGACCATATGTTAGCTCTCATTTTAGTTTCAGAGGAACCTGTATACTGTTCTCCATAGTGGCTATATCGATTTACATTCCCACCAACAGTGTGGGAGGGTTCTCTTTTTTCCACACCCTCTCCAGCATTTATTGTTTGTAGATTTTTTTGATGATGGCCATTCTGAGTGGTGTGATGTGATACCCTATTGTATTTTTGATTTGCATTTCTCTAATAATTAGTGATGTTGAGCATATTTTTATGTAGTTGTGGCCATCTGTGTGTTTTCTTTGGAGGATTCTCCATTTGGATCTGCTTGGGGCACTTTTTCTGATGAGATCTTTAATTTAATTGTGCTTGAATCTGTTGATCTAAACACACTGATATCTGCATATAATAATTGGTAGAAATATAGATTTTAAAAGTACAGATGATTTTCACTATTGTATGGCATTTTTCTTCAATAAAACTCATCCAGAAAAGATAACCATGTTTAAATAATAATCTCATTTTTTTTTTCAGAAATCATGGACTAAAAGTGTGGCATTTAGTCTTTATATCTCTCATTTGCTTATTTCATTTCAATGCTTATTTTACCCTCTACGATTTTGTGGTTTTATAAAGCATTTTTGTGTATTCACCCCCCCCAAAAAAATCCTCTTGAGAAAGTCAATATAACTTAATCTGAGAAACAGCTGGGCATTTTTTCGTGATCTCTTCAAAGGGAGGGAAACTGGAAGGCCACCTCAAATACCAATTCTGCTCCTTAGCATGATGCAGTTTCTTCACAGAGCAGTCGCAATAGTAATATTTGCCTTCTACTCAGCTATTTCACAACATTAACAGAGTTCAAGGATTCATGTGTTAATGCTGCACTGTGGTCTGTGTTCAAACACAAGGAATGGCAGCTGAGATGAAACTTGATTTGAATCCTTGGATTTCATGTGGTACTGGATGGGAGCAGAGTACTGATTTCAGGTTGAGAGAACAAAGAGAAGTCAGCTGATGGCTGCATCCAGAGGACTCTTGTTAGAGTTAGACAGTGTACCTTGGATGGATACGAAGAAGGTCCCTGCCCTCATGGAGCCTTAGAATTCAGCGCCAGAGACTGGTTCAACATCTTATTGCATTATTTATTTATTTATTTATTTTTGACTGCACTGGGTCCTCATTGCTGTGCATGGGCTTTTTCTAGTTGTGGCGAGCGGGGACTACTCTCTCGTTGCAGCGTGTGGGCTTCTCCTTGTGGCAGCTTCTCATTGCAGAGCGCAGGCTCCAGAGTGCACAGGCATCAGCAGTTGTGGTGCATGGGCTTAGTTGCCCCGCAGCATGTGGGATCTTCCCGGACCAGGGATTGAACCCGTGTCCCCTGCATAGGCAAGCAGATCTGCCACTGGACTACCAGGGAAGTCCTTATTCCAGTTTTAATAAGTACTGGAAAGGAGAAAAACAGAGTGCTAAGAGAGAATAATGCAGGGACCTGACTGAGTCTGCTAGGTCAGGAAGATTTCCTAGGAAGTGATATTTTAGACACACACACACACGAATACATGCAGAATAGATTCTGAGTGACTCTCATAAATGCAGTTTTTACTATAGGTTATGGTCAAAGTTTGGAAACTGTTGTTCTCATAATTCCAGGGAGAGTAGGAATCATGTGACCTGTTTATCACATGCCTCCCCCAATAGTGTCTAGTAAGGAAATCAGTGTTGATAACTGGTATCATCTCAGTTTTCATGAAAAGCAGAAGGCCTTGCATTCACTG
Source organism: Oreotragus oreotragus (assembly GCA_006410675.1). Taxonomy (NCBI): domain Eukaryota; kingdom Metazoa; phylum Chordata; class Mammalia; order Artiodactyla; family Bovidae; genus Oreotragus; species Oreotragus oreotragus. The sequence continues at coordinate 625,334 of SJYX01000785.1, read as the reverse complement.
GAGGAGAGCTTAGTGTCTGAAATATTGGCATCAAAGTGTGCACAGGGCCTGTATCTGGTGTTCAAGGCAATCACAGCACTTTTCTTTGAAGAAGCTAAGAATTAAATGTCAGTGGAATCATTTATGGATCATATTCTCATGCATTTGTAGATAAAGAGAGGAAGGACAACAGATATAAATGGGGGCGTGTAAGTGTAAGACTCTGTGTGTATGTATAAACTACATTTTGCTTATCCATTCATGTGTCCATGAGCACTTGAATTGCTTCCAGGTTTTAGCTATTGTGAGTAATGCTGCAATGAACGAAGGTATAAAATAGCTCTTCAAGACTCTGCTTTTACTTCTTTTGGATATATACCCAGAAATTGGATTTCTGGGTGATAATCATAATTCTATTTTTAATTTTTTGGTGATCTGCCAGACTGTTTTTCCAGGGCTTCCCTGATGGCTCAGATGGTAAAGAATCTCTCTACAATGCAGGAGACCTGGGTTTGATACCTGCATTGGGAAGATCCCCTGGAGTATCCACTCCAGTATTCTTGTCTAGAGAATTCCATGGACAGAGAAGCCTGGCTGGCTACAGTCTATGGGGTCCCAAAGAGTTGGATACAGCTGAGCAACTAACACTTTCACTTTCATGCTGTTTTCCATAGTGACTGTACTATTTTATGTTCCCACCTACAGCCCACAAGAGTTTAAGTTTTTGCACATTCTCACCAACACTTGTTATTTTCTGGATCTTTGATGTTAGCCGTCCTTTAAACAGGAAGGAAATTCTGACATATACTACAAACAAGGATGAAACTTGAGTACATTCTGCTAAATGAAATAAGCCAGCCACAGAAAAGACATATAATTCTACTTGTGAAAGTTACCTGGAGCAGTCAAAATCATAGAGCTAGAAAGTAGAGTGGTGGTTACCAGTGGCTTGGGGAGGAGTTATTATTGTTCAATGGGTAAAGAGTTTCAGTCTTACAGGATGAAGAGAGTTAAGGATATGGACAGTGGTAATGGATGCACAGCATTAGAAATATATTTAACACCACCAAAGTGTACGTGGTTAACATGGCAAATTGTATATTTTCACCACAGTAAGAACAATTAAATAAAACATGTAGAAGCCTTTCAGTTTTTTTTTTTTTTTTTTTGCCTTTTAGTTTTTAACCAGTGAAACACTGAAGAGAATTCTTGATATTGGTATACAAGGAGTCATGTGGCCCTGGAGCAGTTAAATAACTTCTGTGAAATTGACAATACAACTCCCTTCTTGTCATTCTCACCCCCCACCCCTAACCTGTCTGTTACTCTTACATCTAATTGCCCTGTATTGTGATCACCTCAATATATATTCAGTATACTTTATTTGCAAGCCAGGCTTTTTTTCCCCCTAGAGGTCTCTGTAGAGACATATTATAATAATGTTTTTGCTGTATTAGCTATAGATAGTTATATTATAGTACTATAAGGAACTAATATCTACCTAATTATTTAAGATACAGAAGACATCCTTCCACTACAGCCCTTAGTACTTTTGTAAAGATTTTTAAGATTTTTTAAAATATGGATCATTTTTAAAGTCTTTATTGTTTCTGTGTTATATATATATATATATATATATTTTTTTTTTTTTTTTGGCTGTGAAGCATGTGGGATCTTAGTTCCCAGACCAGGGATTGAACCCACACCCCCTGCACTGAAAGGCAATGTCTTAACCACTGGATCTCCAGGGAAGTCCCTGACAGTCCTTAGTACTTTTGCATTCAAACTTTGAGTGAAACAGGATTTGAGAAATTATAGGCTTGGTGAGTTCTCAGGCATTAACTCAAGAAGGAAGCCTTTATCCCAATCACCTACATTTAACCCAGCATGTACCCCATTAATTTCTAATGTTGCTTGGAACAAATTAACATTCCTGGGATGCAAGCTCACTGAAAGAGCCCTGGAGAATGAGACAGTTCCTGGCTCTTCACATTGACAAAGTTAAAAGCCTGTGCGGTAACACGGACCCCTGCTTCCTCTCAGTGTGTCTTTGAATAAGTTGAAGAGTAGCTAAAAGTAGAGCACTATTAGTTGAAAGCTAAAAAAAAGAAAACCCGGTTTATTTCAGTCTCTTTCTTACTAAGACCCCTCTTGTGATTGGGAAGTGAGTGGCGGAAATCACCTAGAGGTTTTTAACAATTGCACAAAAGATTCCTTGACCCCAAATATTTACCCTTTTGCCACTCTGCATTGGCACCGTGCCTCAAATCCCACCTGCTGTGAACTGACCTAAATCAAAATTCAATCCTCTAGGCATCTTGGAGTCTCTTTTGTAAATCATGGAGATCCACAGGGAAGTTTGAAGTGGGTGAGGGGTGGCTGCCTCCTCACAATCTCAGACTGAAGTCTTCTATGGGAGAGGAGAAAGAATTTTCCTCCCCGCCTTCTAGGTTCTTAGCTGAGAACCCCCTGTCTTAAAAGACATTACCAGGAGAAAAACAAACAGAAATTTAATAACATGTGTTCTTCCCTATATACATGGGAGAGATCCAAGAAAATTGAGCAGCTCACCAAGATGAGCAGAGCCACTACCTTAAATACCATCTCCTGCTCAAGATGAAGGAAGATGAAGGCAGCATGGGGGAGGCTAGTTATGGGAGGTTATCCAGAAAAAAAAAGCTCCAATCCCTATGCCAAAAAGTCATATTTTGAGATGGCATATTCTCCTCCCCTTCAGAGTCTGTGAGGAGCTTTCATGATATGCCAGTCTTCCATAGCACACACACATTGGTAATATTGATACATGTGTTACAAAGACCACCAAGGTTCATAGAGAAATATAGTAGTTATAGTCTTTGGGCATTAGTCTTTTATCTATGATGAGGGTTGCCCTCTGCTGGAGTATAAATTCTTAATTAAGGTAACCGGTTGCCTCTAGACTTTGATGCTTGCACTAACCGCATAGGCAGAATGTCATACTATCTATGTTGAAGCATTTAAAATTTATTACAGACGTTGTAACATCACCACTTAACTTAAATTCTAATGGTGGCCCTTTAAGCATGCAAAACATCCCTTTGAGATAGGGTAACCCCATTCATTGATCAATCAATATACCTTAAAAAATTTTTTTTGGCTGGAGGATAATTGCTTTGCCATGTTGTGTTAGTTTCTGCTGTACAATCAAATGAATCAGCTATAAGTATGTATATATCCCCTCTCTCCCTCTTGAACCTCCCTCCCACCTCTCATCCCACCCTTCCTGGATATCACAGAGCCTGAGCTGAGCTCCCTGTGCTATACAACAGCTTCCCACTAGGTATCTGTTTTACACATCAGTTCAGTTCAGTCGTGTGTGACTCCTTGTGACCCCATGAACCGCAGCACACCAGGCCTCCCTGTCCATCACCAACTCCCGGAGTCCACCCAAACCCATGTTCATCGAGTCGATGATGCCATCCAACCATCTCATCCTCTGTCATCCCCTTCTCCTCCTGCACTCAATCTTTCCCAGCATCAGGGTCTTTTCCAATGAGTCAGCTTTTCACATCAGGTGGCCAAAGTATTGGAGTTTCAGCTTCAACATCAGTCCTTCCAATGAATACCCAGGACTGATCTCCTTTAGGATGGACTGGTTGGATCTCCTTACAGTCCAAGGGACTCTCAAGAGTCTTCTCCAACACCACAGTTGAAAAGCATCAATTCTTCAGCACTCAGCTTTCTTCACAGTCCAACTCTCACATCCTTACATGACCACTGGAAAAACCATAGCCTTGACTACATGGACCTTTGTTGCCAAAGTAATGTCTTTGCTTTTGAATACGCTGTCTAGTTTGGTCATAACTTTCCTTCCAAGGAATAAGGGTCTTTTAATATCATGGCTGCAATCACCATCTGCAGTGATTTTGGAGCCCAAAAAAATAAAGTCAGCCACTGTTTCCACTGTTTCCCCATCTATTTCCCATGAAGTGATGGGACTAGATGCCATGATCTTCATTTTCTGAATGTTGAGCTTTAGGCCAACTTTTTCACTCTCCTCTTTCACTTTCATCAAGAGGCTTTTTAGTTCTCCTTCACTTTCTGCCATAAGAATGCTGTCATCTGCATATCTGAGGTTATTGATATTTCTCCCAGCAGTCTGTGGAATCAAGCCCAGCATTCTCATGATGTATTCTGCATTTAAGTTAAATAAGCCGAGTGACAATATACAGCCTTGACATACTCCCTTTCCTATTTGGAACCAGTCTGTTGTTCCATGTCCAGTTCTAACTGCTGCTTCCTGACCTACATATAGGTTTATCAAGAGGCAGGTCAGGTGGTCTGGTATTCCCATCTCTTTCAGAATTTTCCACAGTTGATTGTGATCCACACAGTCAAAGGCTTTGGCATAGTCAATAAAGCAGAAATAGATGTTTTTCTCGAACTCTCTTGCTTTTTTGATGATCCATTGGATGTTGGCAATTTGATCTCTGGTTCCTCTGCCTTTTCTAAAACCAGCTTGAACATCTCGAAGTTCATGGTTCACGTATGGTCGTGTATTAATGTAAATGCTACTCTCTCAATTTGTCCTAGCCAATAAGTGGGTGGGGCGTGGGTCGGGAGGCAGGATATGGTGACTCATAGCATCATCATTTGTTAAAGCTTCCCAAGCAATAAGAAAGTGCAGTCATCTTTGCAACCCTTTACAGGAAAGGAGTGGAAGGAGGGGTGGCCTTATAAAGAGCGAAACCAGGAATAGAAAGGAATATTGAGATGTTAAATGTGTCTACAAGGAACTTTGTCTCAATCATAATTGAGACTCAGATTTTGATTATGATAGGGAGTTGGAAAAAGTCTCCTTCTAACTTGCCAGTCTCTACTAGAACCAGAAGTGTTACCTAACTGGGTTTATTTGCCAAACATGCAGCAGACTGAAGTCTGAGATGCTGAAATTTGCAGCAGAGAAAAGATTTACTTGAAAGGCAGCCAAGTGAGGAGTTGGAAGAGTAAGTCTTGGACTGGCCTCCCCCAAAGGCAAGGGTCTTGGGGTATTTATGGTATAAAGAGACAGGGGGATCTGAGGAAGGAGAAGAGGTGATTGGAGGCAAGAAAAAGGTGAAGTAATGGGTGTTCTGTGCTGGTGGATCTTAGTTAGATATGCTTCTTAATGGGACACATGTTCTGAAGGTGGTGGTGTGAAACCTGATCCAAGGGTAGTTTCTGGCCTTCTGATGTCAAAAAGCCATCCATCCGACACTCGAGAAGGCCCAGTTGAATAGTCACTGGTTTCAACTGGTTTGAACTGGCAGGACTACCTCCATGTACCTAGGAAACAATTTAAGCAACCATGGCTAGAGTAACCTAGACATCAGAGGTATTACCTAAAGGGGGTGGTTAAGGAGTCTTATGATATATCGTCTAAGATTCATGAAGCTTGGAGAGAGTACAGTTTGCAAGAACAATTAAAGCAAGCTTGGTCAATGAAGGCTGGTTGCAGGATATTATTTATTAAGCAAGTTATAGTTTAGGGGATCTAACTGAAGGCCACTCTCAGTTTCAAAAGGAATCTGGGAGAAGAGGTCAGAATACTTTTGAAAGACTCCAGCCTGCACCTGACACCCCTCTTGACTCCATAAGAATTTTTGTTTCTTAAAGAAACATTTGCTTAATGAACTTTCAGGGTTCTGGGGGATAGACTGGGGTAAATAAAGAATATGTTCTTTTCAGATGGCTGAATACCATCTCCTGCAGAGCAGTTAAAATGACACCTGCCAGAATCAAATACAATTCTAAGAGGAAAGAAATGAGAGGAGCCTGCTGTTGGTAGACGAGCTTTGATCAGTGTGTTTTCATCTTGCATAATAAGGGCTTCCCAGGGGGTGCAGTGGTAAGGAATCCGCCCACAAATGTAGGAGACAGGAGTGTCTCAGATTCGATCCTTGGGTTGGGAAGATCCCCTGGAGATGGCAACGGCAACCCAGTCCGGTATTCTTGCCTGGAGAATCCCATGGACAGAGAAGCCTGGTGGGCTACAGTCCACAGGGTTGCAAAATTGGACACGGCTGAGCACACAACACAACAGCAGGCATAATAAATGTGGGAATTAAGATGAACGTTCTTAGTCCCTGGGGAGTAACTTGCCTGAGGAACCCAGCCAGGATCGTCTGCATTGGCTTTTTGCTACCAGGGAGTTTGGCCCCAATACCAGGAAGCCTGAATTCTGAATTGTTTCTCTTAAAAAGAATGCCTTTCAGAGATGCCATTAGGAAATCAGTATTGTTTAGAAAACGACAGCACAGAATTGTTCTAACCAGAGTACACTTTGTTCCTGAAATTAATTACCCAGAGCCTTAAAACAGTTCCTACCTTTTGCCTGTAGAAACCCTTTGAAACTATATTTGTCTGTGGTATTCACTGAAGCGCCTTAGATATAAAGAAAGTTATTTTCAGAGGAATTTTGAGCTAGGTTGTGTATACGTGTATGCATACTTAGTGTCTGTTGGTTTTCCCTAAGGATTGTAGAAATCCCATTAACATACCAACTTCTTAAATAGTTACTGAAACTCCAGCTTTTCATATTTTCTTTTATAATATTTGGATGCATTTAGGTGAACTTGCAGCATTTTAATTATATCTGTATCAGATGAGCAGAAGAAATGTAAAAGGGTCTGGGGAGAGATTTAATTTTAGATAGAGGCATAATTAACAGCATTTGGAAAAACGAGTGGAACTTTAATTAAATGTCTCTACATTAATTTAGTCATTTAATTGAAAATGTATTGGGATAGCCCTTACAATGTATCACTCTCACACTTAGAGAGAAAAGGATTTTAAATAACAAAGCATCAGTGTACATCCTCTTATTATTATTTTGCTAGCTGCCCACCACCTGTCTCCTTGCTGAATTTTTTCCCCTATGGTTTCAAGTCTTTTTAAACATTAATTTAGCTTGTCACTTTTATTTTAAGAGCCATAAGTCTTGAAGAAACCATATTTTGAAACTTTGAACAAATACTTCTTTTCCTTTCTTTTAGACTTTGATAGTCACGGCAGTCATGTTGGGGGCTTCCCAGGTGGCTCAGACGGTAAAGAATCTGCCTGCAGCACAGAAAACTAGGGTTCGATCCCTGGGTCGGGAAGATCCCCTGGAGCAGGAAATGGCAACCCACTCCGTTATTCTTGCCTGGGAAATCCCATGGACAGAGGAGCCTAGTGGGCTATAGTCCATGGGGTTGCAAAGAGTTGGACATGGCTGAGTGACTTTGCACAGCAGCAGTCATGTTGTAAAGTTTTCTTCTCAATATTGTGGATTCTTTTTTACTTTGTTAGCTTCCTTTTTTTTTTTTTTTTTTTTAGCAGTGTTATGCTGCAGTCATGAATTTGAATGTGTTTGACTTGGATCCCTATAACAAGTTCGTAAACAACATAAATAATTATACACTGATAGAAGTACAGTTAGGTATATTTAGAGGTGTTTCAATTAACCATGCCTAATGAGTCTGAGTGAACTCCAGGAGTTGGTGATGGAGGGAGGCCTGGCGTGCTGTGATTCATAGGGTCACCAAGAGTCAGACACGACTGAGTGACTGAATTGAGCTGAACTGAAGGAGTATTATCTTATTAAACTGTTGATCTTAGAGATCTTTAGTGAGTTCACCACATTGGATTCAGTTCTTCCATGTTGCCTGACTCTCCATCGCCTCTACGTAAATGGTGCCCCCTTAAAAGCTATGTATGCAATGTAAAACCTGCCCAACCATAGGCAGCCTCCCCACCTATACTTAATGCAGATTTTTATCAGTGCTCTAAATAAGACCATAGACTGCAGTTATACACTTTTCAAATGATGCAAAGGTGAAATAAGAGTTCACACACTAAAAGGTCAAAATCAAGATTCACAGTAAGATTCAGATGCTGAACCCAAATTAAAAAAAAAAAAAAAACATAAAATTTAGCAAGAGTAAGATCTCCTACTGTGAAGGTTTTTTAAATTCTGTGTACAAAAACAGACTAAGAAACATGTGACTTTCTTGCAGTTCATATTGTTTAAAAAAATTAGCTGCGTAAATTTTAATCTTCTGGGCTTTATTCAGTAATTCGTGAATTGGGCAACGTCCAGTCTAGGAGATAGAAAGGAGCTCTTAGGAACTTAGGAACAATATGAAAGACACTTATAGGCAGAAGGGAGCAGGAACAAGAAAGTTATTCTAGGCGAAAAGCAGTTAATTACGGCAAGATTGCTTTCCTTTAGGTGATAGCAAGAATCTATCAGCCAGATTATCTAACTAGTGCTGATCAGGCAAATTCCTGATTGACTAGTTAAAAATTTCATTTCTGGAAGAGCCGAAACTGTGATTAAGTGGAATCTTAGTTCAGTGACGTGAGGCTTAGCTTAAGAGACTCCATCTGGGGCCTGTTGTCTTGTTTTTAACAGTGTGAAAAAACAAATTGCGATATTCAGTTCAGTTCAGTTCAGTCGCTCAGTCATGTCCAACTCTTTGTGACCCCATGAATAGCAGCACGCCAGGCCTCCCTGTCCATCACCATCTCCTGGAGTTCATCCAAACTCATGTCCATTGAGTCGGTGACACCATCCAGCCATCTCATCCTCTGTCGTCCCCTTCTCCTCCTGCCCCCAATCCCTCCCAGCATCAGAGTCTTTTCCAGTGAGTCAACTCTTCTCATGAGGTGGCCAAAGTACTGGAGTTTCAGCTTTAGCATCATTCCTTCCGAAGAACACCCAGGGCTGATCTCTTTTGGAATGGACTGATTGGATCTCCTTGCAGTTCATTACCACAAACTCAACATTTATCTCTAGTGTGATCTGGTGCAAGTTGCTATAAAAGGCAATACAGTACTAGATTGCATTGATGCCATTAGCAACTGTTTCAGTGTACTCCTCCCCTGTGGCATCATATTGACTTCAGAGCAGTGCATTTAACAGGGACACTGACAAATGAGGGTAGTAGAGCAATCATAGTAGAGCGATCAAGGTTGTAAAGGGTGTAGAGATGGTCACATGAGAAACTTTTGAGAGAATATAGAACATTCAGTAAGAAAACAACTCCTTCACGCATTTGGAGAGGGTGGATAAAGGAGATAGGTACATTTAAGCAAGGCTGTGGAAGGGGAGCCATGGCAAGTATTACAGGAGACTCAATATGAGGAAGGGAAACCTAAACCTTAGACTTGTTGCTCAGTGGCATGGACTGATTCGCTAATTTCCATTATTTTTTAATCTGACTGATCAGCTAATAGGGATTCTACATGGCTCTGTTCAGTTGACAGGGATGCAATACCCTGTAATGGTAGCTTCAATAATATAGAAAGAAATGTATTTCACTCCCATGTAAACGTTCAGAAGTAGGTAGGTCAGGGCTTGTTAGGCTATTCTGCTTCACAAAGTTGTCAGTCCCTTGTTGTATTGTTTCCTGCCATGCTGGCAATTCCCCCTGTCACTACATGGCCCAGTATCTCTGCTTCTACTCCAGCCATCACATCTGAGTTCCAGCCCCCAGCAAGATGGAGGAAGGTAGAAGGTGCAAAGGCTATGTGCCATTATAGTTCTAAGGAAAACTCTCAGGAACTACCATAAAGTATAAAGTATCTGCTTATAGTTCCTCAGCCAGAACTTTGTCACATGATTATATCAACCTGCATGTGAGGCTCAGAAATGCAATCTTTACATCATGCATCCATGTACCAAACTAAAGATCATGGGTGATATTGGTATGGAAAAAGGAAGGAAACAAATTGGAGGTGATCAGTAGTCTTTGCCAGAAGGATATGCCAAAGGGAATTACTCTAGATAAACAAGATAGATTTTAAGATCCTTTATACTTTTAAGAGTTGGTTGTTCTTGTTTAGTTGCCAAGTCATGTCCTACTCTGTGTGACCTTATGGACTTTAGCCCACCAGGCTCCTCTGTCCATGGGATTTCCCAGCAGGAATATGGAGTGGATAACCATTTCCTTCTCCAGGGGATCATCCCAACCCAGGGATGGAACCCATGTCTTCTGCATGGGCAGAACACTTCTTTACCACTGAGTCACCGGGGAAGCCCTCTTAAGAGTCTAAGATCTTGCAATTTATAGAAAAAGAATCTCTTCTGTTCTCAATAACTATTTGGAAGTTTATTTCTAATTCCAAAATGGTATTCACAAGTGACCAATATATATGGTGTATATCTTTCTACAAAACCAGGTTTCTCCTTTGTTGCCATAGTAATCATGTCTTTTCTTAAAGCAGCACTCAATATTTTCTACTTTTGAACAAAGTGGTGTTAATAATAAGGCTTATAAAACATTACAGAAATATGCACACAGAACACATCACAGGCTAAAAAACAAACAAACAAACAATGGTGGCTAGACTAAAATAAATACAAATGTCCTCTATTGGTGGCATTCTTCATTTCCATGCTTCTGCTGGGCCTGGGAGCTTTATTGCTGTCTATGGGAGGATGTAAATAGAGAAGTTTTGTCAACTACAAGGAATTGAACGAACATTGTAAGTTAGGAGGAATGAATTCCTGTAAGTTAATGGAGCATTTTCTCCTTCCCTGGTAATATGGTGTTTCTAATTTTGGATTTAAAGTGCCTATACCCTAACATATAGAAATTTATTGAATTATTATTTTTTTCAATTGTTATATGGCCCCTATTACTCTAAACTTTCAAAATGTAACATGAGTCAAAATCAGAAAGTGTCCACTCCTTCCTCTGTTCCATTCCAGCTGTGAGAAGGGAAGAGGACGGAATAAAGATGGCAGGAGGCCAAGCTGCACAATCTAGAATTTGTGGAAACTTTTATCCAACATGTAAAAATATGATATTATGGGGAAAATTATACTGTAAAAATTAAACTTCTGCATTGAGAAACAGAAAAAAATTTACATCCGGCTATATTGCTTCTCCCTGTGGAGCTGTTCTAAGCACAAAGTTCCTATTACATAATGAGCAACTCCTTAAATACTGTGCAACTCTGTGTCTTCCTAGAAACAGAATGCAGCGAACTCTGCCTCTCAGTAACCATTTACATTATGTCTACTGGTACTGTAGCTCTATATAAAGAGTGATGTGTGTGCATTAGGGGGTCACAGCAGAGTGTGCAAGGCTGAAATTCACAACAAAAGCATTACATGAATCAGTGGTAATTTTAATACTTTTCTGTAATCATGTTCCTTACATTAAAGATTAAAGATACATTCCACTTTAAGAACAGAATTTGCCAGAGGCCAGGGGAGAGGCTCCTGGGGAGTTATTATTTAATGGGCAAAGAGTTTTCAACTTGGGACAATGAAAAAGTTGCGGATCCAGGATAATGGCAATAGCTGCACAACGATGTGAATGTACTTCATTTCACTGAGTTATACACTCAGTAAGTCAGTTCAGTCGCTAAGTCGTGTCTGACTCTGCGACCCCATGAACCACAGCATGCCAGGCCTCCCTGTCCATCACCAACTCCCAGAGTCTACCCAAACCCATGTCCATTGAGTCGATGATGCCATCCAATTATCTCATCCTCTGTCGTCCCCTTCTCCTCCTGCACTCAATCTTTCCCAGCATCAAGGTCTTTTTAAATGAGTCAGCTCTTTGCATCAGGTGGCCAAAGTATTGGAGTTTCAGCTTCAACATCAGTCCTTCCAATGAACACCCAGGACTGATCTCCTTTAGGATGGACTGGTTGTATCTCCTTGCAGTCCAAGGGACTCTCAAGAGTCTTCACCAACACCACAGTTCAAAAGCATCAATTCTTCAGCACTCAGCTTTCTTCACAGTCCAACTCTCACATCCATACATAACCACTGGAAATACCATAGCCTTGACTAGATGGACCTTTGTTGGCNTTGATCAGTGATGTTCAACGTTATGAAGTCTGATGCCCTGAGAGTCACTTAAACCCTCCCCAGAAATTGATTGAGTCATCCATTTGGCCCCCAAATCACTGATCTCTGAAATGGTAGTTTCCCTTGCTCTCGGCCTTCATAACAAAATCAGATCGAGTATGTGGCATTTCCATCAGTTCAGCAATGGCGCAAACAATCCAAATCAGCCGACTGTGGGAACTGTACTTATTATGATGACACCAGGGAAAATTGATATGTGTCGACTTTTTTTCAAGGCCACGCCTTCCACCCACTGGGCATTTGAGGACAGAGTTACAGTGCAGACTCTCTTGGCAAGCCTTTGTTCAAACTTTCTAGAGCCCATTTTCATAACCATTCAGGCAGATGAGGACTCATGGGAAAATTGATATGTGTCGACTTTTTTTCAAGGCCACGCCTTCCACCCACTGGGCATTTGAGGACAGAGTTACAGTGCAGACTCTCTTGGCAAGCCTTTGTTCAAACTTTCTAGAGCCCATTTTCATAACCATTCAGGCAGATGAGGACTCAGCACATTCAGAGGGGAAATTTTAAGAAATTTTCCTTCTGAGTCCTTTCTGGAAAATATGAAGTTATGCAATTCTTTCAGAAAATAGTTCCCTAGGGAGCCATTGTTTTTGGGAACCTGCTCAGATTCCCTGGAACTGCACTAGAGGATAAGTTTGTATGAAATCATGCAGGACCCCTCAGCCCATTTTTCTGTGTGTCTTGCCAGAGAACAGATCCAAGACCAGTTCATAACCTGGGGACTTGTCATATTCCATGGAAGGGCCCTCTCGGAGACCCTTTCTGCCACTTGTTGCTGCTGTTGCTGTTGTTGTTTAATTGCTAAATTATGTATGACTCTTTGCAACCCCATGGACTACAGCGTTCCAGGTTTCCCTGTCCTCACTATCTCCTGGAGTTTGCTCAGATTCATGTCCATTGAGTCAGGGATGCTATCTAACTGTCTCATCCTCTGCTGCCCCCTTCTCTTTTTGCCTTCAGTCTTTCCCAACATCAGGGTCATTTCCCATGAGTCGATTCTTCGCATCAGGTGGCCAAAGTATTGTAGCTTCAGCTTCAGCATCAGTCCTTCTAATGAATATTCAGGGCTTATTTCCTTTAGGATTGACTGATTTGATCTCCTTGCAGTCCAAGGGACTCAAGAGTCTTCTCCAGCACCACAGTTCAANTGGTGTCTCAGTTCAGTTCAGTCGCTCAGTCGTATCTCTTTGTGACCCCATGAATTGCAGCACGCCAGGCCTCCCTGTCCATCGCCAACTCCCAGAGTTCACTCAGACTCACGTCCATCGAGTCCATGATGCCATCCAGCCATCTCATCCTCTGTCGTCCCCTTCTCCTCCTGCCCCCAATCCCTCCCAGCATCAGAGTCTTTTCCAATGAGTCAACTCTTCACATCAGGTGGCCAAAGTATTGGAGTTTCAGCTTTAGCATCATTCCTTCCAAATAACACCCAGGGCTGATCTCCTTTAGAACGAACTGGTTGGATCTCCTTGCAGTCCAAGGGACTCTCAAGAGTCCTCTCCAACACCACAGTTCAAAAGCATCAATTCTTCGGTGCTCAGCTTTCTTCACAGTCCAACTCTCACATCCATAGCATGACCACTGGAAAAACTATAGCCTTGACTAGACGGACCTTTGTTGGCAAAGTAATGTCTCTGCTTTTCAATATGCTATCTAGGTTGGTCATAACTTTTCTTCCAAGGAGTAAGCATCTTCTAATTTCATGGCTGCAGTCACCATCTGCAGTGATTTTGGAGCCCAAAAAAATAAAGTCTGACACTGTTTACACTGTTTCCCCATCTATTTCCCATGAAGTGATGGGACCGGATGCCATGATCTTCGTTTTCTGAATGTTGAGCTTTAAGCCAACTTTTTCACTCTCCTCTGAAGAGGCTTTTTAGTTCCTCTTCACTTTCTGCCATAAGGGTGGTGTCATTGATATTTCTCCCAGCAATCTTGATTCCAGCTTGTGCTTCTTCCAGCCCAGTGTCTCTCATGATGTACTCTGCATATGAGTTAAATAAACAGGGTGACAATATACAGCCTTGACATACTCTTTTTCCTATTTGGAACCAGTCTATTGTTCCATGTTCAGTTCTAACTGTTGCTTCCTGACCTGCATACAGGTTTCTCAAGAGGAAGGTCAGGTGGTCTGGAATGCCCATCTCTTTCACTAAGAATGGTTAAAAAGTAAATTTTAGGTGTATTTGACCACAGTACAAAATTGTAACAACAAAAAGATACATGCCACTTTAGTGGGTTGACATTTCCTCTTCCAGGGAATCTTTCTGATTCAGGAATCAAACCCGTGTCTCTTGCATTGACAGGTGGATCCTTTACCACTGTGCCACCTGGGAAACCCCACCCCTCCCAATGATTTAATATCTTTGAATCATGTGGTGCCAAGTAATAACTAAATTGAGAAAAAAAAAAAAAAACTGGAAATTTGGCACCTCCTGGTGGTCCAGTGGTTAAAAAGACTTCACCTTCCAATGCAGGAGATTTGATTCCTGGTCAGGGAGCTAGGGTCCCACATGTCTCATGGACAAAAAAAATGAAAACATAAACCAGAAGCAATATTGTTCCAAGTTCAACAGACTTTTTAAAAATGGTCTACATAAAAAAAAAAAAAAGATTTGAAAATTTAATTCCACCAGTTATCCTCAGGACTTTCAACCCACCCTAACTTTTGTTTACTTAATGAGAGAATCTGTTTTGTTTCTGTGCAAATTGCCAGTTTTATCATGGTTGTATTAGGACTTAAGGATATACACAATTGATAGTTATTGATGGTACTTTGTGTCTGCACTGCATCTGAGAGTTGATTGAGTAATTTCAAATGGTCACCTTAGCCAGTTGCCCTCATTAGTCCTGAGAGGCGAGTAAAGCATGAGAGGAGCCTCCATCCCCTCACTGGAGAGTAGGGGAGACCCCCAGTGAAGTAAAGGAGCATCCCTCTGGAGCTCATGTGCTTGTACTGAGGAGGGAGCATGGGTGCTGCTGGATGTGAGTTATGGGGAATAAGACACATCATTTAAGCCAAGTGCATACTATATGAGCACTTGTAAGATGGAGACTCCTAGCATCTAGAAACAGACATTATATCACCTGGAGAAAGTAAACTCCAAGAAAAATAGGTTAGATTATTTTCCCTAAACAGAAAAAGATAACACTGAGATACCAAGGTCGGAAGCACAAAGAAAAATAATTTCTTCCTCCAGGCCTTCAGGAGGCATTTTGCAGTAGAGAGAGAGAGACTTAACAGAGAAAACAGCCCCCTGCAAAACATCTGTGGTTTGTAAAACTGCCCAGTCAGTTGTTAAGTGAATACGATAAGCATGATGGCATNTTGGAAATCTTCTCTCGTTTCCCTTCACTATTTGGTGATAATTTAAAGCAGAAAGGTATCAATTTCCAGATTTAGAGGTACTTTTTGTTCTAGCTTAGTGAATGGGAACACTGGTTTTTTTCAGCCTAGTTTAGTGTTTAATGACATCCCTGCTTCCCCACCATAACCTTTTCAGTTTAGCCTGTTGTAGCCCCTGAAAAGGACATAGATTTCCCTCAGACTGTAAGTGCTAGACAACCTATAACCCTCAGTACCTTTTTTCTCCCTGCCTGGCATCCAAGGTATGCTTCTGAACAATTAGTCCCTTTGGCTCTATCACAGGGTACAGTATTGGTGCAATTGCAATCCAGGTTCCCTGCCCTCAATTCTTGATGAAAGTCAAAGAGGTCCCTGAAGACTCCCTCTGAGAGTTCAGATTCTAGAAGTGGAAACTATCAGATTCCCTATCCTAGGATTTAAATCTACCATACATTTACAGTAGTGATAACAACCCATGTTTCTGAACCTCCTTCCTATACTTTCCATCAATTCCAGAGATTTCTTGAGATCCTCCCACAAAAAAAAAAAAAACAATAATAATCTTCTGTTTAAGTGAACTAAAGAAGGTTTCTTCTACACATAATTCAAAAACAGTGGCACTTGATGTCATCGTAAAGACTATTTATGGGTTTTTGACTTTGAGAATCAATCTAAACCAAGCCCTGAGAACACAGCTTTGGTTATAGAAGAGACTTCTCATGGTCATGACTTGAAATACATAGCAGGTCGTGTTGTAGGACATTATTACCACACTTACAAAGAACTCTATAAAATGTGACTTCTTTAACAGCAAAGAATTCAAGCAGATTGAAGAGTATCAGAAAATCCAGTGATGCTGGGGGTTCCCAATTAGATGGCATTGTTGCTTATCTTCCCAGTATTAAATTACACTTCACTAAGTCTTTATCAGATAAACTTAAATTACCCCTTAGCTGCCAAGATAGAGCTCCTATACTTAATTTCCCTTAGCCTTTTCCTTGCAGCTTTTACTTGTCTTTCCTGGGCATCTCAGGGGATGGTTTCATAAGCAGGGCAGAGCCAACCTGAAAGGTCCAGCTGAGTTTTGTCAACTTGCAAGTGCATCCATCCTATTTCAAGTATCTCACATTGCTTAGGGACTTTTATCTAATAATAATTCACCCAGAACAGGTGCAGTGTTTTTATTACATAATATTTTCATCATTTTGAACCGCCCCAAACGAAATCCAGGTTCCTTTCTTTCACATTAATAGAAATCAAGACACTAGCTAAAGTTTAAACAGAACAAAAATGGGAGCAAAAGGAATTAAACAAAATTAAGCAGTTGAAAAATTAAAAATTAATCTAACATTTAAATAATGAGAGGAAGAGATAAAGTAAATAAATTCTATCTCTTTCTATTTGCGGTTAAAAGTTGGATTAGTTTCCTAATTCTGCATGATAAGTTATCATAAGTTTATCAGCTTACAACAAAACACGTTTATTACCTCTGTTTTCTGTGGATCAGAGTCTGGGTTAGCTGGATGCTCTGTTCAGGATCTCACCGAGTTGAAATACAGGAATATAGGTGTAAGTCACAGTTGTAGTCACATATGAGGTTTGTCTTTCTCTTCAGAACTCTTTAATTGCTGGCAGAAGTCATCACCTTGCAATTGTATGACTGACGTCCTTGATTTCCTGCTGCTGTCAGCAAGGACTCGCTTTCCACTCCTAGAGGTCACCCTCAGGTCCTAGCTATATGATTCTCTTTTCTCAAAATACAGCAGCTTCCTTCCTCAAGCCTGGAGGAAAGACCCAGTTTTGAAAAGACCCAGTCCCTCTATTAAGGGATCATCTGAACAGGTCAGGTCCACCCAAGATAATATCCAATGTATTAACTAAAAGTTAACTGGTTAATAAGCTAATTGTTAGAGTTATGTTAGTTGAAATACAGGAATATAGGTGTAAGTCACAGTTGTAGTCACATATGAGGTTTGTCTTTCTCTTCAGAACTCTTTAATTGCTGGCAGAAGTCATCACCTTGCAATTGTATGACTGACGTCCTTGATTTCCTGCTGCTGTCAGCAAGGACTCGCTTTCCACTCCTAGAGGTCACCCTCAGGTCCTAGCTATATGATTCTCTTTTCTCAAAATACAGCAGCTTCCTTCCTCAAGCCTGGAGGAAAGACCCAGTTTTGAAAAGACCCAGTCCCTCTATTAAGGGATCATCTGAACAGGTCAGGTCCACCCAAGATAATATCCAATGTATTAACTAAAAGTTAACTGGTTAATAAGCTAATTGTTAGAGTTATGTGCTGTGTTTAGTCATTCAGTCGTGTCCAACTCTTTGTGACCCCGTGGACTATAGCCTGCCAGGCTCCTCTGTCCCTGGGGATTCTCCAGGCAAGAATATTGGAGTGAGTAGCCATTCCCTTCTCCACAGGACCTTCCCAAACCAGGTGTCGAACCCAGGTCTCCTGCACTGCAGATGGATTTTTACTGTCTGAGCCACCAGGGAAGCCCAATTGTTAGTTATAGCTGATAATATTCATAGGTCTCCAACAGCCCTCAAAGGGAGATTATACAGGGCATGCACACCATGAGGAGGAAATTTTTTTTAATTTTCTAAGTTGATATTTTGTATTTTCATTTTTATTCAGTTCAAGAAATAGTTTTTAAATTTTCTTTCCTTTTTGTTTTGTTTCTTTGACCACGCAGCATGTAGGGTCTTAGTTCCCTGACCCACACCCCCTGAAGTCAAAATGCAGAATCCCAGCCACTTGACTGCCAGAGAAGCCCCCAGTGATGTAGTCTTGGTGATCATCTTGGACTTCTGATTAGCACACATCATGATCTAAAGTAGGTAGATCAAACATCAGAAGAACAAGCATACTATTCAAACTTAGATACAGACTTTTAACAACTAAAATATACAATGAAACATACTTTAGTTTTGAGGAATGGACTGAGCAGGGAGAGAAACTTTTTTCTTTTTTTTAACATGGGCATTCTATGTGCTACTTCACATACTCTTGTGTGTGTTGGAAATTTTTCATTTCATTTTTCATGAGATGATATTAAAAACTCATCTCCTTAAATATGATTCCTGATTTAATTTCATTGTGGCTAGAGAATGTAATACATATATAAGCACACAAAAACATATCATATGCCTTTATGTACTATTTCAGTGTTATTGTTTTATATTACACAAGAATAATGTTAAAGTAAAAAAAAAAAAATTAGAAATCACAGACAGGGGATGGAAAAATCTCACATTCAAGACTCACTTTCCCGTTCTTCTCTTAAGTGATCAAGTTACTTTGTGTTGCTTCTGTGGACCTACTCTCTTTCTTTATACTCTCCCTGGATGATTTCACCCATTCCTGTGGCTTCAACGATATTCTAAAGACTGATGAGTATCAAATATATATTTATATCCCTGACCTCTCTTTTGAATTCTATACACAGTTTTAATTCTTCCTACATACCTCCAACTACTTAACTAACCAGCATCTCAAACCTAATAAGTCCACATTTTATTATTTGCTGCCACCATATCTTCTCCTTCTTTATTTCTTATATTTGTTGATAGCGTAACTATTCATTCAGTCTCTCAAACTATAAATTTTGGAGTTGTCTGTCATATCTGCCTATCATTCTTGATCAGCAAGTCTTCTTGTGTATAATTAGACTAGTTCCACATCTGACTATCTACCATCACCACTGCCACACCATAGCCAAGCCTCATTTCTTTTAACTGATTTCCAAATACCAACCTTCCATCTACTAGTCTATCCTCCAGGTTCCTAAGGATCATTTTCCTAAAAATCAAATGTGATTATGCCACTCCCTATTTAAACTCTCCCTCTCCCCAGTTTCCTTAGGGATAAGCCCAACTCAAATCTCATCCTTATCTCCATTTGCTCCTCATCACTCCTCTATTCTTACTTCTCCCATGCAAACACAGTCCATCTTATAGCCATGCTGAATTTCTCACAGTTTGATAAATATGCCGTCTCTTTATAATTACTGAACTTTACACATGCAGTCTTCTCTTCCTAAAATGTTCTAGCTTCATATCCATCCACTCTTGTCTCCTCCCTGATCCTTCTCCCTCTCACCTTCTTGCACACTGCTCATTCCTATAGAAAACCTCTAGTTATTTTATGAATACATCTGCTCTTCAACATTCTGTCTTTTCACATATTTTTCTTTCTATATTGAATGTATTCAAATTCCTACTCATTTTTGAAGATCCGGTTCAAATATTTCCTCCTTTAGCAGACACTTTCTCATCCCCCTCACAAAGAGTTCATTTCTTTACCTTACAACATATGACAACTGCATTTTTCATTTTCATCTCACTTATTATTTTCCCCACTCAAGGACATTTTCAGTGGAGAATCTCTATTATTTGTATCTATATCATTAGTACCAAACACAATACCTAGTACAAACTATATGCTCAATAAATGTTTTATAAAACAAAATAAGAATGTTCACAAAAGCACTATTTGTAATAGCCCCAAAATGGAAACAACACAAATGTCATCCACTATTAAATAAATTGTGGTATATTTATAAAATATAAATTACACACTAACAAAAATGAAAGAACTACTGTTACTTGCAAAAACATTGGTATATTCACAAAATGATGAACAAAAGAAGCTGGACACAAAAGAATACATACTACATGGATTCTACTCACATAAGCTTCAAGAAACAGGTGAAACTTCTCTAGAGCAATAGAGGTCAGAGCTGGGTGCAATGGCCAGGATGGGGCACAAGGCACTCCTCCTGGGGTGCTGGTGATACTGTATCCCTATCCGGGTGCTGTTGACATGTGCTTGCTCATTTTGTGAAAATTCATCAAGTTGTATGTACATTTATGATTTTCAGTTTTCTCTATGTACGTTACACTTCAATAAAAGTTTACTTTAAAATTAACTTGTACTGCTCCTATGTTCTGCATTAATGATCTGCTGGTTGGACTGTAATTTCTACAACCAATAAGAAAGGGAATAGCATGTTACCATGTTAGTATTTCTTAGAACCAGCTTCTGAACTGAGATCATTATCCCAGCATGTTAAATGACTTGAAAGCATTATAGAAGCCTATTACACTTGAATATCCCCTTAACTTGTTAATTTTTCAAAGGACAAAAGTTTGAGCTTCACTAGGAAGTTTCCAAATGAAAGTGCTGATTTTCATTGTCAAAAAAAAAATCAGTCTTCTCTGTATTTTCCTTTAGAAAGCTGTGTTCAGTTACTATGATTGGCTAATAATGGTCCCCCAAATATATCAGGTTGTAATCCCAGGAACTTGTAAATGTTACCTTACAAGAAAAAAAGGTCTTTACAGACATGATAAAGTTAAGGACCTTGAGATGGAAAGATCATCATCGATTATCTAGGTGGGCTTTAAATGTAATTATAGGTATCCTTATAAAAAGACTTAACAACACACAGAAGAAAAAGCAATATAAAGACAGAGTAGATATATAAAGATGCTGACCTTAAAGAGTGGAATGAAGTGGCCAAAAGCCAAGGAATGTTGATAACCACCTGAAGCTAGAGAGACAAGAAATGCATTTTCCCCTAAAGTGTCCAGAGGGCCTGTCACCCTGCCAACATCTTGATTTCAGTGCAGTGATAAAGAGCCTCCAGAACTACTTCTAGCCTCCAGAACTGTAGCAGAATAACATTTCTGATGTTTTAAGCCACGAAGTTTGTGATTATTTGTTACAGCAGCTACAAGAGACATTACTTTGCCAACAAAGGTCCATCTAGTCAAGACTATGGTTTTTCCAGTAGTCGTGTATGGGAGTGAGAGTTGGAGATGTATGGCAAAACCAATACAA
>SJYX01000785.1:562913-598708 GCA_006410675.1 Oreotragus oreotragus | reverse complement strand
ACTGGAGTGGGTAGCCTAGCCCTTCTCCAGGGGATCTTCCTGATCCAGGAATCGAACCGGGGTCCCCTGCATTGCAGACAGATTCTTTACCAACTAAGCTATCAGGGAATTTGCCACATTAATTTTCTTTTTAAAGCAAAACCAAAATATGAACATTTTTCTACAACTCAATGAATTTCAAGACAAAATTACTAAGATTTTTAAATAATTTTTTGGTGTCTATATAGTAGACATTTTGTTTGTCCACAATTATTCTCTCCCCTGACACACTAACTGTATCCTAAATGATCCTAATTATTACAATCTGAGTGGGCTTCAAATTGATTAAAAGCCAACAGAATACACAATGGAAAAGAAAAAAAAAGATCTCTTCAGCAAGTAGGAAAGTTGCACAGCCACATACAAATCAATGAAGTTAGAACACACCCTCACATCATACACAAAGATAAACATAAAATGGCTTAAACATAAATTAAAACAGGACTCCATAAAACTCCTAGAAGAGAATGTAGGCAAAACATTCTCTGACACAAATTATACCAGTTTACTTAGGTCAGTCTCCCAAGGCAATAGAAATAAAAGCAAAAATGAACACATGGGACCTAATTAAACTTACAAGCTTTTTACAGCAAAGGTGGAAGCCCAAGGAAACCATAAACAAAATGAAAAGGCAACCTGTGGACTAGAAGAAAATATTTGCAAATGATGCAACCAACAAGGGCCTAATTTCCAAAATACACAAACAGCTCATGCAACTCCACCCAAAGAAAACAAAATGGGCAAGAAAAACTAAATAGACACTTCTCCCAAGAAAACATACAGACGGCCAACAGGCACATGAAAAGATGCTCAACATTGCTAATTATTACAGAAATGTAAATCACAGTGACAATGAGGTACCACCTCACACTGGTCAGAACAGCCATCATTACAAAATATACAAATAACAAGTGCTGGAGAGAGTGTAGAGAAAAGGGAACTCTCCTACACTGTTGGTGGAAATATAAACTGAAGCAATCACTATGGAAAATGGTATGGAAATTCCTCAAAAATCTAAAAACAGTTTCTATATGATCTAGGAGTCCCACTCCTGGGAATATATCCAGATAAAACTATAATTCAAAAAGATATATGCACCCCTATATTCATAGCAGCACTATTCACAATAGCCAAGACACATGCGCTCAGTCCCTCAGTCCTGTCTGACTCTTTGCCAATACATGGAAACAACCTAAATGTCCATCAACAGATGAATGGACAAAGATGTGGTACATATATACAATGGAAGACTACTCAGCCATAAAAGAATGAAATAATGCCATTTGCAGTAACTTTGATGGACCTAGAGATTACCATACTAAGTGCAGTAAATGAGAAAGAGAAAGACAAATGCAATATGATAGCATTTGTCTATGGAATCTAAAATAGGACATAAATGAACTTATCTATAAAGCAGAATCATAGACATAAAGAATAGACTTGTAGTTGCCAGTGGGAGAGATGGATTGGATTTGGGGATTAGTAGATGCAAACCATTACATGTAGACTGAATAAATAACATGGTTCTACTATATAACCCAGGGAACTATGTTCAATATCCTGTGATAAACTATAATGGAAAAGAATATATATATATATATATAAATTAATCACTTGGAGATATATATATATGACTCACTTGGCTATACATCAGAAATCAACATTGTAAATCAACTATATTCCAATAAAATAAATTTTAAAAAATAAAACATATTGTATTGCCAAAGGAATACTAATAGAAAGGAAGCTAATAGAAAGATTCCTGAATTAACAAATACAAAAAGCAAACCCATTTGAAAACTAGAAAGTAAGCATCTCAAGAACATTAGGTCTCTGCCCATTTCTTAACTGGTGATTCCTAGGCATCAGTAAAAGCCTAATATATAAAAGACATGCATTAGGTAGTTGTAGAATAGATGAATGTATGAATAAACGTAAGGAACTATCTTTGTGACATATACAACCAAAATTTACAATGCAAGTTATTTTTCCACATTCTCTAATTGAGGCAATAGTGCTCAGGTTTGACAACTTGGAAAGTTAGGTGTTATGTGGATCAAACATAGCAAACTGTTTATTATAAATAAAAGCAATTTCCCTAAATCTGGATTGATATTACTGTGAAACACAGAAAGTTACTAAGGTTATTTCTTTCTTCATTAGGAGAAGGTAAAATTGTTTATCTGTAATATATTTGCCAAATAAAATGTTTCCCCTGTTTTTCAACAGTTCTAATAATCATGAACTGGCTTATAAGACATTTTCTAGGTGAATTATATGCTGTCATTGCAGGAATGAAATGTTTAGATCAAAGCAGAATAGCATTTACTATGTACAAGAGTTTGTTAAAGGCAATATATAAAGAATAAACTCCCTAAAGTCTAAACAACCTAACATTTTATTATCAACCTTGTTTTAATCAGTATATTTTTACTTTCCAATTTTTGGTAATATTAAAACATCATTTCTTCATTCAGTGTTTGCCCCTTTTTCTTCTGCTTTACTTTTGGGAGATGCTGAAATCAATTCTGGTTAGCCTATGACAAAATATAAACTTATTAATAAGACACTAGGATAACTCACAGAATTCAAGAATTTGAAAACATATGGCAAAAATACTGGCATGGGTTGCATTTCCTACTCCAGGGGATATTCCCAACCCAGAAATCAAACCCGAATCTCCTGCATCTCCTGCATTGGCATGCAGATTCTTTACCAACTACACCCCTTGGGAAGCCCAAGCATATATACACACTGCAGAAAGGGCAAGAGCAACTGGATATCTCAAACACAGAAGTTCACAGACTCTATTTAAGAGCATTGCCACTGATGTGACCCAGCTCCCAAAACATAATTTGAAATGACAAGTTCCAGCAAAGAAATGGTAATTTAAAACCTTTAAACATTACTCATCTCTAAATAAACTCAATATAATATTTAATAAAATAACATATCCCCAAAATTAGAAAGATTAATCAGACCATTTGAACAGTTTAGCATAAACATGCTTTAGGATCATATCCCCCTAGATCTAAATCTGTGTTCACCAAAACAATTTAATGATCATTGAATTCATTTTTGATGTATTCATATCTAGTCAAAAAACAGATATCCAATAGAAAGAACAAAATAAAGTCATTAGTGATTCTCTCATCATTACCACATCCACATAAATTTAAATATTGGTATTAAAACCAATAACCCCTGTCCAGTAAATTAGATTATTGTGAGACCACACCTAGACTAGATGGACTCTCAAGACCACATAATATATGCTTTAAGAGTTAAGGTTAGTTATTTTGGAAGTTCAAAGGCAAACACAAAATTATGATAGTGTGCTGGTTTCATCTCTAAGTCATGTCCAATTTTTGCAACCCCATGGACTGTAGCCTGCTAGGCTCCTCTGTCCATGGGATTCTCCAGGCAAGAATACTGGAATGAGTTGCCATTTCCTTCTCCAGGGGATCTTCCTGACTCAGGAATCAAACCAGGGTCTCTTGCATTGCACGCAGATTCTTTACCAACTGAGCTATGAGGGAAGCCTGAAAAATTATTGATATAGAATATTACATAAGAAGCTCTGGGTCACTAAGATGTGTGGTGAGGTAAAAGAGGAAAAGAACATATGTGCATGAATGAATGAATGAAACTCTCTCAGTTGTGTCTGACTGTTTGCCACCCCATGGATTATAGCCCGCCAGGTTTCTCCATCCTTGGAATTTTCCTGGCAAGAATACTGGAGAGGGTAGCCATTTCCTTCTCCAGGGAATCTTCCCAACCCAGGGATCAAACCTGTCTCCTGCACTGCAGGCAGATTCTTTACTGTCTGAGCCACAGGGGAAACTAGGTTATGCTCTAAATTAGTTAAGCAAGTAGGATAAAAAGACTGGTGTAGAAGTGCTTTTTTAGTCATTATTTTATTCAGTCCTATACTTTTCTGATAGATAGGTGATAGGATGGATGGATAGGTAAATGGATGATAGATGGATATGTAGGTAGGTAGATAGACTAACAAATGACTTCCTTGACAATGAAAAACTGATCCACTTTGATTTTACAACTAAAAGCCTAATCCTCAGCACAGGTTCAATTCCAGGAAAGAGTAACATTTCAGGATATCCACCCCACAAGGTTTTTGCATGTAACTCATTCATCTTTAACTTTATGGGCTTGTAAATGATAAAAGGAAGAAAGTACTTTACTGAGACCAAACTGAAGATTTTTATCTGCTCTCAAAGATTTTCCAATTAACCACCTCAAACCAAATTTTTATGATTGGCATTTACATCCTATCTTTCCAAAGTAAATTTAGAACTCAATCTGGTTTGATTCAAAGGTCAGAAATGTTCATTATATTACCTAAACGTGTGAGTCTTGACCAAAATAAAATATTTTAATTTAAAATCCAGTCATTTGTACTAAATAGGGAGTACCCAAGTGGCTGTCCACAGGCAAATGAATCTCTGATTAAGGTTTCATTATTTATACTGAAATTGAGAAAAATAAGAGCAATACAGAAAGTTTTTCATAAAACTAAACTTATTTAATTTTTATTTCTATCTATAGTATTTATAATTAATTCTTGGAAAAATGTCATACATTAAATAATAATACCATATAATAAATGCATATAACATGCGATTAAGATATCCTAAATTGCCCATGAATTAAAAATTAAAGAAGACAATTATATTAGTAGGGTTACAATGAGGAGACAGCAATCACACAGTTATTTGAATGAAGAGAATTTTTAAAATTGGAAACTGGAGAAATAAAAAACGTTCTTAAGATATCAGAAAAAGCAACTGCAGAAAGTAGCTATCTCCACCTGTAGGGTTGGAGGAACGAGGAAAGAGGTTGTTAAAACTTAGAAACTAGAAAGGTAGAGGAAGGAGTCCATATGGACTCAAACGAGGTGGCGCTGCATGCCTGATGCTTACGTTGAAGGTTGGGGTGGAGGGAGTTGTGCACGAATAATTTCTTTCTGCCAGTATTGGAAAACTGGCAAACCAGTCCCACTTAATGCTGTAGGAGGGAGGGAACTGTGGCTGCCTAAGAAGGGTTGCTGAGCTAATGCTCACAGGAACTGGAAGAAGGCAGAAAGAAAACTGGAAGCTGACAGGCTGGAGCAAGTCTCTCCTTTCTCCTTCCACCTCCCAGCCTCCTCTAACACTCCCTAGTGGAAGAACCTAACGGAGCCAGCTTAACAGAGTAACAGTAGAGTTTACAGAGTCCAAGCATCACAAAGCAGGGTACAAAAGGGCTTTAAGAAGTTAACTGATACAATCCTGCTGGCTTTTACTTACTAAATTTTCACTTATATATAAAATACCACTTAGTGACATAATTTTATCAATAGAAACTTTGTAAGTCAAGTCAGTGAAACTGAGATGGATGAACCAAGAGCCTGTTATGCACAGTGAAGTAAGTCGAAAGAGAAAAACAAATATCATATATTAATGCATTTATATATATATAGGATCTAGAAAAAATGGTAGTGATGAACCTATTTGCAGGGAAGGAATAGAGATGCAGATGTAGAAAATGGGCATGTGGTGGACTCAGCAGGGAAAGGAGAAGACGGGAGGAATTGAGAATAGCACTGAAACATATGCACTACCATGTGTAAAACAGATAGCTAGCAGGAAGTTGCTATATAACACAGGGGGCTCAGCCTGGTGCTCTGTGATGACCTAGAGGGTTGGGATGGGGTGACGAAGGCTCAGGAGGGGAATACATGTATACTTACTGCTGATTCACGTTGTTGTGAGACCCTGGGAGAAAGCAAACATGCCATCTCCCACCTTTGTAGCCTTGTATTGGAGAGGGGAACACTGGGGGCACTCTCAAAGTCAAGTTGCTCTCCAGACTGTGCTACCAACTTCAGAACTTTTCTCTTTTGATGCTCAACTTTACTCTCGCCTTTGAAGCTCCTACCACTATATAGAACCACTCTTTTCTTCCCATGCTTATCACTTTAGTTACCAGCCTCCAAACCACTCCACCATGTTCATTAAAATCTGAAGCATCTGGCTCAAGACACTCCTTCACACCCTGAATCCTGCCATGTTCGGCCTGATTTAATCATACACATGAAGGAAACATTAAATAGTAACTGCACAGTTGTCTGATCCAGACCCCTACAACACACTTGGCTTCTACGGCACTTCAGCAATCCTGTCTCAGGAAATAACCAAAACATCAAACTTAATTATAATCACTAATTTCTGGACTACTGAACTCTGAAATTAAATCCACCTAAATTCTCTAGTCTTTTCACTCATCTTAAGGCTTACCTAAGGCTTACCTTAAAGCTTCTCTAACCACTTTCCCAAACTATCAGCCCCTTTAATTTTGTTTTTCTAACTTAATCAGGAGTTATAATTAACGTTTATTGAGAGCTTACTCTGAAAGGCCCTACTCTAAGTGCTTCATGAGTATCATCTCATTTCATTCTCACAGCAACCTTACAAAGAAGCTGCTACAATCTTGTAAACATTTATTTCTACCATTTTCTAGACATGCCTTCAATTTCCTTTGACAGTGCACAACACTTGCCTACCCAACTGTGGGCCTATTTTATCCTCTTTTCTTTTTTTCAGACTTCCAAAAAAGAAATCACATAATTATAGAAAACAGCATAAATTGATTGGTTCAGGTTCCTAAGACTCCAGCATTATTCAGTAGCCCCATATGCACCCCAAGTTAAATTCCTTTGCCACTTTTATGAAAGTTCCAAAGCTTTAACCCTCTGTTCAAGATGCATTTTATATTCTCTTCTGCTACTCTATTCAACTCTATTCTATTCTCTTTCACTCTCAACCTGTGGCCTGAACTTCAACTTTATGAAGAATATAGACATCATAAAGCATAATTTCCCTCTCCTTGAGCTCCAGTTTTATCGAAGTGTGCTTATTTCTTGTCGCCAGTCTCAAAGGAAGGAGATTGCCTTGACTCAACCGCTTCTTTCTTACCTCATGACCTCATTTCATCTGTCTCTCTTCTATCTTCAATCCTGCATTCAACAAATACTCATGAGCACCTACTAGGTGCCAGAACCTGTTCGAGGGAAACTGGATACATAAGTGGACAAAACAAAGATCCTTGCCCTTACATTTTAGCCTCTCTACTGGTTCATGTGCCTTAGATGTTCTTTAAATAATCAAATTCACCTTTTATACCCATCTATGCAGAGAGTCGGACATGACTGAGTGACTTCACTTCACTTCTTCATGAATCTCCAAAANATTTTTAGCCTCTCTACTGGTTCATGTGCCTTAGATGTTCTTTAAATAATCAAATTCACCTTTTATACCCATCTATGCAGAGAGTCGGACATGACTGAGTGACTTCACTTCACTTCTTCATGAATCTCCAAAAAAAGTTGTCAGTTGCAACTTCTGTCTCTTCTCTTCATCATTAAATTACTTCAAAAGGATATCCTTGAGGGGTAGGAAGCAATATCTTAAGAATGAAGTATATGTCAAATAACTGCTGAACAGAAAGAATCACGGTGATGCCATCAAATAAAATGCCTGTGAGCCACAGAGTCACACACTTGTCCCTCCTCTTCCTGAGGCTGCCTGCTTCTCTGGAACACCAAGATTCAGAGAAAGCATCCCCAGAAACGATGTGTGCTCAGGGGATGTGATTCATCACACCCAAACTGTAGATGCCAGTTGGCAGCAAACTCAGCTTACTTTCCCTTCACTTTTGGGTAGCTAAAGGCCTTAACAAAGATTATAAGCCAAATGTTTCCAGGCCTCCAACTCAAATCCAGCATAAATTCTAAGAGTACAGGTGAGAAAGTACCAGATTAAAGTAGAGTAGAAAGTCAAGACAAGGAGAGTGCACCCATAATTCTCTAGGCAAACAGCAGTCCTCTATAGATGAATTACAGAAAAACTTGAATAGAGCCTGTGAAAAACTATTACTAAAACAATTAAACAAATGTGATATGAGAAAAACAAATGAAAAATATTTGTTCAAAATATGCTTGTAATTGAAGAAACAATTTTAAATAAGGATGATTCACCCTTATGGCAGAAAGTGAAGAGGAACTAAAAAGCCTCTTGATGAAAGTGAAAGAGAAGAGTGAAANCAGCTTGTGTTTCTTCCAGTCCAGCGTTTCTCATGGTGTACTCTGCATAGAAGTTAAATAAGCAGGGTGACAATATACAGCCTTGACGTACTCCTTTTCGTATTTGGAACCAGTCTGTTGTTCCATGTGCAGTTCTAACTATTGCTTCCTGACCTGCATACAGATTTCTCAAGAGGCAGGTCAGGTGGTCTGGTATTCCCATCTCTTTAAGAATTTTCCACAGTTTATTGTGATCCACACAATCAAAGGCTTTGGCATAGTCAATAAAACAGAACAGGAGAAAATGTTTTCAAACAATGTAACTGACAAGGGATTAATCTCCAAATATACAAACAGTGCATGCACCTCAATACCAAAAATCAAATAACCCAATCAAGAAATGGATGGAACATCTAAACAGACATTTCTCCAAAGAAGACACACAGATGGCCAAATACCACATGAAAAGATGCTCAACGTCACTAATTATTAGAGAAATACAAATCAAAACTACAATGAGGATCACCTCACATGGGTCAGAATGGCTGTCATCAAAAAGTCTACAAACAATACATGCGGAGAGGGTGTGGAGAAAGGGAACCTTCCTACACTGCTGGTAGGAATGCAAATTGGCACAGCAACTATGGAGAACATTAAGTTGGTTCCTTAAAAAANAGTGCATGCACCTCAATACCAAAAATCAAATAACCCAATCAAGAAATGGATGGAACATCTAAACAGACATTTCTCCAAAGAAGACACACAGATGGCCAAATACCACATGAAAAGATGCTCAACATCACTAATTATTAGAGAAATACAAATCAAAACTACAATGAGGATCACCTCACATGGGTCAGAATGGCTGTCATCAAAAAGTCTACAAACAATACATGCGGAGAGGGTGTGGAGAAAGGGAACCTTCCTACACTGCTGGTAGGAATGCAAATTGGCACAGCAACTATGGAGAACATTAAGTTGGTTCCTTAAAAAACTAAAAATAGAATTATCATATGACCCAGCAATTCTACTCCTAGTCATATACCCAGAGAAAACCATAATTCCAAAAGATACATGTGGAGAAGGAAATGGCAACCCATCCAGTATTCTTGCTTGGGAAATTCTGTGGACAGAGGAGCCTGGCAGGCTACAGTCCACCAGGCTGCAAGGAATCGGACATGACCGAACAAGCACTACTACTGCTATTCTATCTCTGACAGCCTTCAAGACGTGATCTCAGCACAACAGGCAGATATCCCCCCTACTGATTGCTAAGGGTACCTGAAGTTCCAACTTCAGTCTGGAGTGGCGGACCCAGGAATACACTGGGAGGCCCTTCAAGTTGCTAAACAGATTCTCCTGTGCACGTCCTAGGGTCTTTGTTCATGTACAGAATGGTACAGAATCTGTGTGCAGGGGGCGTTCCCTCAAACACTAGGGTGCCACTATCGATGCCATGGGTAAAAAGGATGAAGGACGCCTGATACAAAATGGAGTCAGGAAGCCACACAGGGGGGTCCTCATGCATTCCCACTGGTCTCAATATTCACTATCAGCAGGAAGAAAGAAGATTCCACACACCTTAGCAACAGCAAACTGCCTACCACTTGATGCCCACAAGAAACCACCACAATTCTGAATTCCCATTCTCCTCCAGTGAGCTTTGGTTCAAAACAACCCTCCCCAGCTTCCTCCCAGAACCTAATAAAAGCCAGCCTCCAAAAAAATACATGTACCCCAATATTCACTGCAGTACTATAGCCAGGACATGGAATGTCCACCAACTTAAATGTCCACCAACAAGGGAACGGATAAAGAAGATGTGCTACATATATACAATGGAATATTAGTCATAAAAGAGAATAAGACCATGCCATTGGTAGCAACATGGATGGACCTAGAGATTGCCATACTGAGTGAAGTAAGTCAGACATGGAAAGACAAATATATAATACCACTTGTAAGTGATATCTAAAAAAAAAAAAAAAGAGGGTACATATGAGCTTATTTTGGGGAAGNCAATTTTGAGAAAGAAGAATGGAACTGGAGGAATCAACTTACCTGACTTCAGGCTCTACTACAAAGCCACAGTCATCAAGACAGTATGGTACTGGCACAAAGACAGAAATATAGATCAATGGAACAAAATAGAAAGCACAGAGATAAATCCACACTCATATGGACACCTTATCTTTGACAAAGGAGACAAGAATATACAATGGAGTAAAGACAATCCCTTTCACAAGTGGTGCTGGGAAAACTGGTCAACCACTTGTAAAAGAATGAAAGTATATCACTTTCTAACATCACACACAAAAATAAACTCAAAATGGATTAAATATCTAAACGTAAGACCATAAACTATAAAATTCCTAGAGGAGAACATATGCAAAACACTCTTTGACATAAATCACAGAAGGATCCTCTATGATCCACCTCCCAGAATACTGGAAATAAAAGCAAATATAAACAAATGGGATCCAATTAAAATTAAAAGCTTCTGCACAACAAAGGAAACTATCAGTTCAGTTCACTTCAGTCGCTCAGTCGTGTCCGACTCTTTGCGACCCCATGAATTGCAGCACGCCAGGCATCCCTGTCCATCACCATCTCCCGGAGTTCACTCAGACTCACGTCCATCGAGTCCATGATGCCATCCAGCCATCTCATCCTCGGTCGTCCCCTTCTCCTCGCACCCCCAATCCCTCCCAGCATCAGAGTCTTTTCCAATGAGTCAACTCTGCGCATGAGGTGGCCAAAGTACTAGAGTTTCAGCTTTAGCATCATTCCTTCCAAAGAAATCCCAGGGTTGATCTCCTTCAGAATGGACTGGCTGGATCTCCCTGCAGTCCAAGGGACTCTCAAGAGTCTTCACCAACACCACAGTTCAAAAGCATTGATTCTTTGGCGCTCAGCTTTCTTCACAGTCCAACTTTCACATCCATACATGACCACAGGAAAAACCATAGCCTTGACTAGGCGGACCTTAGTCGGCAAAGTGATGTCTCTGCTTTTGAATATACTATCCAGGTTGGTCATAACTTTTCTTCCAAGGAGTAAGCGTCTTTTAATTTCATGGCTGCAGTCACCATCTGCAGTGATTT
Organism: Oreotragus oreotragus; assembly: GCA_006410675.1. Taxonomy (NCBI): domain Eukaryota; kingdom Metazoa; phylum Chordata; class Mammalia; order Artiodactyla; family Bovidae; genus Oreotragus; species Oreotragus oreotragus. The sequence continues at coordinate 587,485 of SJYX01000785.1, read as the reverse complement.
TGGAGCCCAAAAAAATAAAGTCTGACACTGTTTCCACTGTTTCCCCATCTATTTCCCATGAAGTGATGGGACCGGATGCCATGATCTTCGTTTTCTGAATGTTGAGCTTTAAGCCAACTTTTTCGCTCTCCTCCTTCACTTTCATCAAGAGGCTTTTTAGCTCCTCCTCACTTTCTGCCATAAGGGTGGTGTCATCAGCATATCTGAGGTTATTGATATTTCTCCCGGCAATCTTGATTCCAGCTTGTGTTTCTTCCAGTCCAGCGTTTCTCATGATGTACTCTGCATATAAGTTAAATAAGCAGGGAGACAATATACAGCCTTGACGTACTCCTTTTCCTATTTGGAACCAGTCTGTTGTTCCATGTGCAGTTCTAACTGTTGCTTCCTGACCTGCATACAGATTTCTCAAGAGGCAGGTCAGGTGGTCTGGTATTCCCATCTCTTTAAGAATTTTCCACAGTTTATTGTGATCCACACAGTCAAAGGCTTTGGCATAGTCAATAAAGCAGAAATAGATGTTTTTCTGGAACTCTCTTGCTTTTTCCATGATCCAGCGGATGTTGGCAATTTGATCTCTGGTTCCTCTGCCTGTTCTAAAACCAGCTTGAACATCAGGGAGTTCACGGTTCACATATTGCTGAAGCCTGGCTTACTTCTCTAATATTTGACTTCTCAAACATCTGCACATCTCTCTCCCTGACAGGTGACTGATAACTTAGCCCAGTATAGGATTCACCAATGTAATTCTATCACTAGTTCAGTGACATTATCCTACCATCTTCTAGTCTCCAAAGTTCGATGCAGGAAATTCAGTCTCACTCTCATTTTTTTTTTTTTTTCCCTTCACAAGTAATTTTTTTTTCCTTTCTGGAACCCAGCAAGATTTTGTTATCCCTGAAACTTAAAAAATGTATAGGGATACATCTATTAGTTTTCCTCATCTATGCTAACTGAAATTTGGACTGAGGGAAAGGAACGGGGTATTCTTCAAAATGCAGATCTTCTTTCTAATATGAGTTCTTACAATTTTCTTTTTTTTTTTTTTAACCTTGTAGAACTCTTCCTTGTATCTCCTAAATCTATTAAGTTTATGTCTTCTTTTGTTATTCCACTTTGTTTTTAATCTATGGGTGGCGGGGAAGGTATTTTTGGCAAAGTCACACATGTGCATCATTTAAAATTTTATAAGACTTGTTTTGAAAAACATTAGGTCCCACATATTTCAGGGGCTTTCCTGGTGGCTCAGACAGTAAAGAATCTGCCTGCAATGCAGGAGACCTGGGTTCAATCCCTGGGTTGAGAAGATGCCCTGGAGAAGGGAATGGCAACCCATGAGAATTCCATGGACAGAGGAGCCTGGTAGGCTACAGTGCATGGGGTGCAAAGAGTCAGACATGATTGAGCAACTTTCAGTTCACTTCACAATTCCACACATTTCAAATTTCTCACCCTGGAAGGCAACTGCTTTCATTTCTTCCTGTTGGCTTCTCGTATTTATCCCCAGTCTCTACATAACATGTTTACAGTCTTATGCTCTTACTATCAGTTACTGGCTTTACTATCTACTGATAATATCTATTATTAATACAGAAGATGAGAATTTAGCTCTTTCACATATAACCACCATTCTTACCCCACCCCACCCCCCGCACACACACTTGGGTTCCCACATTCTTCCAAAATCTTATAAAGTTATGATAAATCAATATTCATTTTCTCCTAGTCTCTCTCCCTCACACAGCTCCCCTAGCCAGCCCTTCTAAAGGTCTGTGGTATCAATACCACAGGATAATACTGCAGGACCCATACCTATTTTTTAGATTAATATTGTTTATGTTGATCATGTAAATACTATGATAGCTGAATCATGTTTACTATGATTATTTTCTCTTAAGAATTGTTTTAATATTTTTCTATGTTTTAACATTAATTTTTCATGTTTTAACATTAATTTTTCCTCCAATATTCTCCAGAGCTTATGTAAATCTCTTCCCAATAGAGTCAAACCCACTGGGTATTTTATTAATTTCACCTTCTTGAAGAAGTCTCTCCTTGAGCTTTCTGACCTGTTACAATCTAGATCGATTCATTTTCAGGCCTGTTACAAAGCTATCATTTGATGTGTCTCTTTACCCACATTCAGTAAATTCCTTTGTCTCTCTTTTATGTTGGATCCTGTTCCCTCAACTTTGTTTTCTTCTTCCTTGATTTACACCAGTATTTTGATTATGCACAGGCTCCAATAATGCCCACAGAAATGATATGTGGAAAATCAACCTCTGAATGATTTTGTTATAATTTATTTCTCTGTATGAATTTATTCTTAGTTCTTAAGATATTCTTCCTCTTGATTTTTCCAATCCACTAATTTGATCTCCAGAGTGACTCTCCTTAAATTCATCTTCTAAAGTTTAATTTCAGTGATTTTTTTCCTATGTTTATATGTATGATGGTTAATTTTATGCATAAACTTGATTGGCCAATAGATACTCACATTAAATATTATTTTTGGGGTCTATGAGGGAGTTTCTGGGTAAGATTAGCATTTGAATTGGTAGACTCACTGGAATGCCTTGCCCAGTTGTGGATGGGCACCATCCAATTTGTTGAGGGCCTAAATGGAACAAAAGGTGGAGGAAGGACGTATTTGCTTCTTTTTCCCAGCTTCACTGAGCTGAGACATCTCATCTCATCTTCTGCCCTTGAAGTGGAATTTACCTCACTGGCTCCTCTGGTTCTCAGGCCTTTAGGCTCAGACTGAATTACACCACTGCCATTCTCAGGTCTCCAGTTTACAGAGAGCAGATCACGGGATTCCTCAGATCCTAGAAGTTCTGTTTCTCGGGAGAACCCTGACTGCTACAGATTTTGGTACTGAGAGTGGGATGCTGCCATAACAAATAACTCAAATAACAAATAAAGTAGAAGTAATTTTGCAACTGGTTTACTGGTAGCAGCTGGAAGAGCTTAGAGGTACACACTAGAAATATGAGCATTAAGGGTATTTATGCTAAGGGTTCAGAAAGAAAAGAGGAGAGGAGAGAAAACCTCAGTCTTCTTAGAGAATATTTAAGTAACCCTAAGGAGAATGTTGGTAGAAGTATGGACCACAAAGGCCATTATGATGAGCTCTCAGATGGAAATGAGGAACATGTCATTGGAAACTGGAGAGAAAGTGATCCTTATTATAAAGTAGCAAGGAACTTGACTGAACTGACTTCATTTTCTAGTGCTCTGTGGAAGGCAGAACTTGCAAGTAATTAAACTGAACATTTAGCTGAGGATATTTCTATGCAAAATACTGAAGGAGTGGCCTAGCTCCTCCTGACTACTTATGGCAAAATGTGAAAAGAGAGAAATGATTTGAAGATGGAATTCTTAAGCAAAAAGGAACTAGAACTGAAAAATTTGGAAAATTCTCAGCCTACCTATATGGCAAAATAAGAAAGCATTCTTTGAAGAGAATACTAAAGGTGCAATAAAGTCCACAAAGCAAACCATAAGAAATACTTAAAAGTAAATATATTACAAGTCACAGTCACTGATCATAATTTAATAATATAAGAAATAATTTTTAAAAGTTTGAAATACCTTAGCAATTTGAAAATTAACTCCTGCTCAAGGAGAAAAATCACAAACACTCGTGACTGCATGCATGCTAAGTCACTTCAGTCTGTCCAACTCTCTGCGATCCCAGGGAGTGTAGCCCACTAGGCTCCTATGTCCATGGTATTCTCCAGGCAAGAATACTGGAGAAGATTACCATTTCTTCCTCCAGGGGATGTTCCTGACTTAAGGACAGAACTTGCTTCTCTTGAGTCTTCTGCATTGGCAAGCAGGTTCCTTATTCACTAGCGCCACCTGGGAAGCCCACAAACACTTTAGGAATTAATGAAAAAGTAACTACAAAAAATATACAGAACACAGAAAAAGCCATAATTAGATTAAAACTGATGTCCCTAAATCCTTTCATTATGAAGAGAAATGNTCTTGAGTCTTCTGCATTGGCAAGCAGGTTCCTTATTCACTAGCGCCACCTGGGAAGCCCACAAACACTTTAGGAATTAATGAAAAAGTAACTACAAAAAATATACAGAACACAGAAAAAGCCATAATTAGATTAAAACTGATGTCCCTAAATCCTTTCATTATGAAGAGAAATGAGCCCAAGTACAGAAACATGTTTATCCTAAGTATTTTTTAAAGAGCACAAAGTTAACTAAAAGAAGATTTGAGGAGTGAATAGATAAAGATAACAGATATAATCTACGATACAGAAAAACAGTAGAAGAGTTACTAAATAATTCCAAAAGATGCTGTTTTAAAGACTAACAAACAAGATATATACACACACATACACATACACTATTTATGATCCTGCTTAAAAATGTGAAGACAAACAAATATTAGCAAGACTGGGAAATAAAAGAAATGTGTGATTTCCTAGAAAATACAAATAAACCAGAGATAACCAAGTAGAAAACCAACTTGACGAATTACCAAAGAAGGGATTGGAAAGGTGAATATTATTTTATATAATAATAATACATCCAAAAAACCTTTTAAATCTTAGTCTACCTGTTAGGAACAAATAATTACAATATTATTTAAATTATTTCATATCAAACAGAAAGATGAAATGTGTCTCATTTCATGAAGCCGGCATAATTTTATTATCAGAACTTAATTTAAAAAATAAATCCAAACGGATAAACCATTCTAATTATTTCAGCTACTAAGACTGTATTAAAAAATTACCCTAGTACTTATTGACCTAAGTGCAAAGAAATAGAGGAAAACAATAGAATGGGAAAGACTAGAGATCTCTTCAAGAAAATTAGAGATGAGTCGGAAACGACTGAGCGACTTCACTTTCACTCTTCACTTTCATGCATTGGAGAAGGAAATGGCAACTCGCTCCAGTGTTCTTGCCTGGAGAGTCCCAGGAACCGGGTCGCATAGAGTCGGGCACGACTGAAACGACTTAGCAGCAGCAGCAGCAGTTTTCTCATCTGTAATGTGGGGATTTTAGTAGCATCCTTGAAAGTAGGGTTGTTAGGAAGATTAAATGAAGTAAAGAGCATCTGTTAAGTTTAGAGTCACAGAATATGGTCAGCGTAGGAAGTTTTCCCACAGAGGCGTTTCGTATGGTATGGCCTTTCACCACCAGAGGGCAGCATAACCACAGTGTTTGGAACTCGCCTTTTCCCCCCACACAGAGGGCTCAGCGTTGCACAGTGTTACCCTCCTACCGTGAGTTTAAAGCAACATTTAAAGGCCTAAGAAGCTTCGTACAATGTTTTAAACGTGGCAGGTTCTAACCTCCAGGCTTCTGTTCAACTAGGTATTAATAGGAATGATCAATTAAGTATTCCATATCCCAGATGTTGAGAATATTTTTGCCATTAAGACTCAGCTGGAGCTGGCTTTTTGAGACTTAAAAATAGGCCTCCTGGTAGTCATGTAAAAAAGCAAATTCTTTACTCTGTGTGAGACAGTCTTTTCTTCAACAAATATTTATTGAGGACCTACTATGTACTAGGTGCTGATCTAGGTGTCAAATATTCAGCAGGAGGTTAAAAGAAACACATCGTCACTATCAGTAAGCCACATACGAGATTTGTTAAGCTCCTGAACGAGAGGAACCAGCGACAAAGCAGCAGAACGTGCTGAAACCGTAGGGCAGGGCGGCCTGCTCTCAGCCCCGGAAATGGGGCTGTTGCCGATGTCCTTGTTGGAGGGACCCAGGGTTGGCGCTCACCCACGGCGGAGGCTGGCCTTTGCCAGTGTGATGTCCTGCAGGGAGCATTTGTATCAGTGCCTGCAAACCTTTGTGCCACGACACACAGCTGTGTCATTGTCCATTCGCTCAGTTGTGCCCGAATCTTTGCAACCCATGGACTGCAGCACACCAGGCTTCCCTGTCCTTCACCATCTCCAGAGCTTACTCAGACTCTCACGTCCATCGAGTCAGTGATGCCATCCAATCATCGCACCCTCTGTCGTCCCCTTGTCCTCCTGCCTTCAATCTTTCCCAGGATCAGGGCTTTTTCCAGTGATCAGGTGGCCAGAGGACTGGCGTTTCAGTATTAGCATCAGTCCTTCCAGTGAATTTTCAGGACTGATTTCCTATAGGATGGACTGGTTTGATCTCCTTGCAGTGAGAAGTTCACTTCACTGGAAGGAGTTCACCTGAATTCCTATATGCTAAGTCGCTTCAGTCGTGTCTGACTCTTTGCAACCCTATGGACTGTAGCCCTGAGCACGTCAAGGCTGTATACTGTTACCCTGTTTATTTAACTTATACGCAGAGTACATCATGAGAAATGCAGGGCTGGATGAAGCACAAGTTGGAATCAAGATTGCCGGGAGAAATATCAATAACCTCAGATGTGCAGATGATACCACCTTTATCTCAGAGGGCAAAAAAGAACTAAAGAGCCTCTTGATGAAAGTGAAAGAGGAGAGTGAAAAAGCTGGCTTAAAGCTCAACATTTAAAAAACTAAGATCATGTTATCCAGTGCCATCACTTCATGGGAAATAGATGGGGAAATGGTGGAAACAGCGGTTGACTTTATTTTTTTAGGCTCCAAAATCACTGCAGATGGTGATTGCAATGATGAAATTAAAACACGCTTGCTCCTTGGAAGAAGAGTTATGACCAACTTAGACAGCATATTAAAAGGCAGAGACATTACTTTGCCAACAAACGTCCATCTAGTCAAAACTACGGTTTTTCCAGTAGTCATGTAAGGGTGTGACAGTTGGACTACAAAGAAAGCTGAGCATTGAAGAATTGATGTTTTTGAACTGTGGTGTTAGAGAAGACTCTTGTGAGTCCTTTGGACTGCAAAGAGATCCAACCAGTCCACCCTAAAGGAAATCAGTCCTGAATATTCACTGGAAGGACTGATGTTGAAGCTGAAACTCCAATACTTTGGTCACCTGATGTGAAGAACTGACTCATGTGAAAAGACCCTGATGCTGGGAAAGATTTAAGGCGCGAGGAGAAGGGGAAGACAGAGGGTGAGATGGTTGGATGGCATCACTGACTCAATGGACATGAGTTTGAGTAAATTCTGGGAGTGGGTGATGGACAGGGAGGCCAGTGTGTTGCAGTCCATGGGGTCGCAGAGTCAGACACGACTGAGCGACTGAACTGAATTTAATCAATTCAATGGCACCCCACCCCAGTACTCTTGCCTGGAAGATCCAATGGACGGGGTAGCCTGGTGGGCTGCAGTCCATGGGGTCGCTAACAGTTGGACAGACTGAGCGACTTCACTTTCACTTTTCTCTTTCATGCACTGGAGAAGGAAATGGCAACCCACTCCAGTATTCTTGCCTGGAGAATCCCAGGGATGGGGGAGCCTGGTGTGCTGCCGTCTATGGGGTCACACAGAGTCGTACACGACTGAAGTGACTTAGCAGTAGCAGCAGCACTGACCATCTGGTGATGTCAATGTGTAAAGTCTCTTGTGTTGCTGGAAGAGGGTATTTGCTATGACCTGTGTGTTCTCTTGGCAAAACTGTTAGCCTATGCCCTGCTTCATTTTGTACTCCAAGGTCAAACCAAGGTCAAACTTACCTTGATGTAAGGTATCTCTTGACTTCCTACTTTTGCATTCCAGTCCCCTGTCATGAAAAGAAATCTTTTTTTGAGGTTAATTCTAAGAGGTCTTATAGGTCTGCATAAAATCATTCAGCTTCAGGTTCAAAATTGGGAAAGGAGTACATCAAGGCTGTATATTGTCACCCTGCTTATTTAACTATAGTACATCATGTGAAATGTCAGGATGGATGAATCACAAGCGGGAATCAAAATTGCTCAGAGAAATATCAAGAACCTCACATATTCAGATGATAGCACTTGAAGGCAAATAAGATGGGGAAAACGTGGAAACAGTGACAGATTTTAATTTCTTGGGCTCCAAAATCAATGCAGATGATGACTGTAGCCATGAAATTAAAAGATGCCTACTCCTTGGAAGAACAGCTATGACAAACTTAGGCAGTGTATTAAAAAGCAGAGACATTACTTTGCCGACAAAGACCCGTATAGTCAAAGCTACGGTCAAAGCTATTTTCCAGTAGTCATATATGGATGGATGCAAGAGCTGGACCATAAAGAAGGCTGAGTGCCAAAGAATTGACACTTTCGAACTGTGGTGCTGGAGAAGACCTTTGAGAGTCCCTTGGACAGCAGGGAGATAAAACTAGTCAATCCTAAAGGAAATCAGCCCTAAATACTCATTGGAAGGACTGATGCTGAAACTGAAGCTTCAATAATTTGGCCACCTGATGCAAAGAGCTGACTTATTGGAAAAGACCCTGATGCTGGGGAAAATTGAGGGCAAGGAGAGAAGGGGGCGACAGAGGATGAGATGGTTGGATGGCATCACTGTCTCAATGGACATGAGTTTGAGCAAACTGAGGGCAATAGTGATGGATAGAGAAGCCTAGCATGCTGCAATTCATGGGGTCAAAAAGAGTCGGACATGACTTGGTGACTGAACAAGGGATTGGGATAGCATAGGTGAAAAGACAAAGCACAGAGGATTTTTAAGGGCTAGAATACTGGATATATGTCAGTTCATGGGACTGCAGAGAGTCAGACACAATTTGCAACTGAACAACAACAAAGAATATACACCAAGAGTGAAACCTTCTGTAAAGTATAAACCAGGGGTGATAGTGATGCATCAATGTTCAGGTTTATCAATTTTACCAAAGGTACTACTCAGGTGTATATGAGAGGGACAAGGGGTATGTGGGCATTCTCTGTGCTCTCTGCTGAATTTTGCTGTGAACCTAAAACCGCTCTAAAAACTAAAATCTTTTAACTGTGTAGATTTCTTGTGAATCAATTTATAATCCACTCCATCAGACAAAAATCACACTCATAAATTGCAGTAAATGTCCTTGAGCTTCCTCTAGATATCCTGAGAGACAATTCTCTTAAAATTCTTAGAGGACATTTTCATTTAGTAAAGATGTGTGAGGCATGGTATATCCTCAAGATGGACTACTTGACTTGGTGAAGCATGACATTAAATTTCCTGAGGCCTTATCAAAGAGTGTTACAATCACTCCTTTGGTTTCATAGTTAAACCATGTGAATCTAGAGTAAATCACAATACTCTAGATTTAATCTCGTTTCATAAGATTTGTTTTAATTTGAAAATTGTCTGCCACCTGGAGAAAGTAGAAAAAAAGAGTTTTATTTTCAAACTCAGTAAATTCTGGTTCTTTTAGATTTAACAATTATTTTCCTAGCTTCTCTCTCTTAGTCTAATTGGACTACGATTAATGAAATGGCCAGAGGCTTGGTGACTTATAAACCACAAAAATTAATTTCTCACAGTTGTGGAGCCTGGAAGTCCAAGATCAGTGGGCCAGCATGGTAGGTTCTGGTGAAGGCCAGAATGTTCCAGGGGGCAGATTGCCACCTTCTCACTGTGTTATCTCATGGTGGAAAGGGCTAGGGAGGTCTGCATAGTCTTTTATAAAAGCACTAATCCTATTCTTGAGGGCTCCACCATTCGGACTTAAGTGCTTCCAAGCAGCTCCCCATTTCCTAACACCTTCACACTGGGCATCAGCATATGAATTTTGAGGGATAAAAGCCATCCCCCCAGCACTTCCTCCTGTCAGATTTACTATAAGCAGCAGAAACAGCCGGACAACACCCTTGAATTTGTGTAATTCATTATAACCATTTTCTCTTTTCCACATCACCATAAGTGACAATGTTGCTAAACTTTCTGCTGTTGCATAACAAGGATCTTTTCTCCTGCTCTCAGTGATACTCTCTCACTTTCCTTTAAACCTTCACTGAAATCCTCCCTGACCATTAGGCTTCCAATAACAATCTCTTCAATGTCCTCCCACCTCCTGCTCATTGTCTAGTCCTGTCTAGTAAGCTTCAGTCACCACTACATTTTGAGGTTTCTGTCACATGGCACCGCACCTCCAAATACCAAAATCTAACTCAGTTTCTATAACTGCAAAACAAATTATCCCTAAATTTAGTGGCTTAAAAGAACAACAATATTTGCTCAAGAATCTGCAATTTGTGCAGTGCTTGGTGGGGATAATTCATTTCTGCTCTATTCAAGGGTGACATAAACAACAAAGAACTACAGATGCTATGATAGATGTTGTAAAGAACAGATGGGGGGCACAAAGGAGGCAGAGGTTAATTCCACCTGGGAAATTACAGAAATAAGTAACCCTTGAACCAAAGTTGGGCGCTGATATAAAGAGGAGCAGGTATCAAACAGTGGGTCATATCTGGGAAGCCACTATATTGGTATAAATAAGTCCATTAAGGTAGGAGAGCAGGAAGGAAGTAATTAGTGAGAATTGAGGCTAAAAGCAAAGCTGAGAACAGACGATGTTTCTTCAGGAGTAAGCAAGAGGCCTAGGGTTAAATCAGGTGTAACACTACCACGGGGAACAGCTGCAGCTGGGAATTATTGGGGACTCTAAAGAACTACAACTGCTAAAGGCAGGCCCCTACGATGAGAGCCAATAAGAAGAAGGAAGTCCAAGAGGTACTATCACAGAGAGGTTGTCAGAAGGTGTCACTTCAGTGGTATCTGAGAGAAAAGCTACCAGGAAGAAAAGCAAGAAAAGGTCAGGCTGGGGTTCCCGCACATTCTGTATTTCTAATTTACACACCCCATCTTTACCTTGGGGAGAGAGAAAGTTTTCCCCAGTATCTACTTGACAATCAGAGGTGGTAGTGATCATGAGAATTTCAACACAATTTCTCTCCAGAAAATCTTCAGAAACTCAGTGAGGGCCTGCAGTTGTTAAATACAGGCCAGATTATTCTCTCAGGTTCATGGTAGGAAAAGCATAAACCTGGAAAAGACGACTGTATTCTCTCAGATCCTCTCTCCTCTCTTCTGCTCTCCCTCCCCCTCCCAGTCTATTTCCCTTTCTCTCCCTTCTCTTCTCTCTCACTCTCCAATTTCACCTACTAGATTTCTATATAACCACAGGTAAATCTCTTATTTAAAGTCCACTAGAAACCAACAGCATGAACTCTCTATGGAATCCTGACTCCCAATTATATATTTTCTCTTTAGAAGAAGTCTTTTTGTTTTTAAAAGAAGTGAAGTTTTTATTTGCCAGTGACACTTTCTGGAACAGAATTTAGAACAACATCCAGATAAAAGATTATTACTCTGTAAAATAAACACTATCTTACCAAGCCTTCCTTTCCTAACAGATACAAAATCTTAACTGTGCTTTCTATGCCTAAAGGAGTCATGATGACAACTGAAGATGCTGTCAGTTCTTATAGCTCAAGTGGACAAGAATTATAGTGGAAATTTCAAATAGAATCACTAGTGCAACAACTGGCGCCTCTCAGATAAGTAGATATGTATGAAGAATGAGGTAGGAAATAATGTCTCCTATAAACTGACAAAATATGAACATTACTTCTAGTAGCCTAAATCTCACTTATGCTTGAAAACAAGCTTATATGAAACTTACATAGAACCTGATCAGATGAAAAAAAAAACATTTTTTAAGATTTAGATTCAGGCAGCTGTAGCAGGAGTTGGTGGATCTACTTTTAATTATTTCAACACCAATATGACTCAGTTATTTACTTGTGTTTCCTGATTCTTGCTCCTATAACCAACTGCCTATATCACTGTAACTTCTGCTTAAATTAAAAACAAAACAAAACAAAACAAAGAAAAGGTTTCATTGACCAGCAAATGACCATTTCCCTTACGCTGGCAGTGCCTTTATGGCAGCATCTCAGGCCCTGGCTGGCTACAGCTGGAGGAATGGAGTACTGAGTTCAGCTATCACCAGTCAGCTGTTGATGAGCTGGACAAGTCCCGTGGCACTGCACTGAGCCACAATCTGCAAGGACTGCCTTAAACTGCTTCCCCAGCAAGAACTGTGACCATAACAAGCTCTACACAGATCAGGTAGTATCCTGCTATAAGACCTACAGGCACTAATATGCTCTGTTCTCAGCTTTGAGAACTCAGCCCAAAGTCCTATATATCAAGTTGCTACTGTAGTCTGCTTTGAAATTTACATTATCTTTTAATTATTTATTTTAGTAGCTCTATTTAATAGCCCTTTTCAAAGAAAAATCTTTAGGCAAAATCTTATTGACAGTTGGCAGCAGAAATATTTATGTTCTTTTGATTATGCAGTAGCTTCTTTATCCCAAAATTGCTCCCAGAGAAACCTCAGTGCACCGAAAAGACTTCACACACAAAAAAAAAATTTCCCCATTCTATTGAAAAGAAAATAAGTCAAGGTAATTTTCCTTTGTTCAGAAAACAATGGAAGGTCTTGTATCTACAACAGGTTCCATTTGGACAAGTAGATTAGAATCTTGTATAATATTCTCAAGAGTGAGCAAATGTATTTACTTGGCTATTGCCAAAAGGAAACACATGCAAAAAATGAATAAATAAATAAAGGCAATTGTGTCTGGGTAGTGATCTAGATAGGAGTTAGGGGGAAAGAAGAGAACACTGCAAAATATGACACTGGTGACCGGCTATAAAGGCCATGCTCCATTATACAGATTAAAGATTCTCCAAATTTTCTGCAAAACTTCCATGAGACACCTTACAAAACTGCAACATTCATTTCAGAGGCAAGTGGTCTAATGACAAAAAGGATGCTAAACTTAAGACCTGAAACTATACAAGTCCTAGAAGAAAACATAGGGTAAAAGCTCCTTGATACTGGATGTGACCATGATTTTATGGATATGATACCAAAAGCATAAGCAACAAAAGCAAGAATAAATGGGACTACATCAAACTAAAAAGCTCCTTCACAGTGAAAGAAAAAATATAAACAAAATATTTAACAAACATTTCTTGAATCTGGGCTGGTTTCATGACTTATTTTGGTCAAAAGGGTCCAACAGAGTGACAATGTTAATTTCTCAGCCAGTTCAAAGTCTATACTTCAAAAGTTTCCAATTCTGCTTACCTCACTTAGATCCTTGCATCTGTCATGTGAACAAGTCTAAGTTAGCCTAATGACAGGATGAGAGAAACACAAGGCTCACTGCCCCCATGACCTCAGTCAAGAGTTCATCATCCTTATAAAGAATGGTGAAAACATCTGAAAGAAGGACTAGAAAATAAAGGCAAAGGTATTTCCCAGAACATACAGCAAAAAGAAAGAGGAAAATATGGAACAAATGATATAAAAAATGGAATATAAATCTAAAAGATTCAATGTCAGATAAACAGAAGTTCCAGACAGAGAAAATCAAGAAACTATAAAGGAGGAAATCATTAAATAATAGAAGAAATTTTCAGAAAACTTAAGTAAAATACAAGTCTTTATATTGAAAAGCAATATACCAAACACCAATCAAATGAATAAAAATAAGATCCTTATTTAGATACATTATTGAAACTTATCCTTTAGTATAAGGCACATATGAAAAATATTTTAAAAGCTTAATAAGATCCTTATTTAGATACCTTCTTGAAACTTATTCTTTAGTATAAGGCATATATGAAAAATATTTTAAAAGCTTCCAGAAGGTAAGAAATAAGCAGCTATCAGTCTTCTTGGTAACAACACAAAATGCATGAAGGCAATGTGCTTTGCCTTCAAAGTTCTGAAGGAAAAATGTTTGTAACTTTGAACTTAAAATTCTATACCCATAGCTCCATCAACTATAAAGCTCAGGCAAAAACACTCTCACACACACAAAATTTGTTATTAAGCAGTGTTCTGAACACATCAAGGATGCAGTTCAGCAAAATGAAAGCAAAAGAAAAGCGAAAGCAAAGTCACTCAGTCGTGTCCAACTCTTTGCAACTCCATGGACTGTAGCCTACCAGGCTCCTCTGTCCACGGGATTTTCCAGCCAATAGTACTTGAGTGGATTGCCATTTCCTTCTCCAGGCGATCTTCCCAACCCAGGGATCGAACCCAGGTCTCCCACATTGTAGACAGACGCTTTACCATCTGAGCCAGACAAAACATAGGATCTAAGAAATAGAATATCTAGTCCAATGACACAGAAAGGAAAGATCCAGAATGACAACCATATGGCAGACCTGGAGAATAACAAATCTCTCACTAAGACAAAAGTCTCTAAAAAGACTGTCTCCAAGAAGAAAGTGGATCCTTAAAACTGAGTATGACAGAGAAACCAGATCATTTTGAGAATATAATGAAGGTATTTTATTCTTATGTCATTTAGAAGAAAAAAACAGTAATTCTAAATTCTAGAGAGGAAAAAAAGCTATATATGAAAGTCAAGATTCAGCAATAAAGAAAACTGAACTATTATATAATTTTGAGAAATGTATGTAGTAGTAGAAAAAAGTAATCTATTTGACCATGATCCTAGAAATATTCTCTTTAGGGTTGTGATTTTGGACACAGAGACAAAAAAATGTAATCATTGTATAAACTATTTGGTTCTGCATTATATAATCATAGTAAGTTAAATGTTGTTTACTAAGGCTATTTAAACAAACTTTTAAACAACCTTTTAATTTAAAGCTTGATTTATAGGAAAGTTATCAAGATAGTACAGAGAGTTCCCATATACCAGTTTCCCGTATTATTAATATCTTACTTTATACACAGCATGGTTGTCACGACTAGGGAATGAACACTGATACTTTAGTATTAACTACACTACACATTTTAGGAGACTCAGGTTCAATCGCTGGGTTGGGAAGATACCCTGGAGGAGGGCATGGCAACCGACTCCAGTATTTCTTGCCTGGAGAATGCCACGGACAGAGAAGCCTGGCAGGCTACAGTCCATCAGGTTGCAAACAGTTAGATACAACTGAGCAACTAACACGTAACACTTTCACTTCTTCACACTACACATTTAACGTGGATTTCACTAATTTCTCCCTAATCCTTTCTGTTCCAGATCCCATTCAGGATATCATATTTAATGATCATGTTTTCCCACCTTTTTCTGGTGAGTTTCTAAAGACCTTACTTTTGATGATCTTAACAGTTCTAACAGGGAAGGCAATGGCACCCCACCCCAGCACTCTTGCCTGGAAAATCCAATGGACGGAGTAGCCTGGTGGGCTGCAGTCCACGGGGTCGCTAACAGTCGGACAGACTGAGCGACTTCATTTTCACTTTTCTCTTTCATGCATTGGAGTAGGAAATGGCAACCCACTCCAGTGTTCTTGCCTGGAGAATCCCAGGGATGGGGGAGCCTGGTGGGCTCCCGTCTATGGGGTCGCACGGAGTCGGACACGACTGAAGTGACTTAGCAGCAGCAGCAACAGTTTTAAGGAGTACTGGTCAGCTACTATGTTCACTGTAGCGTTTCCCCATGCTTATCTCCAATCTCCCTTTCCAATAGTGAGAAACCTGGCTATCAGCCACCGTACTTTTACACACTTGATGATTCTTGGTACACTTGTTGTTTCAGAACTGTTCATCTGCACCCCTGTGAGAAACAACTGTATCAATCACAGTACAGTGTTTATGTATACTTTTGTCTTTAATGTTACAGTTTCTGAGTCAAAGCATTCTTTTCCAGTTTTCACGTCAAGCATTTTTTAATCCATTCCTTCAATGAGACTATGTCATATACATTTCTAAAACATTTGTTACAGTCTTTCATTTCTCTGCATTCCATCTTGGGATCCCTCAAACCCCTGGTTGATTTTTTTAATCTGCATACATTAACTTTTTATGCTATAGAGTTCTATGGATTTTAAAGAATGTGTAGCATCGTATGTCCACCACAACAGTTTAGTTCATCACCCTAAAAACTCCCCTGTGCTTCCCCAAGTCAAACAGTCCCCCTTCCTCAAACCTCTGATAACCACTGTTCTGCTTTCCATCCCTATAGTTTTGCCCTTTCTAGAAGGCCATATGAATAGTATCACTTCGTATGCAGCCTTTTCAGTCTCTGGCTTCTTTAACTTAGCAAAATGTATTTAAGATGCATTCATATTGTAGCATTCAGTTCAGTTCAGTCGCTCAGTCATGTCCAACTTCTTGTGACCTCATGGACTGCAGCAGAACAGGCTTCACTGTCCATCACCAACTCTTAAAGCTTGCTCAAACTCATGTCCATTGAGTCAGTAATGCCATCCAACCATCTCATCCTACCTTCAATCTTTCCCAGCATCAGGGTCTTTTCCAATGAGTCAGTTCTTCACATCAGGTGGCCCAAGTATTGGAGTTTTACATACTCACTGAATGAGTATTCATATTCATATTGCATACTTGTTGAATATACAAAAGAAGCTGCAGCATTAATCTACAGTTATTCCTGCTTTTCATACCCACTGTATAGCTGTACCATCCTTTAATTATCTGTTCATCTATTATTGAAGAACTTCTTGGTTACTTCCACTTTTTTGATGATTATGAAAAAAAGACAGCAGTTGTGAATAAAGCACACATAGGTTTTTGTATGTAAATACATTTTTAAATCAACTTGCTAAATACCTAGGAGTGCAATGCTAGGTCATATGACAAGTCTGTGTTTAATTTAATAAGAAATTGCTGAACTGTCTTCCAAAGTGGCTTCACCCTTGTGCATTCTACCAGCACACATGAGAGCACCAGCATTTGGTGCTCCCAATTTTTGGGTTTTTACCATTCTAATCAATGTGTAGTAGCTCCTCACTGTTTCACTCTTCACTTCCCTAGTGAAAAATAATGTTCACTATCTTCATATGGTTTTTGGCATCCATAAATCTTGTTTAAATTGTCTATTCAGATCTTCCGTCCATTTTTAAAATGATTGTTTCACTGGTGAGCTTTAAAAATTTGTTATATATTTAAGACATACATTTTTGTTTAGATATGTGATTTGCAAACATTTTCTCCTAGGTATAATCAGACTTTTCATCGTCTTAACAGTATCTCCTATAGAGCAAAAGTTGTTAATTTTGATAAAGTCCAACTTATCAATTTTATCTTTCAGACTGTGAAAGGACCATCTCCAAGAAGGAAGTGAGTTTTTATAATCAAGTATAACAGAAAAGTCAGGTAATTTTGAGAATATGACGAAATTCTTTTTGTCAATAAGAAGGAAAAAAAATTCAAAACTCTGGTGGGGTTGGGAAGGGCTCTAAAAGAAAGTCATTATCTAATTATAAATAAAATTAAAATATACATAATTTTAAAAATATATGGTATACAAGAAAATATAACCCATTTGACTTTGATCTTAAAAACCTTATTGCTAAGGTTATGATTTTGGATCAAGAAACAAAGAAATATAATCATGATGTACTATTTGTAACTTTTAGAATAAATTGAAAGCATGTAAGAGTTCATTATGATTTCAGAATAATGATAACACTGATAGCAATCATTCATATAGTACTTAGCAGGTACCAGGCCTTGTTTTAAATACTTTACATATAATAAGTCAGTTAGTTGTGACACTAATCCTGTGAAATAATATCATTATTATCCCCATTTCACAGTTGAGGAAAGCACAGAGATGAAATAACTTGCCAACATCACAAAGTCAGGATGTGGTAGAGGTTGGATTTGAACCCAGGAGGCCTGGCTCCAACATCTACATTCTTAACCATAATGTTATACTGCCTTCTTTAGTGATAGTCACTCAGTAGTGTCCAACTCTTTGCGACCCCATGGACGATACAGTCCATAGAATTCTTCAGGCCAGAATACTGGAGTGGGTAGCCTTTCCCTTCCCAGATCTTCCCAACCCAGGGACTGAACCAGGGTGTCCTGCATCACGGGAGGATTCGTTACCAGAACAAGGTCTCCCGCATTGCAGGCGATTCTTTATCAGCTGAGCCACAAGTGAAGCCCAAGAATACTGGAGTGGGTAGCCTATCCCTTCTCCAGCAGATCTTCCTGACCCAGGAATTGAACTGGGGTCTAGCCTTCTTTAAATAATATAATATAATCAACTTTGATCATTTTAAAGTAAACAGATATTTAACAGAAGTTAAAAGACAGAAAAAAGATAGTAAAGGATATGACTGGTAATAGTCTCGCTTTATAAAAAGGAAAATATGAGATACTGCTGACAATTAATGGAACATAAAATAGAGGCTTACGTATACTGGAGCTGCAAAAACAGAGGAAATAACATCAATTAAGCATATAAAATTTGAAGGAAAGTAGATAGCACAAGAATAGTGTAAATAAACTAAAGCCTCACCTTTTTTTTTTTAAGCCATATCACAAAGCTTGTGGGATCAGGTTCCCTGACCAGGGATCAAACAGAGTTCCCCTGCAGTAGGGGAATCCTAATCACTGGATCACCACTGAGTGAAGTTGTTCAGTTGTGTCCGACTCTTTGCGACCCCGTGGACTGTAACCTACCAGGTTCCTCCATCCATGGGATTTTCCAGGCAAGAATACTGGAGTGGGTTGCCANCTTGTGGGATCAGGTTCCCTGACCAGGGATCAAACAGAGTTCCCCTGCAGTAGGGGAATCCTAATCACTGGATCACCACTGAGTGAAGTTGTTCAGTTGTGTCCGACTCTTTGCGACCCCGTGGACTGTAACCTACCAGGTTCCTCCATCCATGGGATTTTCCAGGCAAGAATACTGGAGTGGGTTGCCATTTCCTTCTCCAGCGGATCTTCCTGAAACTGGGTCTCTGAGCCACCAGGGAAGCCCCTGGATTACCAGGGAATTCCCTAAAGCCTAATCTTTAATGACAGGTCATCAACACTTACTGCCTTAGCTGATGGGTCAAGAAAAATAGTGGCATATTATAAATTATAGAGGCATCTAACAGAAGACAAAAAGAAATAATTAAAATTGGCTTTTAGTATTTCAGCAGTTAAAGTTCTGGATCAAAACTTCCTGGGATCAAACTCCATTCCTCCATTTAGTATTAATAGTACTATTAAGTTACTTGGTCTTTTCTTCAATATTCTTACCTAAAAATGGCTATATGCTGCTAATTCATATGATGTTATGAAGATTAAGAGAGTTAATACAAATAGAGTTTTGGAACTGTGAGTGGTTCAGAGCAGTAAACCCTAAGTAAACTGTTAGCTATCAGCTATGAATTAGAGGGCACACACACAAAATCAGTTTATATTTGCCTCCTGACTTACTTAGCCAAAGATTCAAATCTCAGCAGTGAGGGTGCCACTAAAAGCAGGGACAAATGCAGCAAATCTCAGCAGAGCTTCCGTTGGCCTCTAGAGGCAGGCACTCCCAGTGAGAGGACAAGGTCAGGTCTTGCAATATTTGGCCAGCTCAGTTCTCTTGGTTCTACTCTCTTTTACGCTTAGGGCTTACATCACCACTTTGTGCAATACAATCTCTAACAAGTTATGCCCTTTAATGGGAAGATATTACAAACATCTGGGTTCCTCCTGGTTCCTGAGCCAAACTCAGTGCTGAGGCTACTGTTTAAAAAAATTTTTATTGGAGTATAATTGCTTCACAATGTTCTCTTAGTTTCTGCTATACAGCAAAGTGAGTCAGCTTTATACATACATGTATCTCCTCTTTTTTGGATTTCCTGCCCATTTAAGTCAACACAGAACCCTGAGTAGAGCTCCCTGTGCTATGTAGTAGTGATAGCTTACAGTAAACGATGTCAGATTCATGATCTCTGAAGAAGATTCAACTTCAGGACCGGAGACCAGGCTTGACCACGCAGGGCTCTTGTGTGGCAGAAGTTTTATTACAGTGAAAAGGACAGAGAACATTAGATAACTGGAAGGGGGTGGAGATTGCCCCACTTGCTAGTCTTTAGCAAGAGAATCATATATTTTTTAAATTAGTTATTACAATAAATCAAAAGAATGTCTCAAGGTTGTAAAAATTTTACCAGACCCATTCCCACAATTTATATTTTAGGATAACAGGATTAGAATTTAACAAAAGAAAGATCCTACCTGACCCACTCCCATAATAAACACTTTACAATAACAAGATTAGTCAGAAGGTTTTCAGGAAGGAGAAACTGTCCTTAAGCAGAATACATTGATGTTATATTATACTTAGTACCGAGTTTAAACTGAGTTGTTTTTTGTGTGAATCATCAATTCTGGACTTAAAAAAACATTTTATGTGACTAAGACTAAGGAATGTAGAGGAAAAAAAGAGTTGCTCTTTCTTCCTTCTTGAGAATTCCAGACCCCTATCTCCTCCTTGAGAACCCCATGCCTCTCTCCCCTCCTCAGGGACCCCAGACTTCTTACCAACCTGCCTAGAAACTGAGTCTCTCAGTAGGCTCTCATTAGTTATCTATTTTATACATAGTATCAACAGCATATATCTGACGATCACAATCACAAATTTTTATGTAATGGGAGGAACCAAAATTAATGTCCAGATGCTTCTAAACAGCCTTGCTTCCCCCAGGTTTCTAATGTTTGTAAAGGCTTTCTTCAAAGATATCCCCTGAGGAGGAGATCTGGGCTTCTGATCATTGTAGAAAATATTAAAAATCATGGCTCCTGCTACAGATTTCATTAGCTTATTAAGGGAAAAAAGGACACATATAAAAATATAATGAATTTCACAACACAGACAAGATAAAGGGGGAGTGGAATAAAGATGCAGACTTTCACAAAATGAAAGAACTGGTGTTTGGAAAAGAAATAGATCATTCTGTGGTGACAGGATAAAGGAGATCTTAAGCAAATATCCAGTGAGACTGACAGAAGAGATTTATACAAGACTAACTGTGAAAGGCCACAAGAACCTGGAGCCTTTCAAGATATGTACTAAGCAGAGATATAGGGTATTTCAAAAAGTTTAATCTTTTGTTACTACATTCATTTCCAGATGACTCAGTCTCACAGTTTTAAACACCATCTTAATTCTGATGACTCCCAGACCTGCTTCCTAAATTTCAGTCTAACAGGGCTTCCCTGGGAGCTCAGTTGGTAAAGAATCTGCCTGCAATTCAGGAGACCCAGGTTCAATTCCTGGGTCCGGAAGATCCACTGGAGAAGGAATAGGTTACCCACTCAAGTATTCCTGGGCTTCCCTTGTGGCTCAGCTGGTAAAGAATCCACCTGCACTGTGGGAGACCTGGGTCTGGTAAAGAATCTGCCTGCAATGCGGGAGACCTGGGTTCGATACCTGGGTTGGGAAGATCCCTTGGAGAAGAGAAAGGCTACCCACTCCAGTATTCTGGCTTGGAGAATTCCATGGACTGTATAGTCCATGAAGTAGCAAAGATTTGGACACGACTGAATGACTTTGACTTTCATACCCACCTGGACAGTTTTGCTCTGCTTGGATGTCAAGCTGGGATCACAAACTTAGCAGGTACAAAGCTTAACTCCTAACAAACCCACTACCAAACCTGCTCCTCTCAGATGCACCTCTATCTCAGTTAATAGTAACTCCATTCTTCAGCTGCTCAGGCCAAAAGAACTTCAAATAATCCTTGACTGTCCATTTCCCCTCATGCTTCACATCCAACCCACCAGAAAATTCTATTGGTTCTACTTCAACTACATCCCAAACCAGACTACCTCTCAATACTCCCACTATCACCGATGTCTGAGCCTCTATGATATCTCACTGAGATCTATATCAAAGCTCCTATCTGATCTCCCTGCTTCCTCTCTCTTTTCAATTATAGTTGCCAGAATGATTCTATTAGCAAGAAGGACCATGTCACTTGTAAATTCCAAATCTTCCCAAGGCTAAACATTTCATTCAGAGAAAAAAAAAAAAAAACCACACTCCTAACTGTGTCCTACAAGGCCCCACTCAAATCTGTATTTTTCCACTCTATACCTATCTTCCTAATACCTTTGATTTCTATTAATATTACTCATCTTCCAGCTCACTCTACTCCTCCCTAATATTCAATCATGCCAGACATGCTTGCATCCGAGGTCCTTTGCACTTGCTGCTCCCTTTGCTTGGAAACCTCTTTTCCTCAGATATTTGCTGCCTTTCCCACTCATTTTCTTCAAGTCTTTACTGATATCCCACCTTTACAGAAGGGCCTTCCTAGGACCTTATCTAAATGTCAACCTTTCACCCTCAGTGCTCCCTATTTCCCCACTTTATTTTTTTCTCCTTTTCAGTTATCACCATCTAAGACATTATGCATTTTGCTCCTCTGTCATTGCATGACCTCACTGGAATATAAGCCACCAGAGTCATAAGTTTTTGTTTGATTATTAATTGCTATATGTTTATTATACCCTTAGCAGCTACACATCCTTGGCACATAATAAGCACTTAATAAATATTTGTTAAATGAATGAAAGAACATGGAAATTATGTTGTTCAAATGCTGTTCAAAATACATAATTATAGTTAGAACACCATATTCTTAAAACATCTCAGTTCAGTTCAGTCGCTCAGCTGTTGCAAGGCTTCTGGGGAGTACAAAGATGAAAAAGACAGCAGTGGGACATAATTAACTATAATCCAAAATAGACATTCACAACTTTTATGTGAGAATTACAGAAAAAAAAAGTGGTATAAGGGACTCAAGAGAAAAACTCTATCAGTAGGGGACAACTGCAGTAACCTAGGTATCAGCTGATTAGGCCCTATATTGGCTAGAATACAATAAAAATGGAAAGGGTCATATGTTATAATGATCATAATAATAGAAACAGTTGGTAAGATTTGGTGACTAGTTGAATTCAGAAAGAAACAGCAAATCACTGCTAAATGTCAAACTTAGGTAATGACAAAAATAGCAGTGCTATTTATTAAAAAAAAAAAAAAAAAAGAGGAGGATTAAAGTGGCAGGAAAAATGTTAAGTCCAATATTAGATATGTTTGAAGTGATACTAGATCCCATAAGAGAAAATTTCAGGACAGTTCTAGATTCAGAACTATGACTTAGGGTTAAGAATGTAGTCGACCCTTAAACAACACGGAGTTACGAGTACCAATCCTCCATCCAGTCGAAAACCCATGTACAACTTTATAGTCAGCCCTCAGTATCTTTAGTTTTGTACCTGCAGATTCAACCAGTCACAAATTGTGTAGTATTATTAAACACTCGACATATAAGTGGATTCATGCAGTTCAAACATATATTGTTCAAGTGGCAACTATATAGACTTAGGAGTTATTTTATCACAAAGATATCCGTGAACTGAAAAAAGTGAGATTTCTAAGCAAAAGACTAAAGGTAAAAACCATGAGAAACAGATAACCTACAGGGCAGGAGAAGGAAGAGGTACAACTGAACATAACAAAGAAAAAAAAGAGAGAAAGAAAACAAGGACACCCCCAAAATATATACATATATATTTATATATAAAAATTTCTCCAGCCTTTAAAAAAATAATCAAGCTACCATTCATTTTGCATTTAGCAATTTTACAAATATGTTCATTCAAGTACTCAACATATCAGATGAAATCAAAGCAATATTTCAGTTCAATCTTGGCTTAGAATTGTCAGACTAGTAAAATTAGGCATTTTGCTGGTAAACTCTGAAACAAAAAGTAGCTTATGTACTTCTTCACATTTCACGGACTGGAGTGCAGATGTAAGATAAAGAATATGATACAAGTCTCTGTCACCCAGGAAACCACCTAATGGCAAATTGCTTAACCTTCTTTATAAATGTAACTTTACCCTGATCTGGCCAGTTCCATACATATATGTAGTATTCAATATATATTCATTTATAATAATAGCAAGCAAAACAAGTAAGCACATGCAAAAATAGGTAAAATTAAAATAATTAGTTTAGGGAAGGGAGGGGAAATAAGGAATTTTTTAATGGGTATAGGGTTCTAGTTTAGAAAAATGGAAAAGTTCTGAGATGGATGACCAACGACACAACAATGTGGATATACTTAAGGCCACTGAACTGTATGCTTAATGATAAATTTTTATGTATCAGTTCAGTTTAGTGGCTCAGTCGTGTCTGACTCTTTGTGACCCCATAAATGGCAGCACACCAGGCCTCCCTGTCCATCATTAATTCCCGGAGTTTACCCAAACTCATGTCCATTGAGTCAGTGATGCCATCCAATCATCTCATCCTCTGTCATCCACTTGTTCTGCCTTCAATCTTTCCCAGCATCACGGTCTTTTCCAGTGAGTCAGCTCTTCGCCATCAGGTGGCCAAAGTATTGGAATCTCAGCTTTAACATCAGTCCTTCCAATGAACACCGGGACAGATCTCCTTTAGGATGGATTGTTTGGATCTCCTTGCAGTCCAAGGGACTTGCAGTCCAAGGGACTCTAAAGAGTCTTCTCCAATACCACACTTCAGAAGCATCAATTTTTTGGTGCTCAGCTTTCTTTATAGTCCAACTCTCACATCCATACATGACTACTGGAAAAACCATAGCTGTGACTAGACGGACCTTTGTTGATAGAGTAATGTCTCTGCTTTTTAATATGATGTCAGGGTTGGTCATAACTTTCCTTTCAAGGAGTAAGCGTCTTTTAATTTCATGGCTGCAATTACCACCTGCAGTGATTTTGGAGCCCAAAAAAATAAAGTCTGACACTGTTTCCACTGTTTCCCCATCTATTTGCCATGAAGTAATGGGACCGATGCCATGATCTTAGTTTTCTGAATGTTGAGCTTTAAGCCAACTTTTTCACTCTCCTCTTTCACTTTCATCAAGAGGCTTTTTAGTTCCTCTTCAC
>SJYX01000785.1:542995-560388 GCA_006410675.1 Oreotragus oreotragus | reverse complement strand
TACCTGGAGTGGGTTGCCATTTCCTTCTCCAGGGGATCTTCCCAACCCAGGGATCGAACCCGGGTCTCTCGAATTCCAGGCAGACGCTTTAACCTCTGAGCCACCAGGGAAGCCCAATCTCTAATTTTCTTGAAGAGATCTCTCGTCTCTTCCATTCTACTGTTTTCCTCTATTTCTTTGCATTGATTGCTGTGGAAGGCTTTCTTATCTCTCCTTGCTGTTCTTTGGAACTCTACATTGAAATGGGTGTATCTTTCCTTTTCACCTTTGCTTTTTCCTTCTCTTCTCTTCACAGCTATTTGTAAGGCCTCCCCAGACAGCCATTTTGCTTTTTTGCATTTCTTTTTCTTGGGGATGGTCTTGATACCTGCCTTCCACAGTTCATAAGGCACTCTCTTTATCAGATCTAGTCCCTTAAATCTATTTCTCACTTCCATTGTATAATCATAAAGGATTTGATTTAGGTCATACCTGAATGGTCTAGTGGTTTTCCCCACTTTCTTCAATTTAAGTCTGAATTTGTTATGTATCTTTTACTACCAAAAAAAAAAAAAAACTAATTCAGCTCATATATGTACTATAAGCTAAATGCTAATTCTCCAGAAGCAATGATTATATCAATATTCTTTTTAATCCCATGTCTCTGAATTCCTATCACTGTAATTCAGTAACAAGGAAGAAAAGCTGTGATCCAAGATAAAATTGACAAAGGAAAATAGAGAACAAGATAAAAACAAGTTTTTTAAATTGAAAATAATTTTTATCAGATTGGATCTAGAAGATCAAGATGGTGGACAGAGTAGGAAGATCCCAAGCTCATCTTCTCCAACAGACCCACACATAGAACTACATATAGAGTAACTATCTCTGAAAATGACTTAAAAACTAGTAGAATACATTTTCTACAATTAAAGATATAAAAGAAAATGGGTAGGAAGGGCACAGAACCCACATCCTAGTACAGCAACCCACAACTAGGAGGGGTATCACAACCACAGACATTAACCCTAGAGAGTAAGGCGTCTGAGACCCTTGTCAGGCTCCCTAGCTTGGGGCACTAGAACTGGGAAGACAAACCTTCACAAGAAGGATGGACTTAGAGAATATTATGCTAAGTGAAATAAGTCAGAGAAATCACAAATACCATGCAATGTCATTTCTGTATGGACTCTACAAACAAGACAAAGGAAAACAAAAGAGAAACAGAGTCAGAGAAACAGATAACAAACCGGTGGACACCAGCGGGGAGCTGGGTGGGGGTTGGGTAAAATAGGTAAAGGGGATTCAGAAGTACAAACCTCCAGCTATAAGACAAATGAGTAATCAAGACGTAATGTTCACCGCAAGCAACACAGTTGATAATACTATCATAAATATGTATGGTAACATTTGGTTAAAAAACTTACAGTTGTAATCAATTCATTATGTATGTGTGTGTTACTCACTCAGTCATGTCTGACTCTTTGCGACCCCAAGGACTGTAGCCTGCCAGGCTACTCTGTCCTTGGAATTTTCCCGGCAAGAATGCTGGAGTGGGTTGACATTTCCTTCTCCAGGGGATCTTCCCTACCCCGGGATCAAACCTGTGTCTCCTGCATTGCAGGCAGATTCTTTACCATGTGAGCCACTGGGGAAGCCCATAATGTATATAAATGTCAAATCACTATTTTCACTTAAAACTAAGATAATATTGTATGCCAACTATATTTCAAGTAAAAACTAAATAAAATCTTTAAGAGTCAACCCTAATCACAAAAGTAGGAAAATATAAAATGAAACTGTGTTGAAATTAAGGAATTAAGTCAAATACATACTTGCAAACTTGGAGGACATCCTGGAATTCCTGACAAAGGAACTGTGTGGTAAAGGACAGAAGGATCTTTCCATATCTCAATCCTGAGAAGCAAGAGCTGAAGGGAAAGTCAAGGTAGAACAGTAGAAAAAATACATGATTTTAACTAAGACTTTTAACAGTTTAGCAAACAGAAACTACAGACTACTGTGGTAGGTGGCTATAAGCAGGTTCAGAACATATAGGGAAATATACATAGTATAGAGAGTAGATTTTTTTCATTGATATTTTCACCTTGGTGTTTACTGTGTTCATTCAAAGTAAAGCTGGCAAGCAACTTTCATGAGAGGAAGATTACCAACTGAAAGGGATATCACACTCCTCCAGTGCAGTGTAACTTTCAATGCATCTTCATGATAGTCCTGAAATATAATCAGAGTAGAGTCAAGTAAGATGCTAAGGCTTCTCTTCAGATGCAGCAATTTCCACCAAAAGAATAAGTACAAATTCCCTTACTGAAGCTGTGAGTTCCAACTTACCACCTTAGGATTCTGTGTGATTGAAACTATAAACTAGTCTCATATACTCTGCTAGGACTCTTTTCTCCTTTGTCACCACAGATCATATTATTAATAGCACAACTCTCCTTCATTTGTAATCCAAAACCCATTATTCCTGCTGGAAACGCCACAGTGCTTTACAATCATCCGATCCCAGTCACCTTTCAAAAAGAGATCTCATCTCCTTTGTGAAATCCTCTTCTAATCTCTTCATTGCTAAATACTCATAATCTTTGCAGTCTAAATTACTGCTTCTTGGAAATTCCCTGGAGGTCTACAGCACTTTCACTGCCGTGACCTGGGTTCTGTCCCTGGTGAGGAAACTAAGATCCCACATGATGCCTAAAATAAATAAGTGCTTCTTTTTTCTCTACTTGTGGCAAATGGGGGCTACTCTCCAGTTGCAGCGCACTAGCATAGGCTCTAGGCACAGGCTTCAGCAGTGGCAGCATATGGCTCAATAGTTGTGACTCATGGGCTTAGCTGCTCTGCCGCATGTGTGATCTTCCAGGACCAGGGACTGAAACAGTCTCTTACATTGGCAGGCGGATTCTTTACCACTGAGCCACTAAGGAAGCCCCAATAAATACTTATTGCTATCTGTGGTTAATGCCATTTTTTAAATTTTTCTAATCCTTTGTGGGCTGAGCCTTTCATAAAATGAAATTTAAATGAATTACCAGAATTTTTTTTAAACATGTAAAATAGAAACCAAATTTTATTATAAATTTGACAGGTATATAATTTCTCTGTCAAATTCCTATAAAAGTTTCTAAAGCTTATTCTTAATTTCTGTACTTATATTTCAGCACAGTGGTAATAGTTCACACACAGCTATCAGTCTGCAGATTGCACTTTGGGTTTTTTCATTTTGTTTTTAAATTCTTATTTTGTATTGGAGCATAGTTGATTAACAGTGTTGCGTTAGTGGCAGGTGTTTAGCAAGGTGATTCGGTTATTCTGCTCAATATTCTGCAATAACCTAAATGGGAAAAGAATATACAGAATGCACTTTGAACAGCATGTGTCTACACAACTCAGGGTTTAAATTAATGAGTATTCATTTATTTGAAAAAAACTGAAACCTGAATTCAGCATTTGTTTAAGCAGGACTCAGATATGAAAGGGACAGTAACTCTGGAAAGTAGACACTACATGTAAGTACAAAGGCACAGATGTGAGAAATGACATGGCATGTTGCTGACACAATGAACTGAATAGCTCTTACTTGAGGGGCATGTACTGTGAGAGAGAGAACTAAGAGCCAGGTAGGGCTTACAGAGGGAAAGAGAAGTGAGGAAAAAGCCCCAAATATTTCTAAAGAAGTACCATGATAAAATCAGTGTCTTTGAAAAAGTAAACTGGGAGTGGACAGGCTGAGGAAGGACTTTACACTTACAGTGTTATATATTATACCTTTTTTCATGTCCTCCAGAGCTTGGAAAAGTGCTCAGTAGATGATGGATGTAAAGCATCTTCATTAAGTAGCAGGTGTTAAAAAATACTTGAAATTCTGTTAGAGGTACTAATTGAAAATATTTTATATTTACTACACCTGGCTTCTAAAAGTTAAAATAAAAAAAAACACTGTACAGATACTTCACCTGTATAACAGTAAAGAAAACTCAGCTTGGAAAGAGTTGATCATTGGCCAGCAAGAGATTTCAATGAATTTCTGAAAGACAAAAACAGACAGGAGTGTATTAACAAATTGAACAGAACAGACTACAATAGGAGGAAGCTGCAACTGACATGAAAGCCGACCTGCCCCCTGGAACCCCAGAGGGATTCTAGGCTCAGGGATACCCAAGGAGCTGTCTCAAAGGGCCATTAAAGAAGGGAGTAGCTAAGGACAGAGACAACCAGAAGACCTGACTATAGAAAAACTGTACCCAGTCAAATACTCCACATCTACCTTCCTCTTCCACCTCTACCCACAAAGCATACGTGGAAGCCTAATATTTATCCCTAACCAAAAATAACAAGAGGATAACTCTCCTTAGTGGCAAAGATGTTCAACTATCAACCTATATTAACACACCTCCTTCTATAAGATAGAGTTGTCTCCAAGAAGGAATCGCTTAGCCAAACCACCCACCCCTTCTCAGACCCCTCTTGTATCTAGGTACTACCATATGACTAGTTTTAGCCAATGGAATGAAACAGAAGTAATGGGTCATTTCCCTGCCAGGCAATGAAGTGTCTTCTCTATTCTCTCCTTCCCTTCTTTTAGAAGGAGACGGAGATCCACAAGGAATTTTAAGGATAGCAGAATCACAAAAAAAATGCAGTACACCAAACCACAGGAAGGAAAGTTGCCTGCTGAGAAGACCCTCATTGGACGACTAAAGAAGCAAAAAACTAAAATGCTTTTTTGTTAAGCCATTGAATTTTCAGGTTTACTGGTTTCGGCAAATAGCATCCTTACTAATGATAGCCACTTTTTAAAAAAGGAAATAAGAAAAGGAGGAATGGGAAAACATCAACAGAAAAATTAAGCTTCGGTTTTAGTGACCCAGAGGCAGGCCTTCCTCTTTGTGGCATTTGGAATATCAGCAGCCTGAACAGTCGGCTTTCTATCCACCCACACTAAAGGAAAGCCTGACAGCTGGCATGTTCCATCACACATGCATATTAAGACAAAGAACTAGGTTACTGGAATGGGAGGGACATGAATGATTATCACAATGATTATCTGCAATAATCAGATGTGGTATATTAAATTATTCTTGTAGTACCTTACCCTGTGTGGCCAATAGCAACTAGCACATGCTTTCAACTTTCAGCCAACAAACTTCCTTGTCCAAAACTGCAACTTCATTAGTTAAACTGCCTTCCGTGATATCACAGACAACAGTTTTATCAAAAGTTTTGCTACTACATAACACAATTCACCATTTTTCCAGCCTCCTGTAGTAGTTTCCTTGCTAACTAACCACCAACCAGTTTCAAAGCCAATGATATGTAACTGAAGTTTCTGTTATACCTGCACCCCACTCCGAGATATCCATTTTTAAATTAATCATCCTTTTCAGGCAAAATAAGCAAACACAAAATATCAGTAATATACAAAAATAAGCATATATTTCTCACTTAGAGAAATAAATTATTTAAGTCAATTGGGGCAGTTCTGTTTCAGGCTGTAGATCAAGTTGACATCTTTCCCATGTGTTTCTATCTAGGGCTCTACAGTGGCCAGCAGATGCCTGGGACCTGTTTTATTATGCAAAGATTGGAAACTCCCAGAGTGGCAAGTGGAAACGTTTAATAGCTCATAAGGCCTAGGCTCAGAATTGGTACAGTCACTTCTTCCCAAGTTCTTCTGGCCAAGAAGTAAATATCTGCTGAACAGTTACCTAATCTATCACAATTCACTCTCTTGCACACAAAGATTGTGACTACTGCGCAGTAAAAGGTGATTAATATAAGAACCAAGACATTAAACAAAGATTAGATTTTGCAATCTGGTACAACATGGAAGGAACCTGAAGGTACTATGCCAAATGAACAAGCCAAAAAGAAAAAGACAAATACTGTATGATTTCACTCACATGTTGAATATTTTTAAAAATAAACTGAACACACACACACACACATGGATACAGAGAACAGATTGGTGGTTACCAGAGGGAAAGAGGAGTGGGGAGAAAACAAAATGGATAAAGAAGGTGTATGGTGATGGATAGAAACTTGACTTTTTGGTAGTGAGCACTTTGCTGTGCATAAAGTTGTCAATTATTATGTTGTACACATATTATAAACCAATATTACAACATATTATAATGTTATAAGTCAATGTTACCTCAATAAATATATATGTAACTGTATGTGCATATACACACACACGAAAAAAACTTAAAATTACAATTAACTACCAAACACTGGTAGGAATTGGGGGAGGGAAAAGGAAGTAACTGAACTAAATTTCATCTTTTATATAAAGTGGCGGAAATAGATGGTGTTTAATCAACCAAGGAGTGTAGGTAAAAGCATAACAATTTAAAGTTTCCTAAAGAACAAACAATAAATTAGTTCAAATGTTTGTTTATGGGGGTAGGCCTAACAACTAGTGGCAAGGAATAGAAACTGTTGCTCTACATCAAAAGTACTGTTGTACTACATTTTTTTGTTGACATGTTCACGTATTACTCTAAGAAAAAAAGTAATGAATTTCTACTAGAAACTTCTCCCTTAAAGGCTAGATTTTAGAGATGAGAGAATATTCCTATATATAAACTGAATACCATGGAAAAAACTGTGTAAGTGAAAGGAAACTTATACTGTCATTGTGGTACACAAGTATGAGTCTCCCCTTTATATTCAGTATAAGTGCAGAAGTAGTTCACATTCCTACAGAATGCAGTTAGGAGCTAATAAATTTAATATTTAGAAATTTACTTAACATCACTTTTGTCATAAAAAATTCTTAATATGGAAAATTTTACTTATAAAACTTAAGACTTAAGTGATCTGCTGTTACTCACAATATAAAGAATTGATATGAATACTACCCACCAAAAAGTATATAGGTACAACAAAAGGAAGATAGAAATCAAACACTAATAGATTATTTAAACAATAATTAATTCAAACTACAAATAAAACACAGGTCATTCAGGTCAACAATTCTTTCCAACCATGGCAGACATCACAAATCAAACATGGCACTCTGCCCAGTAACACACGGGAACAATCTCAAATTACAAAATTCATCTCAATACAGTACTCCTCACCCTCAAAAACTGATCAGAGTTGGCAAATCAAGTGAAACTTCTTTATCCTAGAACAAAACAACACTCCAATTAAAGTTTACTATGTGAAAATATTTACTTCATTTTGCCTTTTCAGGACTTAAAAGGCTTAACATATTTTTCCAAAGGTTAGATACTACAGTGAGAATCTTGCCGTAATTGAACATTAAGAATGTATTACTTCATGGTAGAGTCTCGTAGCTACTCAACTAATATAACCTGGAAGTCTCATGGATATTCAAGCAGTAAGGAAAGACTGTCCAAACACATTTCAATAACTATTTAAAATATCTGTTGACAGCTTAGAACAATTTTGTTCAATACAGAGTTCCAGGCATTTCTGGATCAAAGCTTATTACTGAGCCATGGTATCGAGCAGATGAGCAGATAGATGCTGGCCCACATCTTGTTCTGAACAAAGTTCCTTCCTCTCTTCACCCAAATCCCCACATCCATCTGTCTAAAGCACTCCACACAGTACTACATCCTCCTAAATTCAGGTAATTGGACTAGGGCAGGACACTTCACCTTAAAGCAAGTCAATCAAGAGGAATATGATCAACTTTTTTGTGGCATATCTTCCAAAATAATCCAGTGAGATTGTCACACGAATTTCAACTGGAGACAACAAATTTGCAAGTGAAAGTAGATACTTGAACTAGAAGACCACGTAAACTAGTCAGGGCCAGCAACCAGGGCCTGCTGCTGCTGCTGCTAAGTCACTTCAGTCGTGTCCGACTCTGTGTGACCCCATAGACGGCAGCCCACCAGGCTCCCCCATCCCTGGGATTCTCCAGGCAAGAATACTGGAGTGGGTTGCCATTTCCTTCTCCAATTCTATGCAAAAGGAAAACGCAAAGGACACCTGCTGAAAAGGAGAGACTATGGAACAACTGGGCTTCCCTTGTGGCTCAGCTGGTAAAGAATCTGCCTACAATGTGGGAGACCTGAATTCGATTCCCTGGGTTGGGAAGACCCCTAGAGAAGGGAAAGGCTATCCACTCCAGTATTCTGGCCGGGAGAATTGCATGGACTGTATAGTCCATGGGGTCGCAAAGAGTCGGACACGACTGAGTGACTTTCACTTTCACTTCCATTTCCATGGAACAATTAATTACTGTTTTTAGTTCCCCATCTAGTTCCGGTGAGGCTCAGGTGTGTTCTAATATATGCATATGGATGGCCTCAAAACTCCCTAAAGTATCTCTAAGAAAAGAAAATGAAAGAAAAAAAAACCCCTCATTACATAAACTAGTTAAGAAACTAAAGGAATCCAATTAAAATGACTACTCAGAGACAGCACCCTTACAGTAACTGTGGGATACTGCCCATACACAATATAAGCTGTACAACTCGAATCAAGATAATTAAAATCAGTCAATTACTGATCTTGACTAGAAGTCAAAGAACCTATTGGTTCTATCAATTTGCATTAAAGATAGCAATATTCAGTTTTTAATTACAAAAGGTACCTATAGAAACATTCAATCTCTTGAATTAAAAGCAAGAAGATAGTAATGCTATAAAAATAAGACATTCAAATTAAACCTCTTTTTCTTTCTTCAAACTCTGAAAGGAATGAAAGAAAATATATATACATAAAATAGTTCAAGGAGTGGAACTGAAACACAGGAATTAGCTAGCAGGTCCTGCTCTTGGAACACAAAGTGGCTCCAGCCCACACACATGACAGTTCTTTGGTTAAGAAGCTATAGTCCGGCATCCTGCCAGATTTCTGGTTTTGCTTGAATCTGGTTATGTTTGCCCTACAGAATATTTTTAATGTGAAAGCTGAAAATCAAGACATTTCATCTTTTAAAAAGTTAGAATTTTAGTTTCTCCTGAAAAATTAGTAAACCTAGAAACACAGAGCCCAGTTTCCCAATGGGAAAAGCATCCTCTGGTAAGCCACAGTCCTCCGCACTACCTATTACGCTGCTGAGAACCCAATTCTTCCCCTGTTGCTCCTGACTCCATTAGGATGTGCTGTACTTAGTCACTCAGTCATGTCAGACTCTTTGCTACAGAGTAGCCCACACGGGCAGTGGCACCCCACTCCAGTACTCTTGCCTGGAGAATCCCATGGACGGAGAAGCCTGGTTGGCTGCAGTCCATGGGGTCACTGGGAGTCGGACACGACTGAGCGACTTCACTTTCACTTTTCACTCTCATGCATTGGAGAAGGAAATGGCAACCCACTCCAGTGTCCTTGCCTGGAGAATCCCAGGGACGGGGGAGCCTAGTGGGATGCCGTCTGTGGGGCCGCACAGAGTCGGACACAACTGAAGTGACTTAGCAGCAGCAGCCCATCAAGTGCCTCTGTCCATGGGGATTCCCCAGGGAAGAATACTGGAGTCGGTCACCATGCCCTCCCAGGGAATCTTCCCCACCCTGGGATCAAACCCAGTTCTCCCACATTGCAGGTGTATTCTTTACCATCTGAGCCACTAGGGAAGCCCAAGAACACTGGAATGGATAGCCTACCCCTTCCCCAGGGGAATCTTCCTGACCCATGAATAAAACTGGGGTTTCCTGCATTGCAGGTGGATATGAGCCTTTAGGATATGAGCTATCAATCCTTCCACTGATATAGATCATCCAGGTCACAAACTTGCACAATCAGCTTATGAGTGGCTTGGTTAAGATAAGTTCTGACATCAACAACATGGTACAACAATTAACAGAAAAAAAAAAAAGACTCGGTCCTTTGTCCTGCATCCAGCTTAGCAGTGCAGACTTTTCCTACCCTGAAGTGTCCTTCAGTTCTTCGTTTCTTTTTCCTGTAAGACCTCTCTAGGAACCATCCCAATCTTCCTCAGACAAGGGCGGAGAGGAAGAATCAAATTCTCAGTTCTAATCTCCCCAGGAGGCTCCTGTGCCTCTAAGTAACTTATGGATGCAGCTAATAAATAACTGGAAGGAAGTTACATCATCTCTACCAGCCAGCACTGTTTGAAACTCACCCTGCTCAGAAAAAAAAAAATTCTTTAAAAAAACGTTTGAATTTAGGCAACTTGCATGTTTACTGGTAGCCTTGAACATCTTTTCATAATGTAATTAAAATTTGTGTCACAGGTTTTTTCTGTATTGAAATTTCAAATGATTCAGTATAAGTTATATTTTCATAACTACTGTTTG
Organism: Oreotragus oreotragus; assembly: GCA_006410675.1. Lineage (NCBI taxonomy): Eukaryota > Metazoa > Chordata > Mammalia > Artiodactyla > Bovidae > Oreotragus > Oreotragus oreotragus. The sequence continues at coordinate 550,147 of SJYX01000785.1, read as the reverse complement.
GCAATGCAGAGAAAGCTATACAGAAAGTATATTTAATAACCTAATAATCAAATTGGAAAAAGCATTAACTTTAGCATGTTAGAAAAGGAAGAACATAAGAATATTGAATGTTTTTCTCCAGAAAAATACATTAACAGGAATTAAGGTATCTCTACAAAAAAAACAATCGCAAGAGAAACAGGACAAACATTGACCATCAGCAGGCACACATATCACCCCACCAGGGTACATATCCATCTTGATGTTATACTCTTATCCATTATTCGTTGCCTGGGTTTCAAATCCAAATAAGCATGGGTAGTTGCTATAGTGACAATATGCCACTTTTGGAACGAGAAGCTTAGTACTACTGAGTACTTATGGTCTTCATAACGTCAGTACTTCCTCCCACACTTTGAATTATACATCCAACATTACACATTCCAACATTAAAACTTCACAAAATGTAATTTCATTCTGTCCTTTAAAGAAGTCAATTTTGTTACTTTCTCAAAAATAGTTTCCCCAAAATAATTTATAGTTTATGTAGTATAATAAATGTCAAGAGAAACAACCTAAGTCATTTAACATGTTAAGAACATACATACTCAATACATGCTTAATGGATTAATATTAAAGATTCTGGCTTAATAAAATAAACAAATTGTATGCCATTATTGAAATGTACTTTTTTAAAGAATTTTTTATGTGGACCATTTTTAAAGATGTGGACCAGTCTTTATTGAACATGTTACAATATTGTTTCTTTTTATTTAATGTTTTGGGTTTTTGGCCACAAGGCATGTGAAATATTAGCTCCCCAACCAGCACCCCTTGCACTGGACTACCAGGGAAGTCCCTGAAATATACTGTTTTTTAATCATAACTGAGCATGATCATATCTTATTAATTCATGTCTTAGCTCAATGTCATTAATAACAGTATTCCTACCATTGTTCATTTAATATGAAAATTAAAAGATTTTCATATTAAATGAAACTAAAAATTCAAAAGCAACACTAAGAAGCAGCATTTTATTTTATAGCAGATTGATACAGAGGTCCTTCTTGACTTATAATGGGGTTCTGTTCCAACAAATCCATCATAAATCGAAAATACCATAAGTCAAAAACAATATACCTAACCTACCAAATATCACAGCTTAGCCTAGGCTACCTTAAACATGCTCAGAACACTTACATTTAGTTGGCTAATCATCTGACACAAGCCTATTTTATAATAAAGTATTTAATATCTCATGCAATTTATTGTGCATTGTTCTAAAAGTGAAAAACATAATTTTTTTTAGAGTATTTGGTTGTTTACCCTTGATATTGTGGTGCAACTGGGATATGTGGCTCACTGCCACTGTCTAGCATCATGAGAGAGTATCATACCCATATATTACAAGCCTGGAGAAAATCAAACTTAGGTTTCTACTGAATGCACATCATGGTTTCACATCACTGTGAAATTAAAAAATCATGAGCAGAATCACCTACTTTGGAGACTATCTGTATTTTTATTTCCTTTCGGAACTATCCTTAATAATTAAAGATTAATTATTAGTGGTGTCTAAGGCAAGTATCCACCTGCCAATGCAGAAGATGCAGTTTTAATTCCTGGGTCAAGAAGATACCTTGGAGGAAAACCCATTCGCGTATTCTTGCCTGAGGAATCTCATACACGGAGGAGTCTTCTGGGCTATAGGCCATGGGGAAGCAAAACATTCGGACAAAACTTAGCGACTAAACAACAACAACAAGGACAGGGTACTTTGTTGCTAGTAAACTGCTAAGAATAAGGAAAAATATCATTCTCAAATCAATCAGAGAATATCTGCAGATCATCAGAGAGTCAGAGACTGGGAACCCCCATACATTGCTGTTAGGACTGGAAAATGATACAGTCACTATAAAAACAGCTTGTAAGTTTCTCCAAAAGTTATACATTGAACTATCATACAACCTACTCTTGCCTGGAAAACCCCATGGATGGAGGAGCCTGGTAGGCTGCAGTTCATGGTCACTAAGAGTCAAACACGACTGAGAGACTTCACTTTCACTTTCATGCACTGGAGAAGGAAATGGCAACCCACTCCAGTGTTCTTGCCTGGAGAATCCAGGGATGGAGCCTGGTGGGCTGTCGTCTATGGGATTGCACAGAGTCGGACACGACTGAAGTGACTTAGCAGTAACTTAGCATCATACAACCTATCATTTTCACTTCTAGGTATCTACTCAAAAGAAACAAGACCATATTCCACAAAAGATGTGCAAATGAATATTTAAAGAAATGGTATTCAAAATAGCCAAAAACTAGAAACCTAAACGTTCATCAGAGAATTCCCTGGTGGTCCAGCGGTTAGGATTTGGTGCTTTCACTACCAGTGTTGGGATTCAATCCCTTATCACGGAACTAAGAGTGGCCATAAATAAACAAATAATGTTAATCAACTGGTAAATGAGTAAACCATAAATAAATGAAATTCTATTCAGCAATAATAAAAGGAATTAATGACACAAGATCAAAAACATTATGCTAAGTCAAAGAAGACAGACATAGGAGATCATATACTGTATAAGTCCATTCATATCAAATGTTCAGAAAAGTCAAATTACAGAAACGGAAAGTACATTCATGGTTGCCTGGAGGTAGAAGTGGGGATTAGCTGTAAATGGGCATGTGGAATCTTATTAAAGAGATGAAAACGTTCTAAAACCGATTTATAGTGTTGGTTGTACCACTTGATAAAATAAATTATTAAGGTGTACGAATTGAATTATATATGAAATTCATGAATTATATATGAAAAATATATCTCAATAAAATAGGATATTTTCCTTTTTAAAGTCAGAGAACATTAGAGCTGCAGGGAACCTTGCCAGAACTTATACAAATGAAGAAAGTGAGGCCCCCAAAGGGTTAAACAACTTGTTTAAATGTTACCCAGCTAGATCCTGACAAAAGTAAAAAAGACCAAAATCCAGCCTCAGCCTCCTACAAAAAATAAAATGCCATGGAACTGTTTAAAATTACAATAATAGTTGCACAGATTTCTTCGTGAGGAGTTCTAGAAGTATCAAAATTTGAGAACCTAAAAGAATGTTTAAAACATAAAAATCCTAAGAATGTGATGTTCAGAAAAATTTTTTAAAAGCTAGAAAAACTCATTTGTCATTGAGGCTATATAACTTTCAAAATTGGTAATAAAAGAAAAAGAACTAAGCATTTTTTCTGACTTTCCAATAAAAGCTGTATTTCAGGGTAATGAAATGCTGCCAGTTTATGACAGAAAGCTTCTCCAATAGAGAGGAAGAATGCAAATTAATAAATGTAGATGGAATGAAAAAATTACAAATTATCATTCGGAAGCCCATAATAAAATTATGATTCAGGCAAGAATTACCAATTATTATTAAGGCCATTAAGTGAATGGCTGAAGGGAAAGTTGGACATTTACAGAAAACATCACACCTCACAGATTACTGTTTTACAGAGACGTCACCAACGTAATCAAGGCATTAGCATTAGATGTCCAGGTTTATTAGAACTTCAGGTACTAGAGTAATAAGCTAAACACTAAGAGAAAGTAGTCAAACAATCACAGAAGGGAAGATATTCTCCAGGACAATATGCCTCCTCTTAGCTAATCAGAGAAATAAAATTTTTAAAAAAGTAGGGGTGACTACTCTAGATTGAGATTTTGAAATATCAACAAAAACAAGTGTGTTCCTTAATTAGATCCTGGTTTGGACAAGATGGCTATAAAGAATATTTGGGAGATAACTAGATAAACTTGAAGATAACAGAAGTTATCTTTAGTGTGATAACACTATTTTTGTTATATACTATTTGTTTTCAGAAATACATATTGAAGTACTTACAAGTGGGAGATTCAGATACCCATGGTCCACTTCAAAATATTTCAATGAATTTAAAAAATAAAAAATTCAAATCCAAGTCTCAACTTCCTTTCATTGCTGTTTCCATTACTGCTCATTAATTCATTCATAAAATCATTATAAGAATTACATAGAAAAATCTCTTGCAGACAAGAGGTTCAGAGACGTGATCTACCACGAAGGAAAGCATTTTTTTTGTTGTTGGTTTTTTGTTGTTTTTACAGCTACCGAAAGGAAGACACAACTCAGAGGTAACAACTCAGTATCACAGGCAACAAGACACCAAAAGGCATCAAAGCATCACGAATGGAGAATTTTGCCCTCAAAGAGCTAAAAATATCTTATAGAACAGTTTCGTGAAGTTAATTACAAGAAAACTAGGCTATTTCAAGATCATAGTTAAGGCTCTGAAGCGGCAGCCTCACTAATGCAATCTTCAATTGTTACATAAAATTACCTATTCCCTTCTGACTTCACTACCCTGTACAACCAGTTTACTACTTTCCAAGATGTGGTGAAGTTAACGGACACTCTTTCAAAAATCCCTCTCTCAAGCGAGGGCAGCCAAGCTAAAGAAAATCTTCACCGTAACAACCAGCTTCTTTACACCTTAGGGCCTCAAAACAGGGAACGCGGAGCCTCCCTCGAAGCCCAGAGAAGACGCCGATTATCAACCAGAAGATCTAACTCATTTGCCTTGTTTTCTCCTTTCTCTCTAAATCCAAAGGGTGGCGCTGTCCTCATTCCTTCCCCACACACCAGGTGAGCGCGCAGGTCCACTTCGAGGTCCGACCGAGGGCTGACGGCGTCCACGGACGACTTCGGNTGGTGCCTATCTCCAGGAAAGGAACAGCTGGACACGATGCCTGGCCCTGTGCAAGTTTCCGTTGCAGCCTCACCACTTTTGGGAGCACAAACGTTTTGATGGTGCTTTTGTTACCACTTATATGCTGCTCTGTGAAAATGCTCCTTGTTCTTTTTTAGGTTGGTCATGACCTAGACAGGAATGGGTTTTGAATCACATACAAATATGCCCAATTCCTATTGCTAGACCCATCTCCAAAAACTCAGATAAGCAACAACTTGGTCAAGAATTTCTCAATCTTTAGCTCATGAGAAGGAAGAAAAACAAGCATATAGAAAAATCCCAATTCTCCCAAAAACAATTTGACTTTCCAGTGATGGGGGGGGGCGGGACCCTGAGCTTTGACCTCCATGTCTGAATTAAACACAGACTTGGGTTCTTTTCATTGTGAAATGAAAAGAATGTTCTGTCTGTGAACAGACCTACAATTCTATTCTTGAGTATCAGGTACTCTATTAAGTGGGATGTAAAAGAATCTTGGTTTCATAATCTTCTTTTTCATTTGGTTTCCTAACTGGATAGTCATGGACAAGAGGCTAAGAACAATTGTTGGAGAATAACAGACCCTTCTTTAATGCTTTATGCTTAAATAGACCAGTTTTGCTTTTGTTGTTCGTTTGCTTTTGGTTTTTAAGGGAAAACTAGAAATTCAAAAGTGCAGCTTCTCATATCAGCCACCAGATGGTGCTGTGGGCCTGAAGCATAGAGTCTACCAGCCCTTAGGAAGAAATCCGTCTGAAGCAACTAGCCAGCTGTCAGACCACAGTTTATCAACGTCACCAGGACAGGAGCACATATATTTTACAGCCATAAACATAAATATACATATTTAGGTTAATTTAAATTGGTTTTACAGGGTTCTTTTTGTGTTTTTTTGTTTTGTTTTTTGCTTTCTTTATACAGAGTCAGGACCACAACAAGCCTATATCCAGGTAGTCCAGGTAAACCGGGACCTCTTCACAGACTAGGTTCAGAGAAAATATTCAAGCTGTCCTGCACTGCACACATNTACAGGGTTCTTTTTGTGTTTTTTTGTTTTGTTTTTTGCTTTCTTTATACAGAGTCAGGACCACAACAAGCCTATATCCAGGTAGTCCAGGTAAACCGGGACCTCTTCACAGACTAGGTTCAGAGAAAATATTCAAGCTGTCCTGCACTGCACACATTTAAAGTAAGAAGTGAAGCAATTCTTCTTTTACAGCAATTACAGGGGTAAGCTGTATTGATCACTAGGTAAACTCAAAACACTCTTACTTAATAACATTAATTGCTGCATGGTAGAACAGCCTATGGATTCATTTAAATAATTTGCTATCAGACTCTTTTGTGCCCCTATGGACTGCAGCCCGCCAGACTCCTCTGTCCATGGGATTCTACAGGCAAGAATACTGGAGGGTTACTATGCCCTCTTCCAGGGGATCTTCTGAACTCACATCTCCTGCATCTCTTGCACTGCAGGTGGATTCTGTACTGCTGAGCTACCAGTGATCTTTATTGCTTAATCTTTGTAAATGTCTCATTTCCTTAGAAGTGAAATTGCTGATTCAAAACTGTTTATACAGGCTTCACTGATGGTTCAGTAGTAAAGAATCTGCCTTCCAATGCAGGAGACATCGGTTTGATCCCTGATCCGAAAGATCCCACAAGCTGTGGAGCAACTGAGCCTGTGCACCACAGCTACTGAGCCTGTGCTCTGGAGCCAGGGAGCCACAACTCCTGAGTGCACAAGCTGCAAATCCTGAAGTGTGAGCACGCTAGAGGCTGTGCTCTGCAACGAGATGCCTCCACAAGGGGCAGCCTGCACACCCCAACGAAGAGTAGCCCCAGCTCGAGGCAACTCGAGCAAAGCCTGCATGCAGCACCAAAGACCTAGCACAGCCAGAAATCAAGTTATTTTTAAAAAGTGTTCACACTTTTTAAAGTTTTGATGCAAATTTTCAGTATGCTTTCTAAAACATTTGGATCTACACTCCTGTCAGAAGTGTTCAGGAGATACTACAACTCCAAATCACACTTTACCTTTTTATAAAAGACAAATATGATATCTATTTATAATTTGTGTTTCTTTGCTTGCTAGTAAGTTTTTTGCTTTTCTTTTATGTTTCTTGGTGCCTGGTAATCTTCTTTTGTGTGTGCTCCAGACCTGAAGTTGGTCCAGGTGCTCACTGGCTGGGTGAGTTTAGTAAAACTACCTTTTCAATCCCAGAGCTTGCTTCTTTAAAAAAGCAGGAACATTAATATCTGCTTCATAGGACTGTTGTGAGGATGAAAAGAGACCATGCAGAAAGTATTCCTGACAATGCCTAGCATGTGGTGAGCACAAAATACATGATAACTTTTTAAAATTCTTCTTTCTGTATTGGATTGTTTTTCCTATTTGTAAAAATGCCTGTTTTTTTTTTT
>SJYX01000785.1:506691-540708 GCA_006410675.1 Oreotragus oreotragus | reverse complement strand
GGCTGCGGGGGCTGCTCCGGGGACTGCGGGGGCGGCCGGGGACCGGCAGCCGGCGGCGGGGCCGAATGGCTCTGTGCGGGCAGGCGGCAGGCGCCGCGTCGCTGCCTAGCGAGCTGATCGTGCACATCTTCTCCTTCCTGTCCGCGTCTGACCGGCTCCGGGCCTCGGCCTCCTGCTCGCACTGGCGCGAGTGCCTCTTCTATCCGGCTCTCTGGCCCCAGCTCCGCATCTGCCTCCGCGTCTCGCCCGCGGAGCAGCCACGGCTCGAATTCCTCATGCGCAAGTGCGGCTGGTTCGTGCGAGAGCTGCGTGTTGAATTCGCCGCGGAGAACTACCTGAGCGGCGGCGGCGGCGGCGGCGGCGGTGGCGGCGGCCCGGGCGATGGAGGCAGCGCGGACGCCGGAACTGGCGGGGAAGAAGTCGAAGCCCTGCAGCTCTCAACACGTTGGCTGGAAGTGCTGCGCACCTACTTAGAGCTGGTCCTGTGCGTGCTAGTCAGCATCCGGAACAACAGGTAGGCTCTTCGCAGCCCCTCCATTCCTCCTCCCCCCCCCCACCCCGCCTCCACTTCCCGGGGCTCAGGGTCATCGTCTTCCTCTCACCTCGAAATAGATTCAGTGTGGAAACGCCCCGCCCGCTTCAGCGTTGCTTTTTTCAGTGACTGGGGGTGTCAGTTCTAATCCGGCGATTTCTTTGAGGCGGGAGGACATAACAGGACTCATCCTAATACTTTATAAACAGTGATGGACTTGGTGTTTATCAGACAGCACTCCTGGCGCCTTCCAGGCACTGTCTCATCCATCCTTGAGCAGCAGTGGCATGGAGTTGACAGGCGCGGTCATTCTTCATCTTACAGATGAGAGAGCTGAAACTTGGAGGGTGAGGCCTGTGAATGAGTCTGGGGAGAAACAAAATTAATGTGTGTTGTTGTTGTTGTTTTATCTGAACCTATCCGATCAAAATAGTTAATGGTGGCGGAGGGAGTAGGTATGCCACAGGTTTCGCATAGGTTCGAGACTCTCCCGGCCAAAAAAGAAATCTTTGACAGCCATTTTCTTACCGGGAATGGTTTTAACTAGGCCAGGCACAAAGAGTAGGAGGATTTTTTTTTTTTTGTTAAAGGGATCGGGGTACTGCCTAATCATCAGGATTAGAAGGTCCCTCCCTTTTGCACCTCCAGACTCAGCTTGTCCCCAGTGATTCACCTAAAAGCCGCGCAGTGCAGCTTGGTGTTTGCGTGTGTTGGGGGAACTGGCCAGTGTCTGCAAAGGGTAAGCCCAAACTGTCCTGATTTTGCATCCAGACTTTACTGTAATTCTGGGGCTAACTTCCTGTGTTCTGGCCTGTCGTCCTAATTGGTGTTTGCCATTATTTATCTACCGCCCTCTCCAGGATCCTATTAACGTAAATTTTTTCTATCTGGACATTCTAACTAAGCTTAAAATTAAACTGTGAGGTAGAGGAAAGTTCATAAGTTCAAAAAAGGAGCAACTTAGATAGCAGTAATTGTTTAAAAGTTTGCAAGTAGTTTCATTCAGGATCTTATTTGATCCTTTCAGCCGAACCTGTGAGTTAGGACAGCTGTTGTTATCCCTGCTTTATAGAAAGGAAACTGAAACATAACAGTGTCAAATAATTTGCACATTATCATACAGCATTGTTTTTCTCTGACAGCAGTGTACTTCCTTTTGCAGTAAATACATTATGTTGAACAGCATGGAGTGAAGGTCTTGGCTATTCTAAGTGAGATAGATATATCTGTATTCTTAATTCTCTGTTTGAATCACAAGGGTGGAAAATAAGCATTAGCTGCAAGTTGTATCTGAAGCATGGCTGCATCATCCCAGTATACTGTGTATTTTCCTAGCTTTTCACACCAAGTCATTTTATTTCCCCACTTTGATTTTATGTGGCAAAAGAGGCTATAAGTTGGTCTTGATCATGTTGGATGACTTTCTGTCAGAGCTGGATGTGTGGCTGGAGGCCCAGGTGACCCAGAGATTAGAGTCAGTAGTGAGCACTTACTACTGATGATTGAATGGAGAAGTGGGGTGAATTCTTTATAGAAAGGAAACTAAAACGTAATAGGGTCAAGTAATTTGCCAGTATCAGTTAGATTTTTCTTGAGATTAGATAGCAGTTCTGAGCAGTCATTTAAAAATGCATGTCTTTTGTCCAAGTAAGAACCCACTTTACAAAGTTTTTATCTAGTTCCTTTTAACTGATTGGTTGGTTGGACAGGTAAAGGTTATATAGGCAAAATAGTAATGTAGCACATCTTCCCTTTGTTGTTTTTCTCCAGCTCCCTTCCTCACCCCTATCAATTTTTATTTTTTTAGCTGTGTGTGTTGAGGTAAAGTTGACAAATAAAAGTGAACCTACCTCTTCTTTAGCGTCTCAATCTACTCGTCTATAAGACTGCCCTCTAAATAATCTTTATATATTTGGAAAGAAAGTCTCAGCTTCACTTTTGAAAATATTTTGAGATACTCTACTAATATGGGAAGTACTAATAAGGATGTGAAAAATTTAAGTGAAACTAATTTTCTTTAGAGAAATTTGAAAATGTTTTAAACCAAGATGTTTATTTGATAACTCTGATAAAGCCTATTCTTATTTCCGTCATAATCACTTAAACATCAGACTCAGGCTCAATGAAGAAAGACTCAAATGCTTTAGTGTTTAGTGTTCTTTGATTTTCTAAAACCATAAAATTCAGTAATTAATGAGAAAAATCAATGTTTGACATTGTTCTTTACATTTCCAAGGTAAATTTTACAGTGCTTTTGCCTTGCAGTTGCCACCATTTTTTAGGTAGAAGAGGATATGAACCTACCAAGTCACAAACTTTATGCTTCCTCCTTTGTGTTGAATTTCATACAACTCAAACTTTTATTTTGCTGTGTTTCAGTTATTTTCTTGTCTCTGAGTTAAAGAACTAAAACCATAACCTTGAATTGTGGGAACTTTTCAAGGGTACTCTTCTGAGATAATAATTGGCATTTTGTTTTCCTTAATTCGTGGGTATGCACATGTACTCTCAGTGATTGTAGCCACCTTACCAATTTCTTAGGTGTTAGGGACAACTGATGAGTATCAAAGAGGTACAGAAATGCCTCTCATAGTTCACTTCTCCAGAGGAGACTAGGATACCTGCCTTCTTGATCAACAGTAAGAACGTAAATAAAAAGTTAGTATTCAAAATACTAAAAAAGAAAAAAAATAAGTACACATTCAACTGTATTGCAGGTTAAATCGGCTGAATTTCTTTTATAGGAAATTGTACTTAGAAGTTCAAAACAACAAATATAAATATGCATTTTTAGACTTTAACCTGGTTGTCAAGTTGAGTACTACCTATTAAAATGCTGTATTTCATACTCCTTAGGAAAAATGAGACTTCAGGGACAATAAGAATTATGATAATAGCTAATAGACTCAGTCACTAAAAATACTTATTCTTAATCAGTAAGCATAGGTACATTCTCAACATCTGATTTATACTTTCTTGGACTATATAAATATTTTGCATGAGCCTTTTTTGGATGAAATATTAATTGAGGGCAGTACTTTTCTAAAAGATGCAAGCCAGAGAGACTTTGTACAAGAGTGATTTTCTTGTTAAAATCTAACTACATGGGATGGGGGGAGGTTCAAGAGGGAAGGGACATATGTATATTTATGGCTGATTCACATTGATTTATACCAGAAACTAACACAATATTGTAAAGCAGTTATCCTCCAATTAAAAAAAAATCTAACTATCTAGATTGACCAGTTTTTTGACTGTGCCTACTTATATACCCTCCTAGTAGTAGAACATTTATCAATAATTCTTAGATGTGGTCTGCTGACTTGGCACATGCAGTCACAGAGAATCTTATCTTAATTTTTTTTCAACATCAGTATGCCAAGACCCAGCAACTGATAAGGCAATCTAAAAATACATCTTAAAATAGATTAAAAATTCTTTGGACATTTCCTATTACTATCCAAGAAGGTAGGAAATTCTTGAAGGTATTATCTCTAACAACCCTGAGTCTTATTTTTCTTGAAATATTTTTCCCATCGCAGACCAATAAATACATGCAATAATAATATTTCACTTTTGAGAGTCAACTTTTCTTATTTGTTTTAAAAAGCCCATTTGGAGAATATGTGTATTAAAATATACTGGGACTCTGACCAGTCCTTGGCCAAGAGATGGTTGCTTTTAGAGAAGAGATACTTTACCTAACAGACTCCTCACCTTAAAACTGACAGATTAAAGTGACTCCCTGGGGATAGCGTCAAGGTCATGGAACAGAAAGGAGACTAACCTAATGAAGAAACTAATCTCCTTGGAGGACTGCTGAGAGGAATTAGGGCTCTCTCTAGTCCATAGGCAGAGAAGGCAATGGCACCCCACTCCAGTACTCTTGCCTGGAAAATCCCATGGATGCAGGAGCCTGGAAGGCTGCAGTCCATGGGGTCATTGAGGGTCAGACACGACTGAGCAACTTCACTTTGACTTTTCACTTTCATGCATTGGAGAACGAAATGGCAACCCACTCCAGTGTTCTTGCCTGGAGAATCCCAGGGGCAGGAGCTTGGTGGGCTGCCGTCTATGGGGTCGCACAGAGTTGGACACGACTGAAGTGACTTGGGCTTCCCTGGTGGCTCAGAGGTTAAAGCGTCTGCCTCCAATGCGGGAGACCCGGCTTTGATACTTGGGTCGGGAAGATCCCCTGGAGAAGGAAATGGCAATCCACTCCAGTGTTCTTGGCCTGGAGAATCGCAGCTAGTCCATACATAGGTACATTCTTCCAATGACTGAGAACTGAAGATAGAGGATAGGAGATAAAACTCAACAAAAAGGTCATCAAAGTAAAATGCTTTTCCTGTGTTACAAGAAGTGACTGAGCAGCTTTTGAGTGAAGGGATTAAGTGAGCTCCATTTTAATGTTTTAGTTCTGAGGCAGCCTGGGAAGAGTTCACCCAAGTTGTTAAATTTATAGCTGATTTAAGATGAGAATTGTTAAAATATGTTTTTTTTCCCTCCTCCAAATATTGAGAGTATACTATGTGCCAAGCAGTGAAGATAAATTCCCTGTTCCCATGGATTTGACATTCCAGAGGGAAAAGATAGGCAGAAGAAAGTAAACAAATAAAAGAAAAATTATTTCGATTGAGAAAGTAAAAGAGGGCTATGTAATAGTGACTAGGTGGCAACTTGAGATAGATTGGTGAGGGAAAAACCTTTTCTATAAAGGACATTTAAGCTGCTACATGAATGACAAGTCACCCATCTGAATATTTCAGCAAACAGCATTCCAAGCAGAAAAAAGAGTAAGCACCAAGGCTTTAGGCCAGCCAAATTTTTGGCTTCTTGCAACAGTAGGAAAGAAAGGAAGGCGGGACCATGTGAAGGATGAGAGCAGTGTCACAGTGAGCTCTTAAGTGTAGAAGGAGGAAGGAATGGTGTTTTTTTATGAGAATTTGTGGAGTAAAGTTTGGACTATATTCTAAGAATAGAAGTTATTGAAAAAATGTCAAGGACAAGCATAAGGTGATCTAATTTGCATTTTAAGGCAGTCATTCTGGTTACTGTGTAATGAATGAATAATCCTCATAAGAGGTGATGATAGCCTAGAGTATGATGGAAGAAAGGATTTTTTTAAAGTGGATAGATATGGAATATATATGTTTGGAAGTAGAGCCAAGAAGACATGCTACTAGGATGTAGAGGAAAGGAAGAATCAAATTTTTTTTTTACCATTTGTCTTTAAAACTCACTCAGTTTTCTTTGTTTCTTCCTTAGTGCTGTTAAAATTGTCTTATAATAATATGTTAAATAACAGTTTTAAATGTCAGTCTTATTTAAATAAACCTTTTTTTATTTCGTAACCCCTGGGATTTGAGGATGATGGTAATTCAATAAGTGGGGGCTTCCCTGGTGGCTCAGTGGTAAAGAATCCTCCTGCCAATGCAGGAGATGCATGTTTGGTCCCTGGGTCGGGAATATCTCCTGGAGAAGAAAATGGCAACCCACTCTAATACTCTTGCTTGGAAAATCCCATGGACATAGAGGGCCTGGCAGGCTACAGTCCAGGGGTCACAAAGAGTTGGACACAACTTAGCGACTAAGCAACAACAACAATTAAGCAAGTGAATTCATAAAGCAAATTCTGGAAAATTGCTTTTAGTTAATGGATCCTAAGAGAGTTGATAAGGAATACTACTATAGGCCTATGACTTAGTTGTGGAATCTCTAAAGCTGTACCAATAGCCACATATAGCTAATCAAATTTTAAATTACTTGGATAAAATTAAAGATTTAGTTTGCTGTACTAGACACATTTCAAGTGCTCCCTGTGTGGCTAGTGACTACCATTTTGGACACCATAGAACAGAGCATTTCCATCTTGGCAGGAAGTTCTGTTAGTCAGCATTTCTCTAAAGTATTTGTCTTCTTTGTTTGATTTGGCTGTGGTCATTTATTAACATTTTTGAGAGGAGGAAGTATGTTACTAAAAACTATTATGTAAATGCAGACACATTTGATATCAAACATGGACTAAGAAGATTAGAATTGGTCTGAAAAAATTCATGCAATGATATAGGTTAGCTTATTAGGTTAGAAAAGGAAAAAGTTGCATTTTGTGACCTCCTGTACATCATTGAGAAAGACTTAACCTTCTTAATAATTGCATCTTTTTAAAGAATCAAGTTTGCATGTAGTCTCCTTTTTCATAGTTAATTAGACTTAGCTGTGTTAACTCTAATTTAAGGTTATACTAAATAATCCAAAGAAATCTCAGAGAAAAATGAAGAGTTTTCAGCACTCTGCAGTTAGACCTTGGGGAGTATTTCTTAAGCTCACAGGTGGTTAATATTGTTTTCAAAGAATTGCTCAAACTAACGCACTGAATCTATATGTATAGGTTTTTATAATAAGGCTATCAAAAATTGTGTTGATTGATTCATAGGGAAATTAATTTCTTTTTAAAATTTTTTTATTGATGTATAGTTGATTTAGAATATTATTAGTTTTCAGGTATGCAGCAACTTTTTTTTCAGATTATTTTCCACTGTAGGTTTTTACAAGATATTGAATATAGTTGCCTATTATACAGTAAATCTTTGTTGCCTATCTATTTTATGTATAATAGTTTTATATCTATTAATTTCATGCCCCTAATTTATCCCTCTCCATCCTCCTTTTCTGCTTTTGTAGCCATAAATTTGTTTTCTATGTGAGTTTGTTTCTGTTTTCTATATATATGTATTTGTATTATTTTTTTAGATTTCACAAGTGACCATTTTTTGGATTGATTGGTTTTTGTGATGTTGAGTTATATGAACTGTTTATATATTTTGGAGAGTAACCCCTTTGTCAGTCACATCATTTATGAATATTTTCTCCCATTCCATAGATTATCTTTTAAATATTTATTTTTATTTAATAGGGGGAAAATTGCTTTACAAAGTTGTGTTGGTTTCTGCCATCCAACAATGCACATGAGCCATTATTATACATATATCACCTCCCTCCCCTTCCCCTGTCATCACAGAGGCCAGGCTAGGCTCCCTGTGTTACATAGCAACTTCTCACCAGCTCTCTGTTTTATGCATGGTAGCATATATATGTTGATGCTGCTTTCTTAATTCGTCCCTTTGTCCTTCCCCTACTGTGTCCACAATTCCATTTTCTGGGTCTCCATTCCTTCCCTGCAAATAAGTTTATCAGTTTCATTTTTCTAGATTCCGTATATATGCATTAATATACGATACTTGTTTTTCTCTTTCTGACTTACTCTGTATGATGGTGGTGGTTTACTTGTTACTTGCTCAGTTGTGTCCAACTCTTGCCATCCTGTAGACTGTAGCCTGCCAGGCTCCTCTATCCATGGGATTTCCCAGGGAAGAGTGCTGAAGCCGGTTGCCATTTCCTTCTCCAGGGGATCTTCCCAAGCCAGTGATTGAACCCATGGACCCACGTCTCCTGCATTGCAGGCAGACTCTTTTACCACTGAGCCACCAGGGAAGCTGTCACTCTGTATAACAGGCTCTAGGTTCATCCACTTCTCTAGAACTGATTCAGATTTGTTCTTTTTTATGCCTGAGTAATACTCCATTGTGTATAGGTACTGCGTCTTCTTTATCCATTCATCTGTCATTGGACATCTAGGTTGCTTCCATATCCTAGCTATTGTAAATAGAGCTTCTATGGACATTGGGGTACGTGTGTTTTTTTCAGTTATGTCTTTCTTAGGGTATACACCCAATAGTGGGATTATGGGGTCATATGGTAGTTTTATTCCTAGTTTTTAAAGGAGTCTCCATGTTGTTCTCCATAGTAGCTGTATCAATTTACATTCCTACCAACAGTGCTAGAACGTTCCCATTTCTCCAAATCCTCTCCAGCGTTTATTGTTTGTAGATTTTTTGATGATGGCCATATTTCTTTTGCCTTAGGAGACATAGCTAAGAAAGTATTGCTACAGTTTATGTCTGAGAATGTTTTGCTTATGTTCCCTTCTAAAAGTTTTATGGTGTTATGTCTTATACTTCAGTCTTTAAATCATCTGGGATTTATTTTTATGTATATTTCACTTTCATGCATTGGAGAACGAAATGGCAACCCACTCCAGTGTTCTTGCCTGGAGAATCCCAGGGGCAGGAGCTTGGTGGGCTGCCGTCTATGGGGTCGCACAGAGTTGGACACGACTGAAGTGACTTGGGCTTCCCTGGTGGCTCAGAGGTTAAAGCGTCTGCCTCCAATGCGGGAGACCCGGCTTTGATACTTGGGTCGGGAAGATCCCCTGGAGAAGGAAATGGCAATCCACTCCAGTGTTCTTGGCCTGGAGAATCGCAGCTAGTCCATACATAGGTACATTCTTCCAATGACTGAGAACTGAAGATAGAGGATAGGAGATAAAACTCAACAAAAAGGTCATCAAAGTAAAATGCTTTTCCTGTGTTACAAGAAGTGACTGAGCAGCTTTTGAGTGAAGGGATTAAGTGAGCTCCATTTTAATGTTTTAGTTCTGAGGCAGCCTGGGAAGAGTTCACCCAAGTTGTTAAATTTATAGCTGATTTAAGATGAGAATTGTTAAAATATGTTTTTTTTCCCTCCTCCAAATATTGAGAGTATACTATGTGCCAAGCAGTGAAGATAAATTCCCTGTTCCCATGGATTTGACATTCCAGAGGGAAAAGATAGGCAGAAGAAAGTAAACAAATAAAAGAAAAATTATTTCGATTGAGAAAGTAAAAGAGGGCTATGTAATAGTGACTAGGTGGCAACTTGAGATAGATTGGTGAGGGAAAAACCTTTTCTATAAAGGACATTTAAGCTGCTACATGAATGACAAGTCACCCATCTGAATATTTCAGCAAACAGCATTCCAAGCAGAAAAAAGAGTAAGCACCAAGGCTTTAGGCCAGCCAAATTTTTGGCTTCTTGCAACAGTAGGAAAGAAAGGAAGGCGGGACCATGTGAAGGATGAGAGCAGTGTCACAGTGAGCTCTTAAGTGTAGAAGGAGGAAGGAATGGTGTTTTTTTATGAGAATTTGTGGAGTAAAGTTTGGACTATATTCTAAGAATAGAAGTTATTGAAAAAATGTCAAGGACAAGCATAAGGTGATCTAATTTGCATTTTAAGGCAGTCATTCTGGTTACTGTGTAATGAATGAATAATCCTCATAAGAGGTGATGATAGCCTAGAGTATGATGGAAGAAAGGATTTTTTTAAAGTGGATAGATATGGAATATATATGTTTGGAAGTAGAGCCAAGAAGACATGCTACTAGGATGTAGAGGAAAGGAAGAATCAAATTTTTTTTTTACCATTTGTCTTTAAAACTCACTCAGTTTTCTTTGTTTCTTCCTTAGTGCTGTTAAAATTGTCTTATAATAATATGTTAAATAACAGTTTTAAATGTCAGTCTTATTTAAATAAACCTTTTTTTATTTCGTAACCCCTGGGATTTGAGGATGATGGTAATTCAATAAGTGGGGGCTTCCCTGGTGGCTCAGTGGTAAAGAATCCTCCTGCCAATGCAGGAGATGCATGTTTGGTCCCTGGGTCGGGAATATCTCCTGGAGAAGAAAATGGCAACCCACTCTAATACTCTTGCTTGGAAAATCCCATGGACATAGAGGGCCTGGCAGGCTACAGTCCAGGGGTCACAAAGAGTTGGACACAACTTAGCGACTAAGCAACAACAACAATTAAGCAAGTGAATTCATAAAGCAAATTCTGGAAAATTGCTTTTAGTTAATGGATCCTAAGAGAGTTGATAAGGAATACTACTATAGGCCTATGACTTAGTTGTGGAATCTCTAAAGCTGTACCAATAGCCACATATAGCTAATCAAATTTTAAATTACTTGGATAAAATTAAAGATTTAGTTTGCTGTACTAGACACATTTCAAGTGCTCCCTGTGTGGCTAGTGACTACCATTTTGGACACCATAGAACAGAGCATTTCCATCTTGGCAGGAAGTTCTGTTAGTCAGCATTTCTCTAAAGTATTTGTCTTCTTTGTTTGATTTGGCTGTGGTCATTTATTAACATTTTTGAGAGGAGGAAGTATGTTACTAAAAACTATTATGTAAATGCAGACACATTTGATATCAAACATGGACTAAGAAGATTAGAATTGGTCTGAAAAAATTCATGCAATGATATAGGTTAGCTTATTAGGTTAGAAAAGGAAAAAGTTGCATTTTGTGACCTCCTGTACATCATTGAGAAAGACTTAACCTTCTTAATAATTGCATCTTTTTAAAGAATCAAGTTTGCATGTAGTCTCCTTTTTCATAGTTAATTAGACTTAGCTGTGTTAACTCTAATTTAAGGTTATACTAAATAATCCAAAGAAATCTCAGAGAAAAATGAAGAGTTTTCAGCACTCTGCAGTTAGACCTTGGGGAGTATTTCTTAAGCTCACAGGTGGTTAATATTGTTTTCAAAGAATTGCTCAAACTAACGCACTGAATCTATATGTATAGGTTTTTATAATAAGGCTATCAAAAATTGTGTTGATTGATTCATAGGGAAATTAATTTCTTTTTAAAATTTTTTTATTGATGTATAGTTGATTTAGAATATTATTAGTTTTCAGGTATGCAGCAACTTTTTTTTCAGATTATTTTCCACTGTAGGTTTTTACAAGATATTGAATATAGTTGCCTATTATACAGTAAATCTTTGTTGCCTATCTATTTTATGTATAATAGTTTTATATCTATTAATTTCATGCCCCTAATTTATCCCTCTCCATCCTCCTTTTCTGCTTTTGTAGCCATAAATTTGTTTTCTATGTGAGTTTGTTTCTGTTTTCTATATATATGTATTTGTATTATTTTTTTAGATTTCACAAGTGACCATTTTTTGGATTGATTGGTTTTTGTGATGTTGAGTTATATGAACTGTTTATATATTTTGGAGAGTAACCCCTTTGTCAGTCACATCATTTATGAATATTTTCTCCCATTCCATAGATTATCTTTTAAATATTTATTTTTATTTAATAGGGGGAAAATTGCTTTACAAAGTTGTGTTGGTTTCTGCCATCCAACAATGCACATGAGCCATTATTATACATATATCACCTCCCTCCCCTTCCCCTGTCATCACAGAGGCCAGGCTAGGCTCCCTGTGTTACATAGCAACTTCTCACCAGCTCTCTGTTTTATGCATGGTAGCATATATATGTTGATGCTGCTTTCTTAATTCGTCCCTTTGTCCTTCCCCTACTGTGTCCACAATTCCATTTTCTGGGTCTCCATTCCTTCCCTGCAAATAAGTTTATCAGTTTCATTTTTCTAGATTCCGTATATATGCATTAATATACGATACTTGTTTTTCTCTTTCTGACTTACTCTGTATGATGGTGGTGGTTTACTTGTTACTTGCTCAGTTGTGTCCAACTCTTGCCATCCTGTAGACTGTAGCCTGCCAGGCTCCTCTATCCATGGGATTTCCCAGGGAAGAGTGCTGAAGCCGGTTGCCATTTCCTTCTCCAGGGGATCTTCCCAAGCCAGTGATTGAACCCATGGACCCACGTCTCCTGCATTGCAGGCAGACTCTTTTACCACTGAGCCACCAGGGAAGCTGTCACTCTGTATAACAGGCTCTAGGTTCATCCACTTCTCTAGAACTGATTCAGATTTGTTCTTTTTTATGCCTGAGTAATACTCCATTGTGTATAGGTACTGCGTCTTCTTTATCCATTCATCTGTCATTGGACATCTAGGTTGCTTCCATATCCTAGCTATTGTAAATAGAGCTTCTATGGACATTGGGGTACGTGTGTTTTTTTCAGTTATGTCTTTCTTAGGGTATACACCCAATAGTGGGATTATGGGGTCATATGGTAGTTTTATTCCTAGTTTTTAAAGGAGTCTCCATGTTGTTCTCCATAGTAGCTGTATCAATTTACATTCCTACCAACAGTGCTAGAACGTTCCCATTTCTCCAAATCCTCTCCAGCGTTTATTGTTTGTAGATTTTTTGATGATGGCCATATTTCTTTTGCCTTAGGAGACATAGCTAAGAAAGTATTGCTACAGTTTATGTCTGAGAATGTTTTGCTTATGTTCCCTTCTAAAAGTTTTATGGTGTTATGTCTTATACTTCAGTCTTTAAATCATCTGGGATTTATTTTTATGTATGGTGTGAAGGAGTGGTCTGACTTCAGTTTACATATAGCTGTCCATTTTGCTCAAGACCGCTTATTGAAGACTGTCTTTTCTCCATTGTATCACTATATTTTTCTCTCCATTGTCTTAGATTAATGTCCATAAAAAATTTAGGATAATTTGTTCTAGTTCTGTGAAAAGTGTCATGAGTATTTTGATAGTTGTTGTTCTTGTTGTGTGTTTAATTTTGTCAAGTGGAACTAATATGTAACATAACCACATTTATTTAAGAAATTGAAAGCATGGCTTGTCTTTAACCAGTGCTCTGCTCATATAGGCCTTACATAAATTAGAATCAATTTGTCGAATTTCCCCAAAAACTTCCTGGCCTTCTTCATTGCAATCACTTGGATTTTCTTCTCCTCCTTCGCTTTCCTGTTTCATGTAAACCCATTACTCCTTGCAATTTGCTTAAGTCTGACCCACATATAAGCTGTAGGTTCAAGATGGTAAGACTAAGTGAAAAGCAGCAAGTATTATGTAGGTGCAAACATAACTGCGGTTTTGGACCATGAAATTTAAATCATTATAACTAGACTCAGACACATCTTTATTAATCAAAATAGGAACCATTACAATCAACACATCTTTGACAATGAGAAATAAATTTGTTTATTCCTATAGCATAAAAATCCATGCTTCTGGGATTCGGGGAACTCTTGGAAAGCATTTTCTGCCTTCTGCTGGTTGTGGAAGCATTTTCCCTACAAAAAGTTGTTGAGCTGCTTGAAGAAGTGGTAGTCAGTTGGCTAGAGGTCAGGTGAATTGGCAAATGAGGCAAAACTTCATAAGCCAGTTCATTCAACTTTTAAAGCATCTGTTGTACATGTGGTCAGGCACTGTCATGGAAAACAATTGGGGTCAGACTGGCAGCCGACCACCAAACAGTACCAAACAGTAACCGTGACCTTTTTTGGTGCAAGTTTGGCTTTGGGAAGTGCTTTGTAACTTCTCCACCAGCACTGAGCTGGTCGTTGGCCAGTTGTCCTATAAAATCCACTTTTCGTCACATGTCACAATCAGATCAAGAAGTGGTTGGTTCCTTCTTGTTGTGTTAAAAAAAGAGAGAAGATGACATTTCAAAAACAATGATTTTTTAAATTTTCAGTCAGCTCATGTAGCTTTTTCACCTTTCCAGTTTGCTTCAAATGCCAAACAATTGTAGAATGGTTGACGTTGAGTTCTTCAGCAGCTTCTCATGTAGTTGTAAGAGGATCAGCTTTGATGATTGCTCTCAATTGGTCATCATCATTCCAATGGCCAGCCACTAGGCTCCGCATCTTCAGGGCTCTGGTCTCCTTTGCAAAACTTCTTGAACCACCACTGCACTGTATGTTGATTATCAATTCCTGGGCCAAGTGCATTGTTGATATTGTGAGTTGTCTCCACTGCTTCATGACCCATTTTAAACCCAAATAAGAAAATTTCTCTAATTTACTTTTTGTCTACATCATTTCCCTAGTCTAAAAAAATACACAGCAAATAATTAGTCATAATCAAAATACATAAAGCTAGTAAACTAATGGATGACATAACCACATTTATTTAAGAATGCATTGGAATATCAAATGGCAAAATTCAGCAATGCAAAACTGCAATTACTTCTGCACCAATCTCATAGTACTCTGCATAAGGCTTCTTCCTTTCGTTTGCTCCAAATCATTGGTCTTATCACTGTTAACACTAAGTCAGGTAAATCAGCTTTTCTGTCCAGGAACTTGTCTTGTGTACTTGTCTGTTACATCTCTGAAATGGGCAAATAAAAGGAAGGAAACTGGGGCCACACTTGAGCCATCTTTTAACCTGGTTTGTTATTCAGATGTTGCTGATAACTTCCAGAAAGAATCTCATTCTTAGAAACCTCAAAAAATCAACTTTGGTTCAAGGCAAAGGAGAAAAGCACTCATCCGAGGCAAAAAAAAAAACTTTGATCTATAGCTTAGATCCACCTTCGCAAGCTACATACCTTCTCCATACCAAAGTCCTAGTGGAGTTACCACCGTGGTCATGGGGCTGGGTGAGCCCCAGTCATGTTGCCAGTACTGCAGAGAGCTGAGGAGTATTTGTGTTCTTGATAGTCTTGAAATCCTAAACTAATTTTCCTAGAGAAACAGCAGTATTCAGCAACCGTTTATCTTTACTGAAGTATTTGAAAGGAAATCCAATATATAGATGTCATTCATTTTATACTGCACACTTCAGTATAAAATTCTGAAAATTATGGACCTGTATATACCTTTAGGACTTCCCAGGTGGCGCTAATGGTAAAGAACACACCTGCCAGTGCAGGTAGGTGTGAGATGCAGGTTCAGTCCCTGAGTTGGGAAGATCCCCTGGAGGAGGGCACAACAACCCACTCCAGTATTCCTGCCTGGAAAATCCCCAGGTACAGAGGAGCCTGGCAGGCCGCAGTCCATAGTGTTGCACAGAGTAGGACATGACCGAAGCAACTGAGCACGCAATACATATAACCAAAATAACATTGATACACTTAACGAAACTGTCAGTAATTCTTCAGTCTCTCCTGGTTTTTTAATTAGCCTTTTTAAAATAAAACCTTTATTTCCACGCCAAGAATCTAAACTCGTGTACCTTTGTAACTTAACCACAATAACTTTTCATGTAACTGACACAGTACATAGCTGATAATTGAATGAGTAGAGAGCAGGAGAGCAGTCTGTAGCTTCAGGTTCTAAATTATAAGTACTTAACAGTCTGACTTCACTCTGGATCTGGATGATGACTTTGTAAAATAGGATAAAAAATGAATTAGTTGAAGAATATTAATAATAAAATATTATTGCAGAATATTGAGTAGGTTTCCCTGTGCTATACAATAGGTCCTTCTCGATTATTTTATATATAATAATATATGTTTATTAATCTCAAGTTGATAATTTATCCTGACTCTCGACATTTCCCCTTTGGTAACCATAAGTTTGTTTTTGAAATCTTAGTCTGTTTCTGTTTTATAAATAAGTTCATTTGTATCATTTTTAATTAGATTTGAATACATATTAGATTTTAATACATATAGTAATAGCATATGATATTTGTCTTTCTGTTTTCATTTAGTATGATAATCTATATCCATCCATGTTGCTGCAAATGGTATTATTTCATTCTTTTCTTTGGCTGAGTAGTATTCCATTGTATATGTATACTTTAACTTCTTCATCCATTCATCTGTTGATAAGGCATTTAGGTTCCTTCCATGTTTTGGCTGTTATAAATGGTACTGCAATGAACACTGGAGTTCATGTATATCTTGGAAGTATGGTTTTCTCCAGATTACGCCTAGGAGTGGGATTGCTGTATCATATGGTAGCTCTATTTTCTAGTTTTTTAATTAACTTCCATACTGTTCTCCATAGTGGTTGCACCAATTTACATCCCCATCAACAGGTATAGGAGGGTTCCCTTTTCTGCACAGCCTCTCCAGCATTTATTATTTGTAGATTTATGAGCTGTTTGCACCCTTGTGGATTGCATCATTTGCAAATATTTTCTCCCATTCTCTGGATTATCTTTTCATTTTATGATTTCCTTTGCTGTACAAAAACTTTTAAGTTTAAGTCCCATTTATTTTTGTTTTTATTTCCATTACTCTAGGAACTGAATCCAAAAAATATTGCTGCAATTTATGTCCAAGAATGTTCTGCCTGTGTTTTCCTCTTGAGTTTTACATTATTTGGTCTTATGTTTAGGTCTTTAATGTGTTTTATTTTTTTATATGGTATTAGAGAATGATCTAATTTCATTCTTTTACATGTAGCTGTCCATTTTCATTTTTTCCCAGTATCACTTACTGAAGAGACTGTCCATTTATTCATTATATATTCTTGCCTCCTTTGTCATCAGTTAGGTCACCATAGGTGCCTGTGTTTATCTCTGGACTGTCTGTCCTATTTCATTGATCTATATTTACGTTTTTGTGCCAGTACCATGCTGATTTTGATTATTATAACTTTGTAGTATAGTCTGAAGTTAGGGACCCTGATTCTTCCAGCTCTGTTCTTCTTTCTCAAGATTTCTTGGCAATTTATGATCATTCTTCAAGCTAAGTTTTAGAATCATCAGACTTTTTAGTGAAACTAAGGTTACTAATTTGGGAAAATATGTCATAATATTAAGAAATGTTATTTTTCATTTACTTAAATCTTTTTATCACTTCTGTGGGTTATACATTTCTTATTATAGTTATCCCAAACTTCTAGTTACAGATGTAATTCTCTAGTGGTTGTATTTAAAAGGAAACAGCAGACCCAAAATGGAGTCAGTTATGCTAAACCCCATGTCACCAAACTAAGACTTAATACCTAGCACAGCTGTGGTTTTAATCTGCCTCAGGATTGTAACCTTTAATCAGTTAGCCTGGAATTACCAGGTCAGCATTAGTGAGGCAATCTACCATATAGTCCCTTCAGTTCCCTTTAGGAGGGCAACTGTTGCATGGAACAGTGCATTATTTACTAATAATTTACTTTTTCTGCTTCCTTTCTACTTTAAAAGCCTTTCCTTTTCTGTGTCTCTGCAGAGCTCCTTTCTATTTGCTACATAGGATGCTGCCCAGTTAACAACTCTTTTAATAAAGCTAATTTGATCTTTAAATTTACTCAGTTGAATTCTTGTTTAACCATTATTATTAGTATTTAGGTATTTTTAATCTTTTAGAATTTTACTATTTAGAAAAGTGTGTTTTGTAGCTAAAGTTATTTACAGATTTTTACATAATTTTTTTTAATTAACCTCTTAATGGTAAGCTCTGTGTTTGATCACAAAACCAGAAAAGGTTCTCTATATTTTAATTAAAGAATATTTATTACTGAGAAGGTATCTCCAGGGCAGTGCCCCACCATAGAACATTTAATGCACTAAGTTAACTGGTTTGGGAAATTTTAACTGGTTTGGGGAAAATTTTATATTATAGTTAAAATGTATATGAAAAAAAAATATACATGAAACTTAGAACTTGAATGTTCTTTCATATGTCGTTTTGTTATTTATTCATCCCTAAACCTTTCAGGTAGGTATTATTATTGCTGATAAAGAGTTGAATTCCAGCAACTTTAAGAAGGCTTTTCCATGGTCACTAAAACCTTGAGTTCTGAACGACTTGTTATGCTGCAGTCTTTAAAGCTTATGCTGTTTTCTCCTACATCGCGTTGTTTTTCATTGTGTGTTAAAAGCAATCTGAAAGTACTTGAGTTGGATTCTAAATGAGTTATTAAGGTGGAAACTTCTGTAGAATATCCCTTCTGCATATATTTACTTTTAATATTTATACTTTTATGTTAATTATTTAGACAATCATTTTAAATTACTTTTCTTATAGGAACCTCCAGAAGTTTAGCCTTTTTGGAGACATAAGCGTTCTACAACAGCAAGGAAGTTTGTCAAATACATACCTCAGCAAGGTGGACCCTGATGGCAAAAAAATTAAACAGTAAGTTATGTAGTTAATGGAAAGGGACTCGATAATAATAAAAATATTTTTCTGAGAAATTTTAAGATACTGTCCAAAGAATAATGATATTTTTTTCTGAAAAGAACATGTACACTGGAAATGCCTTAACAATGAAATACTGATCAATACATACCATTCCAATCTTTAAGACAAAGAATTTGCTGTGTAATTATTGCTATTTAAAACTTAACTTCTCTACTTTACTTTGCTATAACATGAATTGTAAGTCATCAGTCTTTTCTTCTCTACTGATAGAAAATGCTCCTTTACTTGAAAAACATATTTCTGTATGGGTAATATAGTTGGTGATGGACAGGGAGGCCTGGCGTGCTGCCATTCATGGGGTCGCAAAGAGTCAGACACGACTGAGCAACTGAACTGAATATGTATATTTTTATGTGAATTTTAATGATACTATTACTTGTGGGTCAGATGAGTGTACTCAGTTGCTTAGTCATGTCCAACTCTTTGCAACTGCGTGGAATGTAGCTTGCCAGGTTCCTCTGTCCATGGGATTTCCCAGGCAAGAATAGTGGAGTGTGTTACCATTCCCTTCTCCAGGGGATCTTCCCGACCAAGAATTGAACCCATGTCTCCTGCATTGCAGGTGGATTCTGTGGGTTCTTTTTTTTTTTTGTGGATTCTTTACCATCTGAGCCACCTAGAGCTAAGTCTTAACAGGATTGTGTGGCATGTGCTTTCCTTACAGAATTCAGCAACTGTTTGAAGAAATACTGAGTAATAGTAGGCAACTGAAATGGCTGTCTTGCGGGTTTATGCTGGAAATAGTAACCCCAACATCACTGTCATCTCTCTCAAACTCTATTGCCAACACCATGGAGCACCTGAGTTTACTGGACAACAATATTCCTGGTAACAGCACCCTTATCACTGCAGCAGAACTGGAGCGATTTGTGAATCTGCGCTCACTTGCCCTGGATTTCTGTGACTTTACAGCTGAGATGGCTAGAGTCTTAACCGATAATAACCATGTGCCTTTGCAGCGACTTTCTCTCCTGGTTCACAATGTTTCCGTGATGCACAAGTCTCTGGACAACATGCCAAATGATGAGCATTGGAAAGCCTTGTCAAGAAAGAGCACCAGCCTTCGGGTCTATATTATGGCTTTTGATATCAAGAGTGAAGATATGTTAAAGATTCTGAAACCCAGTATACCACTAGAGAGGATTCATTTTGACAGCTACATCACTTGTATTTCAGGAGCTATTGTTGATCTTATATCTAGGCAGTACGACAAGTTCCTCACTCATTTTATATTAATGAATGATGTGATTGACACGTCTGGTTTTCCAGATCTTAGTGACAACCGAAATGAAGATCCTTTGGTTTTATTAGCATGGAGGTGCACAAAGCTCTCTCTTCTGGCAATTCACGGTAGGTAACTTTTGTTTGTTATAGTTTGAATTTGTTATTACAGCTAAAACATTTTATACCAATAAAAAGATAGCACTGACATTTATACTGTCAACTCTTATAACAAGTTGATGTGCAGATTTTTTATACTTTCTAACATGACTGAAGCGACTTAGCATTGTATGCATGCATTGGAGAAGGAAATGGCAACCCACTCCAGTATTCTTGCCTGGAGAATCCCAGGGATGGAGGAGCCTGGTGGGCTGCCATCTATGGGGTCACACAGATTTGGACACAACTGAAGCGACTTAGCAGCAGCAATAACGTGTATAACATGTATAACATATACCATGTATAACATATGCCACTTACAAGTGGAAAGACACATTTCTACCCTGTTTTGTTCCAGCTCCCGTATTACTGTTTTTCTTTCACCATTTGATTAATAGTACTTCACAAAAATGGCATTTGAAATTATCCAAGAAAACATACATATTCACTTGCAGTAGATATGTTTCTTCTTCTTAAAAACAACACAGAAGGAAGAAGTATGGTTTCTTTCATGCTCGCTGCCTCATCTTCTAGATTCTTGGTATCAGCGTGTTAATTTGCACAGCATTTTTTAAACGATGGTTCTGTTGGTTGAGAAGTGCTCTTTCACTGGCAGGCCTTTCATCTGAATGTGGACTATTTTTCATTTGGACAGAGTTCCTTTTATAAGTTAGAAGAACATATTACTTCTTTTCTGAAACTTGTAAGATATTTAGAGAATATAAAATAGAAAGTCTGCATGAACAACTTAAATTTATTATGTTTCATTATTTCCAAAATTAATCTTTTAGCTGCATTTGAGCGTGGGAGTGTATCTTGTCTTTTAAGTTTTACTTTATAATTTGGCCAGTCATTGGAAGTAATAGCAAAGAATAGATCACTATTGAAGTTAATAAATTAGGGTTTTTTTAATAGGATGAAGAAATAGCAAGATATTTAAAATTAAGTTAGTCTTTTTAAAGCTCCTTTTATTTTTTTGACTCTGCTCAGAGGCTTCTGGGATCTTAGTTACCCAACCAGATTATTGAACCCAGGCCCCAGCAGTGAAAGAGCCGAATCCTAACCATTGGGTCAACAGAGAATTTGCTAAAGCTTTTTTCTCTTATTAAGAAGTAAAATGTTATATTTGCTAGTGGTAATTAACAATTTATCTTTAAAGTGTCACTTTATAACTTTGGACTGTGAAGTACCGTGTGTGTGTGTGTACATGCATACATGCGTGCACACGCACACAGGGTGCTCAGTCACATCTCAACTCTTTGGGACCCTGTGGACTGTATGCTGCCAGGCTTCTCTGTCCATGGAATTTTCCAGGCAGGAATACTGAAGTGTGTTGCCATTTCCTACTCGAGGGGCTCTTCCTGACCCAGCGATCGAACCTGCGTCTCCTGCGTTGACACGGCCAATTCTTTACCACCATAGGAGATGACTTTTCCTAATGAAAAATACCAGCTTACTATGTATTGTTAATCAAAAGCTATAAAATTATACTTTAAATGTCTTCAGTTTTACTATATGTGCTGATATCAGAATATAGTTACAGCACCTGTCTGTTCACCAGCTTGCAGTGCTGTTCTTGGAGACAATATCAGACTTGCAGTCTTTTTTTTCTCTGAGCTAAACAATGGGGCTTCCCTGGCAGTGGTAAAGAATCCACAAATCTCAGCACATTTTTAAAGGAAAAGGACCCCAAAGTGGTGAGATACAAATTTGTGAGAAAGACAGATGTATAAAATAGACAAAATAAAATACAAGGAGATGACAGTGCTTGTCTTTTGCTTACTTTTAAGGTTACACAGTGTGGGCACACAACCTCATAGCCATTGCTCGTCTTCGTGGCTCTGATCTAAAAGTACTTGAAGTCACCGAAGAAAGCATCGATTTTGACCAAGGTGAACTGGCCGACCAGGACGTGGATCCAGTGCATAATCTTATTGAGCAGGTATCCCTGGGCCTCGGTCAGCCTTGGCATGCAGTCATGGACATCGAATCACTCAGTGTCTTCACTGAACCAAATCGTCACTTTTACAGAGAGATGCAGAGCTTCAGCGAAGACATTTAGCTTTTTTTTAACGTACGATTCCTGTGGTTACATTTGCAAGTAGGGCCCTATTATGTTTGTTTGGTTTTTTTTCCAGTAGCGTGAATTAACCCCTTTGTGCTGTGTTTAATCAGTATTAGCTTTATAGAATTATATGTGTATATTCTACTCCTTGATCAAAGAACATAGTCGGGTATTGGTTTAGAAGTTCAAAGTGACAATGTATAGGGCTTTCACGGTTAATGGACTTGTTACCAGACCTTAAGAATATACAACCGAAGGTTGTCTGAGGTTGCTGGCTAACTATTTTTCACTGAGTTACTCTGCCTTTTGATGTTTTTATTCTTTGTGTGTCAGAGCTCAGGAGCCAAAATATTTTTATACATATATAGATATATATCCATAGCCTGGTGGATTTGTATGCAATGCACTGCATTCATTCATTCAGATAGCATTTCACTGATTTGTATTTGAAATGGAAGAAGGGAGGATACTATGATCTCAAATGAGTCATCTTTAACAGAAAAGCCAAGACTTTAACTTCCATTACATACATAATAGTCAATTATCATCAACTACCACTCTGAATTTTATATAGTAGCAGGTTAGAACATTGCTTAATCCTTTTTAAAATGGATTTATGTAAACATGAATACTCAAATTATTGGATTTTTCCTAACCTTATCTGACATAATTTAATTCATCAATTATATTATACATTCAAGTTAGCTTTTTAGCCCAGATTTCAAATAGTGGAGGAAGAAAGAAATAATATTCCAGGGTAAAACCTCCTAAAAGAATATCATCAAATCACAGAGTCGTAAACACACATGCTTGCAAACAAACATTAGTCGTGAAATCCCTAGCAACAAGTCACTGGATTTTTCTCTGTCAGCGCGCGTGTCAGCTGCCAAAGAATAGACTTAACTGAAGAAGTGCCCACATGCTGGCAGAGGCTGGCCCACTCTGGCCAGCCAGATACTGCTAGACTGTAATATTTAAGGTCGAATTTCGACCTGTGGTACACAGCTGTGCTGTGGCTGTCAGCAACCTCAGATCTCTGAAAAAAAAAAAACACAAAACAAAAAAAAAGAAAAAAAAACCATGCACCTGTTTCACTGTGAATAGTGAATGTAAAGGAAAAAAAGGAAAAACTGAAAGCTTGTTCTATCACAGGTATGAGCTGCTATGATAAATGAAGAACATTCCATGAAGTATGTTTTAAAACCTTGTTATATCTGAGAGGCTTTAAAAGCCGACTTAACTGTTTCAGGGCAACCGCGGTACAGACGTGGTCTCTGTGAGACTTCCACCTGACCCCAGTTTTAAGTGGTACGAATGTTGTGCATTTAATGTTAAAGGACAGTCTGCAATAATAAAGTAAGTAGCCAACGTGGGTGCCCAGCAGTGCTGAGACCTGGCTGCTCTATTGTAAGCTTTGGAAACACAATTTATGCAACAGATGTCCAGATATGATTCTATTTATGGAAAAAGTTTATATGTATTTTACAAATGGTTTTACCATCTTATATTAAAATGACCTTTTGACAGGTGTGCACTGTTTTGTCTCCAGTGAGCACATACCATGCGGATTTTTTATGTACATCAGTAGTGTGAATCCACTGGCACAGGGTGTGTAAATGCCAGATGTGGTGAGATTTTATCTTATAAATGTGATCAGATAAAATAACTCCTGACAGAAACTGTAAGGAAACCAGCTGAATGTTTGATCTGATGACTGATGTTGTATGGTTTATGTTAAATGTATATTCTTTTAATCAATGAATAAAGCATTAAAAAGTGATCATTGTATAACATTTTCTTGTTCATGAAGCATGAAAACCTTTATTGTTAAATAAACTACAGTAATCCTAAGAATGTGTATAATCATGTTAGCTCCCATTAGTAGTCTGGTGCAGCAAAGCTTAAATTTGAACAATTTGGAGAGTTTTTTGTTGTTTTTTTTTTAACTCACTGTGGCAAAATATAAAAGCAAACAGACTGGTTACCACCAAATCCAAGTATATTATGTATTTAGAATACATTATTTATAGACTATAGGAACTTACTTTTAAAAATTCTTTTACTGGATGAAAAGGAAAAAAAAAAAAAAAATTTCAGTATGCCAGTACTAAATAGACCTTAAACTTCTATACTGCTTTAGTTTGGCTTTGTAATCTCCATTCTTGGTTGTTAAGACAAACAGCTGTCATTCCTTCTTCCTTCTCTAATCATTCCAGACACCACTTCTTCCAAGCACTGCCTCATCATGGAATAATCTGGGGTTCACAAAGAACTGTTGTTATACCTATTGCTCCCTCATTTCATGGGTACATCTAACCCCTTTGGATGCAACATGTCTGTGTATTTAAAATACCAAAACAATACCTAAAATATATGAAAAAAGAAAGCCAATGAATATATACATAAATGTAAAAGTGAAGTTGTAGGTAGTAAAGCACTAAACTTGGGGAGTTAACCTGTTTTCTCCACTAAGCTCTGATTAATGCTACATGAGCAGAGCACAGACTTGAGTTTCAGCTGATGTTAGTCTGACAGCTTATGCTGCTAAGTCACTTCAGTCGTGTCCGACTCTGTGTGACCCCATAGACGGCTTATAGACAAATATTTATTTTCAAAACACAACTTACTAAACTATATGAAATTTGTATATCTAAAATTACTTTCCTATTTGCTCCACCACCCTGGGAATAGAGAAGTTAGGAAGTTGGTAGGGTGGGGCTTGGGAAGGACAGTGTGGTTAACGATTGAACACATAGATTCAGCACCTAACTTGCTTGTGGCTTATCCAATAGCATGAACCAGACTGGGTGGTTATGAAGCTAGTAACATTAAGTGGCACTAATGGAGTAACATACACTAGGTATAAATCATACCCAACAGTCACACCACATTGTCTGTATCAAAGCTTCCTAAGCTTTTTTGTATGCTGACACATAGAAAATACTATGCAGCACACAGGTATAACAGAAGTAATTGAAACCTCCCCCCCCCCAAAAAAAATCATTGTTTTCATTACATAATTAGAAAAATCCAGAAGGTTGATGGAAATTATTTGTATAGAACTTTGAAATAAAATCTTTTCAACTGTTTTAACTTATAATCTATTAAAAATTTTAATGTTCCCAAGAGGAACACCCCACAAATGGATAATTTTTACCTTTCCATCCACAACATCAAACATGTATGTAGTTGAAATTATACTTAAGAAATCTAACGGCTCTAAATGTAATGGGGTAAGTGTAATGTTGAGCTTTCTTATGTAATGTAATTTTCAAATTCAAGTGATTTTTTTCACTACAAGTATTTCAAAATAATGATGAAACTCTAATTTGTACATACATAACTCTGCTGCTAGTTGAGCCACTGTTCACACAGAAATACCTGATTTATTTGAAAGCAATTCAAGGCCTGCAGGAAGCCCTGCTCCCCCTTCTAGCCCCCAACACCCTCTTCCTCACACTCACCAGCTACATTTAGAATTTCATACCTGGACTTCCTACTTGCTCTTCGAACACCTGGAGCATACTTCTTTCCCAGCTTCATAGATCCCCATTGTCTGTGTGTGAACAGTGGAACACTACATCTGGCAAGGGAGAAGCGGGTGCCTGGGTACAGTTACAGGTACACACCACTGTGGTAAATACAATACCAGGGGGATCCCATACCTACTACCATTCATCTATTTTAAAAATGCAATAAGCTCTTGATCATTTGGAAATTTTACATCATTTTCCCCCTTAAACCTGTGTATCATATCAGTTATTAATTTGTTGCCTCAGCTCTGAATGCACCCTTCAATGTATGCTCTCCAATAATGGAACTCCTTTGAGTAACACACCTTTAAAGTCAGAACAGTGTTGTTCGGTAAGGGCCATGGGGGACATGGTAGAAGGCAAAGTTTATCCTGTAGGTTCCAGGGTAGGCAGCCTGGATGTAAGACTTCCGGCGTAGCCTCCCCTGGCCATGGTCCCTCTGCTACCTTGCAGCCTCAGCCTGACTGTCCTTCACCAGAAGCCAGAGTTGCTGTACAGTTCATAGGCTGTGAAGCATGTGCTTCCTGCCTGCACTGGACTCCCATTCCCTGCCCTGCATGTCACCTGGGCCCCCACACCGGCTCTGCAGGCCTCTCCATCTCTGGTGTCCACACTCCCGCTGCACACACATGCCAGTAGTTGCTGTTGGCCTCCTCCCCACCTGCACTCTGCTAAGCCCATGGCTTGCTCAGCATCTCCAGACTAGCTCAGGCCTTGTGGAACCAAGGATCTCTGCGGTCCTGGGAGATGAAACACCTTCACCGAAGGGGACTGAAGCGCTTCCGAGTCGGTCCTACTGTGAGAGGCCCCTCAGCTTTAAGGGGCCACGTACAGTTTCCTCACATTTTACAATTATTATCATGGTAATAATTCTTTACATTAAACTTTTCCTGCTCAAAGTACTATGTGCTTTGTCTTCTGATTTGATCCAGACTGCTACATATATCCTTTTCAACTATGCCACAGCTTTTTATGCAAGTCTAGTACTTTTGTTGGTTTTTAATTGATTACTTACATATTTTCTTACAAAAACCAGTTTAAAATGTGATTTTTTTTTCTTAAAAGCCATTATATTTTTTGTCCTAGATTTTATACCTTTAAACATAATTGATCAAGAATACAAATATTATTACTTGTTCCTGAAAATGAGTCAAGTCCATCTTCCATTCTATTTCTATTTTCATTTTTATAAACACAAGTGGTAACAAATTTGTGTCACATATATAAGTAGATGAGAAGAGTTTTGTTACACCAATGTCACTCATTCAACTTCTGAATTTTCAGGACCAAACAAAGCACTGTCCTATTATCAAAAGTTATTTTATATAGGTCAACAGTTAAAAACAATCATTGTTCAATTATCTCAAACTGTGTCTTTAGCTCCATAGGTTTGCACACCTTAGTTTGATGCATCATCATAAGACTAGCATGTTAAAGGTATGTGCTCATTTTATACATGGGAGAAGGGTTACCTGCAAAATGAAGGAAAGGAAAGGAGAACCTGCACCCTGTTCACAAGTTCTTCCTAGGCAGGATAGTAGTTAAGCAGTATACACATGGAAGGTGAATTCTGTGAATTTTCCTAGAAGCATACCCGCATAACATTTGGAAATATTTTACCATACTCTGGGGGGCTGGTGGTGGTGTTTAGTCACTAAGTCGTGTCTGACTCTTTTGCCACCCCATGGATTGTAGACCGCCAGGACCCTCTCTCTGTCCATGGGATTTCCTAGGCAAAAATACTGGAGTGGGTTGTCATTCCCTTCAAAGGGTCTTCCTGACCCAGGGATTAAACCTGTGTCTCCTGCATTCACAGGCAGATTCTTTACCACTAGGGAAGCCCCTCAGGGGGTATATCCCAGTTTGCAAACTATAGCTTCTGTGACAAGAAATATTAACAGGCTTATTTCCACATTATTTACAATGAAAAATCAGCAGCAACCTAATGACCATTAATAGAGTTACTATGGCAAAGCCACACAGTGGAATACCACACAGTGGTCACAATGAACTAACTTGACCTACATTTATTAACACGATGGATCCCAAAATAATGAGGTAAAAAAAAGCCAACTTCTTAAGGATATATATGTGTGTGTGTATATATGTATAAAGATGTTATTGATGTACATTTTTGAAAGGCAGGAAAAATAAACCTATATACTATAGATAAACACATTTAACCAGGAAAAAAAAAAACCATTCACACTCTTTTCACACGAGTCCTTACCTCTACAGCATGAGGACAACTGTTACCGGGAACTTTTTTTTTTTTTTTTTCTTGAAAAAAATTAAGGCATATGTTAAATTTGCTCTCTAGGTAAAGGAGTATTCTTTAACATAATTGTTACAGAAAACAACCTCAGCTATTTGGAGTATGGCCAAGAATCCACAAGTAAATAGAAAAGGTTTGTGGGAGATTATTCCCTGTACTAAAAGGCATAAAATTCAGTAGAGCCACTTGTTTCCTTCCAGCTCATTTGTTCTTATGTTCAGCATAATTCTGATAAGTCTGTTTGTTTCTTGATCTCCAGTAGATTAGAAGTGGAGAGAACAAATGAGTGTGGAAGGCAGAAGTTTACAATCCTCAAAAAACAAGATAACTAATTTTAAATCATTGTGAAGGAACTTGAAATAGGCCTAAACAACCCCATAACAAGCTTTAAATACAATGTAATGATAAATGCAATGACCCTGAAACAATATAAAAATATATTCAAAGTATCTCTGTAGTGAGTTAATAGAACACCTAATATATCTTGGAAATCTTTTCACACAAGATGGTTAAAATAAATATTTGTGTTTAAAAGAATGGATTTTAATCAAGAAATACTTAAGTGAAGTTTTCTAAGAAAACACAGTTATTAGGTAAGAAATATCAAGACTGATAGAAAGTGACTATTTACTGTGTACTGAATATTTACTGTGTACCAAGCATAATTTTAACTACTTCACAATAAAGTATTTTATATAGTTCTCATAGCAACCCTATAGGACAGGGTATTTGGGGACAGGGGAGAACGGATAATTCTTTAGGGATATATTCCTAAAATATAGAGAAAAGTCCACACAACAACAAAGCCCAGGATGGCCAAAAATAAATAAATAAATTTTAAAAGAGAGAGCGATACTAATAGAGGTTTATATACATTAAAAATTGCAAAAGCAACAACAGAAAACTTTAACTGGGACAAATACCAAACATGAAGAAAGGAAAATGGGGATGAGAATAGTACAAGTACATTAAGCCCCAATCTTTCATCTCAAGGAATCAATACACATACAAATTAATAAGTGGAAGTTCATAGATTATATGTTTATCTTCTAAAATTCTAAAATCACCAGAATTAAAAAGAAATAAAAAAGTCAAAAGAGAAAATGTCTAGGATGTAAAACTGGTCATAAGGAATAAATGGGGAAAACCGAAATTGATCCTTAAATTATTTGATTTCTTCACAGTTGTTTATATTACCTTAATAAAATGTATTTTTAAACTAATTATGTCCCTTTATTCTGGAATCCCAAAGTATTTTAGACCACTCAGCCCGTATCAAGTCTCCTGCTCTCATCTGCCCCCCTGGTTTATTACCATTCTCTCTGTCATGTTTGATGTGCTTTCTCCTCTCTCCTGTCTTAAGCCAAGTCAAGTCTTTCCTACCCCAGGGCAAAAAAATTTTATTTACTTGATTAGAACATTCCACATTGCTCCTCTTACATTTTTCTTTTCCTTTCCAACTTAAAAAAAAAAAAATAGCCTTTATTTCCTACTGAAGGCTGCCTTTTAATACTGAATATAATGATGCTTTTTGGTTCTCATTCTACTTATTATTTTATTCAAGCTTTTCACATGGAGCCTTTCTTTTTAGCCTTTTTTCTATGGCAGGGCTAAGAATGGAGAGGGAGTGTAAATGCCTCACAAGGACAGCATTTCAAAGAACATCTGGGGAAATGCTGGTATGAAGTGTTCCAATTATAATGCATCACTGCTTTGCTCAAAAATATTTAATCTTCAGTCTCTTGGCTCTGAAGGAAAAATCCAAGTAAACAGCTAAAACCAATCAACTTTTCAACCTAAATAGTGTAATATTAGCTATACTTAATTGCCTTTCCTTTCATAATCATATTAATGTGCAACAACAGAATACAAACCCGAGTTACAAAGTCGTTCTAAAGATACTGAGTTCAAAGCTCAAAACGACATACTGCCTCATACAGCTATCTTAGAGTAAATCTCAACATTCCCCACTAAAAACAACAAATATCTTACAAATGAAGAGAAAAACAAGAAAAAAATAAAGCTGCACAGGAAATCAGTGAATTAACTAAGAATATCCAAATTCTAAAATTTGCCATTAGACAATATCCTGATTTTAAAATATGATCTTTAAGTGTATTAACTTTTTGCATTGGGTCATTCATGTCTATGTATAAGAAAAGGGCACAGTTTTGGTTAAGATAACTGAATGGAAAAGATCCAAAAAAGTATTATTTTTAGCCTCAAAGCCACTGGTAGAAGTAAAAAAAAAAAAAAAAACTAACTAATGGAGCCATATTTATGAAAAAACTAGCTGATTTTATTATTATCAATGCCAATCAAGTCTTTAAATCAATCAAAATTTATTTAATTAGGCATAAAGTTACTTTCACATTTGTCTGCAACCATAGTAAATACAGTTCTTGGCATAAAGACACACAGCCTTTGGAGTTTAAAATATCCCCAACTGCAAGATTACATATATAAAACTCTCTTTACTGCTTATGTTGTAGTGGATGAATTAAAATAATTATACCACCTAGAACAAAATAAAATGGAAATAGTTTACTCATAAGATTCATATTTAAATCATCTTTATTTACAAAATACTATCCTGAGAATTATATTTCCATTAAGCTCCAACTTGAGCAAAAGTATAATCACTTAAGTAACAGCAGTTACTTAAACTGAAAATGAGAGAGAAGTCAAAACTACTTCTGAAGAGAGGCCAACAATACGGTCAGATTTCTTTCGGTGGCTCTGGATGCTCAGTAGTAGGCTCACTTGAAGGTGGAATCAGCCCTGATGGGAACTCACGTCTACTTTCAGGATGTGGGGGTGGGGGAAAAAATCCAGCTCTCGGGGGAAGATAACGAGGAAAACCTCTCGGTGGATAGACATTTCTCACTGTTCAAAGAGATTGGGAAAAGGCAGATTTTAACTTTCAGCACCTGCACTGTGGCCCCAATAAATCCTTTGCTTATAACTTTCAGTACCTATCTTTATTTTCAAAAGATGACATCAGAATAATTATCTGATTTAACAAATGAATTTTTACAACATTGAGAAAAACATATGCTCTTCAACTACACATGATTAAAGAGAATATCACTCATTTTAGCTGCAGATTTTTGTCCTATGAAAATCTAACATTTTAACACTTTTAAAAAGGAGAATTATTTCAAAATAGAGTAACTTACTCTCAAAAAAGCTTTCATGTAATTTTCACCAGACTTAAAATTAAGATCGGTAATTCCCAAATCTAATTTGACAGTATCCTAAAATATTTACAGTTATATAAAAAACTGTCTTGAAATTCCTCAAATAAAATTCATTTTAGTTCACTCTAGACTTTAAAGAGGAGGAATGAGGAAAGGAATGACTCTATCAGGCAAATGATAGGCTTTTTCCTAGTGTTTGTTAACCATGTATTTATTGTGCTGAAACCTGTAGTTCTAAATGGAAACAGATAGTCATAAAAGCAACAATTATTTCTTTTCTCAAATGTGAGGCTATGAGGAATTTTAATAAATTCAACAATTAGTCCAACCATGATGATAAACACATTCTAGGTTTTAAATAAGTAGGACTGCATGGGAGCCACTTATGAAAAAAGATTTTAAAAGATTTTTAAAAATACTTTAGCCAGTCATTTTAATGCAAAAATATGAACTGTCATTATTTTTACTAATTGACCCAATTTCTGTCTAATAAGATACAAATAATTTTAGTCTTAACATAAGACTGTTGCAAAAAGCCAATGATTTTCCTGATTGCTGAAACACAGAAATAATTCTACATCTATTAAGATGAATCAAGTTGAAGCCTCATTACCGATGAGACCTCATTACTGATGGCTGGCAATCTTTCCAATTTGGAAAAATAATGCTATACTTACAGAAGATGAGAAAAACTTTCCTCCATTGTATTACTACATGAATAGAAAGTAAAATGAACATTTCTGATCTACTCTGTAAGACATATATAAAGCTTTATAAAGCATACTTGCGAATGGCGGAGGTGGTGGGCCAGGGAAATCCCTTGGCGGAAAATAATCTCGGGGAGCTCCATACATGCTTCCTGGAGGAGGTGGAGGAAAACGAGGCCCTCTTATGAAAGGGCCCCTTGGATCCACTGGAAACAATGGAACTCTGACTAGAGGATGAGGTGGAGGAACAAAACCAGGTCCAGTTGCTTCCTTTTAAATGGGAAGAGATGAATCAGGAACATTTACATTCTACAACAAACTGACATACGGCAGTCACTGCAATAGCAAAGTTTGCAATAGCTTTCCTTATAAATTTAGGCTAAGAAGAAGGCATCTAGGCACCTAGGCAGAAAGCAGTCTATGACACCATAAAAGGCTCCAGAGAAAGATTCCATTTTCTACATCAGATGGATTTTAGCTATCATGAATATTTTATTAACTTAACAGAAAACACTTTTAACCAACAAAGCAATTGCCCAATTAAAAATAAAACATAAGAATAGCCCAAGAGTACCAAAATATACATTCTTTTATTAAGCACATACTAAAAAAAAAAAAAACCTGCTTATGTTAATATTTTCAAGGTGACCAAAAACCAAGATTGTGAGCACAGTGAACAAAAAACATACTTTAAAACAGTCCTGGATTTAAAATGAAAGTCCAAGAGGGAATTCAAGTTCTTGTTTAACTATATAAACTAAAACAAGCCTTGAGTCTGTACATTGTACTTTATCACCATGGGGTACAATCAGGAAAGGAAATAGCTATAATGAAAAGCATGAAGTACATTTGTCAAAAAGAAAGCAGCAGCTTTTAATCAAAAAACCAGATGCTGGCTAAATTACTATTCTAGTAAACCAAGAGATTAGAAAGATCCTGAATACATGGATACAATTCCACTTTCAATACTTACACCAAGATCATCTTTGCTTTCATTTCTACTGGATTCCATTTCTGAAGATACTGCCCCATCTAAAATTAAAAGTTAAATCATGAAAAATACATGGTTTATCACACCATTCTTACAGCTTCAGATCACAAAGGACATTGATATCCCTACTCCCCTTGTCGGCACACAAGCCAGCTTGACCCCAGCATCCTGTCTTAGGGCCACAAGGACAGCTTGAGGTCCATGCAACTTTCGGCAGACTCAGAGTTCTGTAAAGGAATGTGTCTGTAGTTTCCCCACCACGTGCCTAGACGATCCTGCGAGCTGCATCATTAACGAAGCTTCTAGGAGACGGCATTCCTCTCCCTCTCCCCACTTCTTTGCCTCCTGCCTCCTGTCTCTTCAGTGGGCTCCATGACCCCTCAGGGGTGGTCTCTTCAGAGCTCCACCCTTAGCCTCCTCTCCTCTCATTCTCTCCTTGAGAAATTTCACCCATTCTACAGCTCGAATTTGATGTAAACTACTACTGTACTTCCAGACGTTTAAGTCAGATCTAGATATTTCCCCCAGGACTTCCGAGCTTGAAGTGCCTTGCAGCCGTATCACAGGCGCAGCTAATTTAAGTTCAAAGTTAACTTAAAATATTTCCCATCAAACATTATACTGCTTCTTGCTCCTTGTCTCAGAACAATGAATGGCCTACATGCCTTAGCCAGGAAGCCAGCATCAGCCAGGACTCCCCCTCCTCCCTCATTCCATTCAATCTGAAGTCCTCCCAATTATATTATCTCTGTGTCTCTTCTCATCTTTCTGTCTGCTCAGCTAAGTCACCACCACTATCCTTGTAGATTTCTGTCACCGTGTTCTAAAACATTACCCTCTCTCCAATCTCAACCGCTCCCCTCTAATCTATTTCCCATAACACAACCAGAATAATTTCTCCAAAATGCAGGTCTGATCTGATTATTCTCCATTTAAAACCCTTTAATGTGTTTTCATTATCCCACAAGTAGGTCCAAAATTTCTGAACAGGTTTGCAAGGCCTTGAAAACTATGTGCTGCCTACTTCTATAGGACTTGTTTCAATATTCTGACTTTCACTCCATGCTGCAGCCATATTTACAAGGCATTCCTCCCTGTGTCATTAAATATGCTATTCTCCCCTCTCAGAACATTATCAAACATCATTCTGGCCCAATCCTCCTTTAATTCTCAGCTTATCCATCATTTCCTCCAAAAAGACTTCCTCGACAACCCCACATCCAAAACATCACCACCTCTCATCTAGGCTCGTGGCTTGTGGCCCATAAGCTCCCATAACATTTTGCACTTGTTACTTTTGTCACTATATAGTGCAACTGCCTACAGACCACAGGTATAAGGAATGCTGACCTCCTATTCACCACTGAAACACAGCACCTACCACAGTGCCTGTCAAATGGTAAACAGTCTATAGATATTTAGCGCATCAGTGGCA
The DNA here is from genome assembly GCA_006410675.1 of Oreotragus oreotragus. Classification (NCBI taxonomy): domain Eukaryota; kingdom Metazoa; phylum Chordata; class Mammalia; order Artiodactyla; family Bovidae; genus Oreotragus; species Oreotragus oreotragus. The sequence continues at coordinate 506,918 of SJYX01000785.1, read as the reverse complement.
GGGCTGAGGCACTAAACTGATCCACTAGCCTCTCATTTCAGTAAAGCCTAAGGATCAAGACCATGGCTCTGGAGTCAGACAGGGGATCAAATCCTAGCTCTAACACTTCCTACCTGAGCTCTTTAGCACCTTTTCGAGCCTTGGTTTCTTCATTTGTAAAATAAGGGTAATACTATCTACTTTACAGGTTTATTGTAAAGGGAAGATGTGGGGGGGGAGGTGGGAGG
>SJYX01000785.1:478708-496998 GCA_006410675.1 Oreotragus oreotragus | reverse complement strand
CTCTTCAACTAAACACTAAAACCAAAATAAAATCCATATTAAAGACTTAAAAAACCAAAATTTTACATTTTTAGAAGAAAACAGAGTATCTTTTTGATATTGACAGGTTCTAAAGAAAAAAAATTCAGTAAAAATAAAATTGGATTAACTTCCCTTAAAAAAATAGAAAACTTTTGGTTTTTTATATATAACAATAACATACATAACAATAAACCAAGAAAATATTTATAAAAGATATAAGATTAGCCTCCAAAGGATACTAAGAATTCCTATTAAGCAAAAGAGAAATGGATCAAGCAATCTACAGAAGTAAATACAAATGACCAATAAACATAAAAAGAGGCTCAAGCTCACTAATAATGAAGGAACTGTAAAAAAAAAATCAATCAAAGAAAAATGAGAAAAAATTTAACTCATATGGCTGGAAATACTTTTTAAAAGTTTTACATCAGGTATTGAAGAAACAGCTACTCTCAAATACTTCACACATAACCACTCTTGAAGACCAAGGGCATCATATATTAAAACTGAAATTATGTGTATCTTGAAGTGAAGTGAAGTCGCTCAGTCGTGTCTGACTCTTTGCGACCCCATGGACTGTAGCCCACCAGGCTTCTCCGTCTATGGGATTTTCCAGGCAAGAATACTGGAGTGGGTTACCATTTCCTTCTCCAAGGGATCTTCCCGACCGAGGGATTGAACCTGGGTCTCCTGCATTGGAGGCAGGCGCTTTAACCTCTGAGCCACCAGGGTTAGGAGACAAACAGGCAAACCCAGGGGTGGGGGAGACACAGCTCCTCTGACATCCCGTGTGGGCTGCTCTGCTGAAGGCGCAGCTTCTGCAGGGGGTGGCGGGACCGCCGGGCCGGGTCGGGGCCTGCGCCGGGGCACGTTCCCAGCAATTTCATAACTTGGACTCATCTCTAAAGAACATATGTGCAAAAATCAAGTGTTAACTTCAGCACTGTTAGTAATGGTGAAACACTGAAAACACCCTGAATGTTCATCAGAGGAAAATGGATAAGACTGGATAAATATATTGTGTATATTCATATACTTAAATATAGCAATTTAATAATAAATTTTTTGTTAAAATGGAAAGAAATCAGGAACATGCTGACAAAAACTTGATAAAATAGAAATTTAAAAAAAATCATATATAGACTATAAATTTACAAACATTAAACTAATGAGTAATTGTCTGTGGGAAAGAAGGTTGACCTTGGAAAAGGAAACAGAAGAGTTTCCCTGGTGGCTCAGAGGGTAAAGAGTCCACCTGCTGTGAAGGAAACAGAACAGACTTCAACTCATATAGTGTGCTGTTTATATTTGCTTTATTTACCCATTCTCTTTCTCTGACCCACAGCTACACATATACACACACACATATGTATATGTATATGAAACAAATATTAATACATAAATTCTGATAGGTGATAGGATTATGCTATTTTTTAACTTCTTGGGTTTTTTTTTTTCTTCACCTGTAAAATGGGAATAATAAATTTAAGAGTGTTAGAATGATTAATATAAAGCTCTTAACATCTGGCACAAAGTAAGCATCCTAAAGTAGATGTAATGATAAATTAAATTTTTATAATTACAAACTATATTAAAATATAGTTATTGACTTGTATGCTTAGTCACATACAACTCTATGCAACTGCATGGACTGTAGCCCAGGTTCCTCTGTCCATGGGATTTTCAAATGGAATGAGTTACCATTTCTTCCTCCAGGGAATCTTCCTAACAAAGGGGTCGAACTCATGTCCCTTGAATTTCCTGCATTGGCAGGCAGATTCTTTACCACTAGCACCACCTGGGAAGCCTATAGTATTGACTGGTCTCTTTCAAATCTATGATCATAAACTTCAACTGGATACTCGACATTGCCCTGTAATCATACCACATTTCACTGACATGTAAATTCTTTCACCGTCCTACATGGCTACTGTGTACCTTTTTCTCCCTCCAAATCTCTGACAATCCCCTCCCTTTCTCTCCTCAACCAAGTTAATGATCTTACACATCAAGGAACTTGATGCAACTAAATACACTCACTTACCCTCACCCAGCCTCTACATCTGTACCCAGTTGCTCCGCCTTCCTTCCTTTTACAAAGTTATTCAAACACTATCTAATTTCTTAATTACCCTCTGGATCCTACTCTTTTTGTGTCCTTTTACACCCTCTCCCATACATCATCAATTTCTCCTCTGATCTTAGATTATTCCCATCGGCAAATAAACATGTGATGTTTTCTATCTTTAAAAACAAAAACATTGCTCCACCCAATTACTACCTCATCTCTCATTTTTATTAAAAGCAAATTTTTTCAAAAATTGTTTACATTTGTCCCCACATCTTAATCTTTCGTCAATCTACTCTCTTCAGGAAGACTGCAGAATTAAACATAGATTTTTCAAGTTTTATATAACTACATATACCAGAGTAAGTTAGCAACCAAATGCTAATCATTAGAATTTAAAAAGGATCATTACACAAGAAAGCTGAAGTGCCACAAGAAATATATACTCCCAAAAAAGTGAGCACCTCAGAATTTGGAAATAACTTTAAAGTAAATCTCATCCTCTAAGAGCAGAAAAGCATCACCATGGATTTTAGTACACTTTTTCAGCTTATGAAAACTTCAAAATCTCAACAGGGAAATCAAAGTGAACCTAACTTAAGACAAACTATACTTCTATCAAATGCATCTTATCTGAAAGAATGTTTGCAATGCAGGGCAATGGTCTACACAAACATCTACAGATCAGAGCCAGTAATGTAAAAATCTATGCCTGTGTTCTCCAAACTGTTCTGATAAAGCTCTCCCAACTGTTCTGATCTGTTTAGCCTGCTTTTCTCTCTCAGGTAAAATTTAGAACTGTCCTCTTCAAGTTGGCTGTATATGTCTTCTGTTTAGCTCTTTTAAAAAAGAGAGATAAAAAGCAAGTTTTTTAAACATGCAATGCTAAAGACCACACTTAATTCATGATAAAACCACCAAGAAATAGCAGCTAAGTCTCTTTGCTACCCCTTACATAAAATATATTATCTAAATCGGTTAAAGATAAGCACTGGCCAAAGAAAAAATGGAGTACATACATACAAACATATTCACTGCTCTTTGCTAAAGCTCAGAAAAGTACAAGGAGGAAAAATTATATAATTCACTATTAATGCATATCTCTCGAGTAGCACAAGATCTCCTGAGAATTAAGATTCTTATTCTTCTCTGCTACTTCTCTATTCCTGGAAAAAGAAATTGTGAGGCAACATAGAGGAATAAAAAGACACTGAAGTTGGAGCACTGAAAGGTCAAGAGGGGCACTAAGAGATTAAGAATACGAAAGAGTGAAAAAAAAAAGATTAAAACTGAAACATTATTTCATTAAAGTATCTGTGGTTTTACTTTCTTAATTTAAAATTTTACCAAAATATTTACATGAACTTAGACACAATTACTATCTGTCTTGTTAGATTCATGAATATAACCATGTACATATGATGAATCATTACTGTGATTAATACCTATACTGTGATAATACCTATAAACTACTTAAAGATATAATTCTCAAGATTCAGTAAAAAGACTAAAAGCCAAGAATCCTGCAGATTCATACCCTGACAGTCAAAAAGCTATCATTTAAATTTTAGCATTTCTTTTCTTATTTCAATTATGTTACTAGTACCGTAGAAACACACAGTTACTAATTACAGTTTACAAAAAGCATAAGAACATTTTAATAAGCATGTCTCTCAAAATGTATTAATAACTACTAAATGTAGGAGCAGGAGATGCAGAAGATATGGGTTCAATCCCTAGGTTGGGAAAATCCACTGGAGTAGCAAATGGCAACCCACTACAGTATTCTCACCTAGAAAATTCCTTAGACAGAGGATCCTGGTGGGTTACAGTCCATGGCGTTGCAAATAATCAGACATGACTGAGTGACTCAGCATGCACACATGTGGAAGTTAGATCATATTTTAAGACTTTCTAAAAACTTGTTCAACCATTAGTCAAGATTGCTTACTATGCACAGCTTTGTAAATAAGAGCAACTACAAAGAAAACAAGGCAATTACTTAGGAAGAACTTAACAGAAAAACCATATATTCCTTTCTTCCAAAAAGTAATTTTAAATTTTTAAAATTACATTACCTAAATATATTTTTTAAAACTAGTTATAAATAAGTGAAAATACATCACAATAGTATTAATATAATCCCTCTGCCTAGATTCTATTCATGACCTCAATTATTTACCTTTCCTTGTATCCTTGTCCTTAAGAGGTAGAATACCTATCCTGCCCAATGATTCCAAATTCTGCCATGTGACTTGCTTTATCAATCAAATGTTAGCTGTTGTGATTCAGAGAGGCTTCAAAAAGCATTTTGATGTTTTTGCTTTTCTACTCCTGAACTTCAAGGATGAGATTCTCACAGAAGAAAGTTCTCCTTCTTACAGAATAAAACACTGAGCAAGGTAAGGAACACTGATGAAATTTGCGTTGCAGTTAAATATTAAGAATTTATAATGGGTTTGTTAATTACAGGACATCTTCTTGTTAAAATTTTAACTCTGATTACTTATGATGTGATATTCCTATCTAAATTCATAAGATGAATAAAAATAAACTGAAAATGGTTTCTTAACCTGAATGCTGGCTTACAGGTGTGCTCAAATTTTGAAACAATCATCAGGTTATATGCATAAAAATACTTGCACTTTATATGCACTGTATCCAGATAAGAAGGTTTTTTTTTTAAACTGTTGACTTTAAAGATTCCCAGAGAGCTGCAAAAATAATGCAGGAAGTTCCTGCATACCCTTTACCTAGTTTCCCCAAATGTTTACATTTTTCATAACTATAGTTCAATGTAATAACAGGAAAGGAAAGTGAAAGTGAAGTTGCTCAGTCGTGTCTGACTCTTTGCGACCCCATGGACTGCAGCCTACCAGGCTCCTCTGTCCATGGGATTTTCCAGGCAATAGTACTGGAGTGGATTGCCATTTCCTTCTCCAGTGGATCTTCCTGACCCAGGGATGGAACCCAGGTCTCCCGCATTGTAGACAGACGCTTTACCATCTGGGCCACCACATTATTACTAACGTCTGTAGTTCTTGCCATGGACAGATTTTATCATGAATAGATTTATGAAACCACCACCACACTCAAGATACAGAACTATTCCATTACCAAAAGGATCTCTCTCAGGCTTCCCTTTAATCACATCCACTCTCCTCCCTCTACCATCCCTAACTCACGGCATCCACTAATCTGTTTTCTAGTTCTATAATTTTGTCATTTCAAGGATGTTATATACATGAAATCATGTATTATCTGACCTTCTGAGATATTTTTCTCAGTCAACATTATGGCTTTACGTTAGTCACTCAGTGTGTCTGTCTCTTTGAGACCCCATGGACTGTAGCCCGCCAGGCTCCTCTGTTCATGGCGCTTCCAGGCAAGGATACTGGAGTGGGTAGCCATTCCCTTCTATAAGGGAGCTTCCTATGCCAGCGATCCAACCCGGCTCTCTGCGTTGCAGGCAGATTCTTAACCATCTGAGATCTATTCAAATTGTTGCATGTATCAATAATTCAACCTAGTTTGATTCCACCATAGTCAGAGAACACACGATATGATTTCAATTCTTTTAGATTTGTTAAATGTTGTTTCATGACCCAAGATATGATCTATCTTGGGAAATGTTTCCTTGGGGCTTGAAAAGCAGGTCTATTCCGATGACAATTTATCTGATCCAAAGCATTCCTCAGTATATCTCTTTAAGAAGACTTTTTAGTGGTTGCTCTAGGTATTATATAACTTACTGCTGTCAACATTTACCAGTTTGATTAAAAGGTAGCTTGACCTAGAACAGGAAGTCCCTCAATTAAGTTTTTAAAATGAAAAAGGTGTGTTCACAATTGGATTTCAAAAAGAATGCTGTAAATAGTCTTCGGTTTTACTAACCTAGAACAGGAAGTCCCTCAATTAAGTTTTTAAAATGAAAAAGTTGGGTTCACATTGGATTTCAAAAAGAATGCTGTAAATAGTCTTCGGTTTTACTAACATTGTATATTAAATTATTTGCTCTATCAACTAGATTGAACATTATCTAGAACATCTCAACATTAACCATTAATACTGAACTAAATGTTCTATTACTCAGATAAACAGATTACACAGATCACTCAGTTCATCTCTCTCACTGTATAAAAGGACTGAGGTCCAAAGAGATAAAACAAATTTCAAAAATCACATAAAAAGATTAAAGAGTGAAGATCAATAATCAAATTTCTTAATTTCCAATCCAAATACTTTTCCACCTGCAGAATTCTGGACAGAGGCTACAGTCCTTGGGGTTGGTTAGTTGCTCAATCGTGTCCAACTCTTTGTGATCCTGTGGACTGTAGCCTGCCAGGCCCCTTGGACCATGGGATTTCCCAAGCAAGAATGCTGGAGTGGGTTGCCACCTCCTTCTCCAGGGGATCTTCCCAACCCAGGGATCAAATCCATGTATCCTGCATTGACAGGCAGATTCTTTACCGCTAAGCCACCAGGAAAGCCCCAAAGGTACCAGATGGGCTTAACAGCAGAATGGAAGTAACACTGGAAAGAGTCAGTAAACTTAAAGATAGATCAACAGAAATTATTCAACCAAAAAAGAGAGAAAGGAAAAAAATTTGGCAATAAAATGAGGAGACAAAGATCTATGGGACAACAACAAAAGGTCTGAAAAACTATAGGCTTCCGGCGCTGCATGCTCCAAATTTATGAATAACGGCCACTATTGTTTGAGCTCCAGTCTCAGCTCCTCACCTGGCTGACTGTGCTAATCTAAGACTGTCAGGGAAAATCTCTCTTCTGGGACTCAGTTCCCTTCTCTCCAGTAAGGGCACTGGATAAATTAGTGGTTTTTAAATTTAGCTATTCCTCAGAACCTCCTAGAGAGGTTTTTTGGGGAAATACAGATCTCACCTCCAGAGATCATGTTCAGAAGGTGTAATGACAACAACATAAATCAACTATACTTCAATAAAATTTACAGAAAAACAAGGGCAGTGGAATGTGGTGAAACCCAGGTATTTGCATTTTTTAAGTCCCCTAGATTATTTCTGATGATAAGCCAAGTTTGAGCATCACCACACTAGACAATACTTGGGGGGAGAGGCAGAGCATGTGACAGGGACTCTTGGTACTGACAGCTTGTCAATTCTCAAAAGGAACATCCTTTACAAAAATATGAGATTTCCCTGGTGGTTCAGTGGTTAAGAATCCACCTTGCAATGCAGGGGACATGAGTTTGATCCTTGACCGGGGAACTAAGATCCCACATGCCTTGGAGCAACTGAGCCTATGCACCACAACTAGAGAGTCCATGAGCCACAAAGAAAGATCCGCTAAGACCTAACACTCCCAAACAAAACATTTTAAATATACATATACGTGTATATATATATATATATATATATATATATATATATATATGAAAGTGAAGTCACTCAGTCGTGTCCGTCTCTTTGCAACCCCATGGACTGTAGCCCACCAGGCTCCTCCGTCCATGGGATTCTCCAGGCCAAGAATACTGGAGTGGGTTGCCATTTCCTTCTCCAGGGGATCTTCCTGACCCAGGGATTGAACCCAGGTCTCCCGCATTGCAGGCAGCAGCTTTAACCTCTGAGCCACCAGGGAAGCCCACATACACACACACACTACACACTACACACACACACACACACACACACACACACACACACAATACACACACAACATACACCAAAAGCTTGAAATCAAACTCCTTAAGAAAGGGCTGTAAATTATTCATCTTTATTTTTATCACATCTAAAGTTTAAAATGAATGCTACTCAAGAAAAAAAATCCTTGAAAGGAGGATTTCTATGCCACCTATTAACAGATTCTTAAGTTTGAAAGTCACAGCATATATATTTCTAAATATAAAAACGGTAAGAAAACTATTCAGCTTTCTTGGAATTATTTGGGTATTCATTCATTCAACAAATATTTACTGGGCATATACTACAGGCTCAGCATTGTTCTAGGTTCTGAAGATATAGCAGTGAACTAAAGTGACACAAATCTCTGTTTTCGTGAATCTGATACTCTAATGATATCAAACAAAAGAAAGTAACCTCAAACCAAAGAAATTTCCACTTCATACCACATACACTAACAAAGCAAAGGTTAATTGGAATTAAAGGTTTTTTTAACCATAATATTCTTCCTTCTCCAACTCCTCAAGAAGCAATCTGAACTAGTATATTTTTTTAAATGTAACTAATTTATGCAAAGCAAGCATAGCTTGCTCTACAGAGCAGTGCCTGTCCCTGAAACTCTGTGCATAAATAAAAGTTTAGCAAACTGCATAATTTCAATAACATTCCTTGGGCAAATAGAGGCTACAAGGGAATAACAGTTATTGCCTTACTTCAGAATATTCTACTGTGAGTCTTCTGATAAATATATTTATCTTGACAATTAATCTAAGATATATTGTTCAAGGGTAAAAAGACAATTATAAGAAGGTGAATAGTATAACTGCACAGAAGGGATGAAGGAATGGGTATACCTATGTTTGTGAAAACATATCAAAAAAGAACTCCCTAAAAGATATAAAACTACATTCTGGGAGGGGCATGCTTAAGATGACAAGGGGGATTTTTTCACTTTCCTAATTATACGTTTCTCTATTGTTCGAACTTTCTAACATAAATATAAACATATATCACTTCTATGAGCAACAAAAACTATAAAGACATTGCATGGTGGGGATGGAGGGTGGACAGTTTTCTATAATGTGAATAATTATCCCTAATTATTCTCTTTGGAAATTTGCGTTGCTACTGTTTTCTAATATGTATCACGGTTCTTCTTAAGACAGGGCACACGTGTACTTCTCTATTCTCTTTCATTCCTGTATGTTGCACATATTAGCTGCCTTTCAAATATACACACCAACTATACTCATTCCATACCTGATGGAGGAATCATCATCTTACGATCTTGTTCCCAGGGTGGTGAAAGGGAACCAGTGTCAGACGATGCTTTGTGAGGTTCAGTTAACCTATCAGAATTCGATTCTCTTCTTTCATTGGTAATTGGATGGTCCAGAGGATTCCCTGGGCCTCTTGAGCCTAATTAAAGAAGAAAGATACAACTGTTTTATCTAAAAAAGTATTATAAGATCTCTCATCAAATAAAATCCAGGCCTTTTTTGAAAGGCAAAATAATCAGATTCCAACCAAGGTTTCCTAAGACACATTAGACTATAACTCTATCCTACGAAAGCCATTTCTAAAACAAAAGAAAATATTTTGTCATATACATAAATACTTGCCTATAAAACTCATTCATAAATGTTATTACTATCATTATTTACATATAAAGTCGGTGGTTAAATTGGAAATTATAAATACTAAGTCTGAAAAATAAAGAGTAGAAAGTAAATAGCAAAGTAAAGGATTTCTATATCAGATGTAATTATGAGATTTTTGTTAATTAAACTAATATGCCAATAGTCAAAGGGTATTAAGCCTTTAAAAACAGTCATCTTAGAGGCTATATACCTATTTTAATAATTCTGCAACTACTCAAAGTATCTTTTAGAAATGTATTCATATTAACTTAAGAACCACTCAAGAAATTGCATCTTACTATTGTAGTAAGTAGAGGCATGACTCTTCATGACTTCTGCCTCAGAAATGATTTTAACCAGTCTGATTACAAAATTTATATATGCCAAATAAATTTGGCTTTAAGTGGCTTCTGCTGCTAAGTCACTTCAGTCGTGTCCAACTCTGTGCAACCCCAGAGACAACAGCCCACCAGGCTCTGCCAACCCTGGGATTCTCCAAGCAAGAACACTGGAGTGGGTTGCCATTTCCTGGCTTCTAGCAATTTTTAAATATCAAGTTCACCTCCAAAGAGAGCTCACAACTCTGAAAGCAAGTCTAAAATAAAGAGTTTCAAAAGCAGCAGCACTGTTGAAATAAACACTCTGAACAAGGTAACACTCATTTGGATAAGAAAATCTGACATGCTGACATTTATAAAGAAAGAGAATCATTCCAAAGTTCCCTTCCTATGACCACAGAAAGAATGGCACCTCAACTAAGAACCCATACTCAAAGTGAAAAACACAAATACAAAAAGTTTTAATATTAAATAACAAAATTAATTAATATTTCATCTGCCATTGAAGGGAGAATGAGGTCTCCTCAAAATTATATTGCCCAGAAAACAAAAGCTTATATAACTTTTCAAAGAACAACTTTAAAAAACAATTATTTTAATAGAAATCATTCTAAAATGCTCCCCACATTTCACTACTTCCTTTAAGAAATAAAAGTACTATGATAAGTAATATGGTAACTTGTACCAATCAGTATAAGCATTCTTTTTTTTTTTTTTTTTTTTAGTAATTTTTAAAATTGTTCTATCTACTCTTGTTGTCAGGAAGCCAACTGACTTTTATGTCAGAAGGTCAACTTTTCCTTGTTCCTTCTAGTTTGTTTATCCTTCTAGTCAGTTCATCAGAAGGAAAAAAAAGGCTGGGAAAGCAGAAAATTAAATCAGTGAAAAATGTGCAAGAGTCAAGTAGGCTGAGGTTGTCTAGAGTGAAAAATGGATCTTTTAAAGGAGACATTTAAAGACTTTCTCCTGATTGCTTACTTCTAGAGGAAAAAAGTACAGGCCAAGTAACTATTTTAGGTGAAAAACTGCCAACATGAACATGCTAAAGGTCAAGGTTTTTCATTCAGTCCATAAGTTACATACAATTTATTCTAAAAAGAAATTATTTTCCTTACACTCAACCTTACTCAAACATGTATCTCATCCAAACTTTCAAAAAAAAAAAAAGATGAGAGGAAAGAAAAGGAAGGTCATTCTTCTTTTGTGGGTCATAGAAACTTTCAGTTCAAAGCAAATCTTTTAAGACCTGCTGACAACTTACCTAAAAGTTCTGTAGCTTTTCTAACAAACAGTAAAACACGCTTGCAAATGATCTAATCACATTGTATCTTGAAAGTTATTTAAAAAGAAAGGAAAGTAATTTAAATAGGAGAGGCGAAATCAAAGGTAATTTTTAGTGTTATTTCAAATATTCAATTAACTACAAGCAATCCTTGACTTATGTCATTCAACTTCTAGTGATTCACACTGGCAATTTAGCTAGTTTATACCCTTGCTTTTAGGGCATTGTTTTTCAGACTGTTGGCTGCAACCCATTGTGGTGTATGAAGTTAATCTTAACTAGTATTCTTTCTTAATGATATGGAATAGAACTGAATAGAAGTTATCAGAAAGCATCAAAGATAGTAAGGGTAGTACTATTTCATGTGACTGGCTTCAACAACACTTATGTTCATGTGTAATATGACATGATATAAACACAAATTCAGGGCTAAAAACCTAAAGTTCTTGATTTTGGAATAAATATGTTTGAATTTTGCCACAACGCAAGGAAAAGTTTTAAAGTAACTTGACAAACAAAACATAGTTGAGAGATCAAAAGAGGAAAACTCCAGATCAAAAGAGGTATACGGGTAACATCAGTGCTGATGAGGTAACTGCAGAAAGATCAATAGCTAATGCTTGGGCTTGAATGGCTCTGGAAATTCTCAAAAACACATAAGAGGGTAACAAGCACACAATCTTGGGTCAGTTTCTCAAAGTATTAACAAATGATAGGGCTCTTTTAAGGTTTCCAACAAAACTATGCCTACAAGAGAGCACTTCTGAATTCCTTATTTCTTAAAAAAAAAAAAATCTCTTTCACTTTTTTATTTTCTACAATAAAAAGATCATGATAATAAAGTAAAAAAAGATTTTTTAAAAATTCTGTATTCCAATAATGCTTAATTAAAATACAATTTTATGCTAGGTTATACTGTTACTGTATTTCATGTATACTTTTATAAAGTTATATATTATGTAGCAAAAGATACAGTTTTTAAAAAGATTTTGAAAGATGATATATCAACTCCCTGACCAAAATGTAATCCATTAGAAATAGGTTTCTAAGGGAAAAATATATTCAAATTAGATGTCACAGAGTTCCTTTTCCAAACAAAAATTAACCCAGAGTAAGTGCAAGGAATGCCTGTATTTTTCAAAGGTTTACTTTAAAGATCATTTTAAAGATAAGTTGAGATGAAAATATAGAGTAAGGAAGAAATCTAGAGTAATAAAGATGTTTAAACAATATACCTCTTCCTCCTCCCCCTGGAAGCAAAGGTGAGAGTCTGAGTGGACCCTCCAACAAAGTTGGAGGGGAGAGAAAAGCTCTCATTTCAGGTGAAGGTCGACCCAATGGTGAGGGACCATATGGGGAATGCTCTGGAATAATTAAAACAGCATATTTAAATTCATAGTTTCAATTACCTACACTATAGATTAGAATCCTATCTCAGCAATTACCATCGGGTCATTCTGTTGCCAATTTAAATTTAATCTCTGTCCTAAATGCTAAACGTGCCTTGGGTTTAGCTAATACGGGATAGAGCTATACATAGAACCATGTGTTTAAGTCTCTACCAAATAGACACTTCAGTCAATAGAAACATCACTCTTCTGGTAACTAATACACTTGAATGATCATACACTATTAAGCAAAGGACACCATATTTTAAAAGAGTTATAAGAGGGTTTGAGGGGCATGAAGTTTGTTTGGTTTGGTTTGGGTTTGAATGGCAGTATGCTTCCAGATATTTCAGCTGGTGAGGGCTGTACCAATAGAAGGGCTCTGTTTAAATCAGGGCCACATAGGGCCTGTACTGGACTATGAACTACCCGAGTAAAGTTCAGATTTTCAAAAGCTGGAAAAAAAAAAAAACACAAAATACTCTGAAGCATCAGAAATTACTTCTGATTTATCACCAGTGAAAACTCAGTTTTACACATCATATAAATCACTTTATCTATAAACCATATGACCAAAAGTATGATCATTTTACAAACTTCACCATTCTCAAATAATGGTTATAGGTTATACTTCCAAAGATCAAAAATCAACATTATCAAAAAACAAACAAACTTTAATGCCACCCAAAATAATACTTTTCAAAACATGCTAAATTTTATTATGTAGCTTATATAATATTCAAATGTAGTTATAACAAAAGATCAAAGCATTATTTACCCTGAGACATTTTTGCATTTGATTCACATAAAAATTCTTTCTGTATAACTCCCTCAACTCCAGATTTTGTTCCTATTTGAAATTCATAACAATCTGCTATTTCTTAATGTAGAAATACTTAATGAAACTGGACTGTCAAAGTGATTTTTTTTCAACAGTTATTAAAAGAGGAATCTACCTACAGAAGATAGGTTTGTTTTTACTACCCTAGAAGCTTAATTCCAATTCGACCAAAATTATTCTGAAAAATGTAATAAACTATCTGGAATACTATAAGATCATAAAGATGCTAACTCATTAATGAATGGACAGAAATATTAAATACATCTTCCAAATAACTGGTTCTTCTGGGGGTAATTAAAGCAAGCAAAACTCAAATTAATAAAGTTTTCCCATCTTTTTAATGAAGTTTTACATCATTTAAAACCAGCTGTTTTAATTCTTATTTTTAAAATTCAAGCAAATTCCAAAGAATAGTTAATATATAAACAGTCACAATGCTATTCCATTTAAGCAATCTTTACCCATTCACTCTCCAAAAAAAGAATGAGTACCTTACTATGTACCAAGCACTTTGCTTTCCAAGGAGCTCAAGGTAGTAAACATACATCATCCTACAAAATGCCACTGAGAAAGCCATTATTCACAGTATTGCTAGAAAACAAAACTCAGAAACTTGGGAGACCACAAGAGAACTCAGATTAGAACCCTAACTCCAAAATCTAAAAAATTCATAAGGAGTAGTGTTAATTACACTAATATAAACGGTATGTACAAAATATAATAAGTATTTTTTTAATGAGGGGTTAAAAAAAAAAACTACCTCTGCCAAATGCTGTATTTGGAACACCAAGTGCATAAGGATCTTTTTCTAAAAGTTCAATTTTAAATTCTGTTTCAGTTAATCTGCAAATAAAGAACAAACATTGCTAAGTTACTTATCTAAGAGAAGCACTCACATTTCAAGAAAAATGCCACTATTATAAACTACTTTTTATTATCTCAATATCTACGTAAAAGAAACAGGTCCCTTAAAATTATTCTGATCAAAATACTTTTATATATTCCCCACTATTTATTTTAGGGTAACAGGTTCCTTTTGCCTCATGATAGTGATGTTTTGTTGAGGTTTAGAATTGTTTTGTTCTCTTTCAAAACTAGGCTACAAAGAATACCGTATCACAGAATCCAACTTTTAGAAAGATGAAGGGCCCTCCAAGGTCAGTGAGTTCAAACCTATTATTTTACAACTAAAGAAAGTGAAGTTAGGAGTTCAAATGATTTATGCAAAATTAAAGTACCAGGGTTAAAACTCAGGGCTCCCAGCTCTGAGTCATATAAGCTTTCCATTGTAGTGCTACCCATACGATTTCAATCATAACATAAAATTGGAATCTGATCAATTCATCCTACTATTTTATTCCTTTCCAAACCTTTTATCTGAAAAATATGACATTTTAAAAGAATCTTATTTCTAGTTCTATACCATTAGATCTGAAATAAAACATTTAATCATATGGCTTTAATTTCTGAGTAGAAAAGACAAGAGACTAAAAGTAATACTGGATAATGTTGATAGTACATTCTGTCAAGAAATTATAATACTATGGGAAGACTTTTACAGTCTTCATAGAAAATCATTTACTCTTCCCTTCAATCGAACATTGTACTCTTTTATCCTCTGTTTCATTTTGTTATTGTAAAGTAATGCCGTCCAATATAATAAAACCATGGAAAAAGAAAAATAAACATTCTATCCATTTACTCATTAAAGATGTTAATACTCTGTGAATTACCATGTCAAAGACATTTATCCTTTCTATCTCCATCTCTTATAATCCCCTTCTACCCACCCTGGTTTAAACAAAATTTTTTTAAGTTATACTTTTTACAAAAAAATCTATGAAAAGTTTCTTTCTGTCACAGTAACCTCTAAGACAAGTGTTTCAAACAAAAAATCTAGTAAACTCTAATAGAACTAAGGTATACTTTATTACTAGATATGTTGGGTCACTCAAAGTCTGTTTATCCTTATAAAAATATTAACTACTTAATAAAATAACAACTAAGAACAAAAGTCATAAGCAAAGTTTTTAAAGTATTCCTACTAAAATACTTACTTTTGTCTGTTGTGAGCATTTTCTTTCCTTAAATCATTGAGGTTTCTTTCAGCAGTCCGAGCTGCCAACTTAAGGAAAATAAGATAAGCATACATAAATATCTCAATAATTGCATACAAATATACAAAAATTGCATACAGTCACTTAAGTATGCAAGTATGCATTTCAGTAAACTCAATGTAAAAAAAATTTAATTTAGAAAATTATATCAAAAAGGAATGAGTTTCATAAAACCAGATGAGCCTAAGGCTGGAGTTTAATCATGTACTTGCCAAGAAATGCTTTTAGCTAGATGCAAAGTGAAAGATCAGAATGGCTTGGTGTGGTAAATATCCAAACAACATAACAAGAGCAATGCAAGAGGACCCAAGCTGAGGAATGGAGACGCAGAATTATTATGCGTGGCAGCACTGACAGTGGAACAAAGTAACTATCTCTGGAAAGAAATCACTGTAATTCTGTGAAACCATAAAGGTCTAAAAATGCTGGTAAAGGCCATTTTTTTTAATGGCTGAATATAATCAAAGCATCCTGCATGTTTATTAAGTACACAGCACTGTAGAGATATATTCCTTAGTCTTTTACATTTACTTAGAGATACTTTCATTTAATAAAAATCAGAGTACCAATACATATGTTACAAGAAAAAAAAGCTTATACCAAGAATATGCAATAAACCCAAATAGCTGTGGGTAAAATTAAGCTTGCATAGAATACTACATGTTTCCCTGTTATTTTGTAGACTCTCCAGAGTGGAAGCAGCAGAGTGTGGAATATCACACTTCCAGATTAATGCAGTTCACTATCCCGTGGACGGAGGAGCCTGGTGGGCTGCAGTCCATGGGGTCGCTGAGGGTAGGACATGACTGAGCGACTTCACTTTCACTTTCACTTTCATGCATTGGAGAGGGAAATGGCAACCCACTCCAGTGTTCTTGCCTGGAGAATCCCAGGGACGGGGGAGCCTAGTGGGCTGCCGTCTATGAGGTCGCACAGAGTCAGACCGACTGAAGTGACTTAGCAGCAGCAGAGCAAATGTGACAGTCACCAAAAGGTAGGTAAATTAACTCAGTCTATAATTTTGAACTGTACCTGAGAATTGACTTTAACTGGGCAAATATTCACCAAAAATATAGCTTAACCACATGTTTGCACTCAATGTCAAAAAGGTGTAAATCTTTTTCCGAATTACATAATCAATTTTGTACTAACAAAAAAAGAACACCATTGTAACAATTTTTGTTAACAAAATACCAATTCATTTAACTTTAATGATGCAGAACTAAAATTATTTGTAAATGTTTGCTAATGTGTAACATGTTTACTCTTAAACATATGGCACAAAAATGTGTAGTTAAGTCAAAAGTAAGTTCTACTCTGATTATAGTATAGTATATATTAAAGATATATCTACAACAAAGAAATATAAAAATAGACTGATGACAATGATCACACTTGAAAAATTTACACCCAGAAGTTAGCAAAAACTGTAATTTTAGTAAATAATCAACCATATTATATTCTAAAACATTTATATTCAGATATGGAACACTTACAATATGCAAAAAAGATTCTATTAGGTACAGGTGTTAAGAAGGAAAGCAAAACAGTCCCTATAAGCTTAAATCTGTGGTAAGAACAAACACAAATAACCACAGTACTTGCCACAGGATACAAAAAAATAAAAAGTACTATAACAATTTAAAGGAAGATTAAATCTAACAGGATGGAGCAAAGAAATGCTCAACAGAGAAAGTAACACCTAAAATTAAGAAATTATTTATTACAGTAAAATAGTGGAAGCAAACTAAAAGTTTATAAAATGAAAAACTTCATAGAAAATATAAAACTTAATAAAAATACCTATGATATATTAAAATACTATAAAACATTAATATATGATCTTGTTTTTTTAAACATATATATGTGCTTTATGTCTCAGTGTATCTATAAAAGCATGGAATACATTAAAGTACTACTGCTGATTTTTATACAGTGGAAGTGAGAAATAGATTTAAGGGCCTAGATCTGATAGATAGAGTGCCTGATGAACTATGGAATGAGGTTCGTGACATTGTACAGGAGACAGGGATCAAGACCATCCCCATGGAAAAGAAGTGCAAAAAAGCAAAATGGCTGTCTCGGGAGGCCTTACAAATAGCTGTGAAAAGAAGAGAGGCGAAAAGCAAAGGAGAAAAGGAAAGATATAAGCATCTGAATGCAGAGTTCCAAAGAACAGCAAGAAGAGATAAGAAAGCCTTCTTCAGCGATCAATGCAAAGAAATAGAGAAAAACAACAGAATGGGAAAGACTAGAGATCTCTTCAAGAAAATTAGAGATACCAAGGGAACTTCTCATGCAAAGATGGGCTCGATAAAGGACAGAAATGGTCTGGACCTAACAGAAGCAGAAGATATTAAAACGAGGTGGCAAGAATACACAGAAGAACTGTACAAAAATGATCTTCACGACACAGATAATCATGATGATGTGATCACTAATCTAGAGCCAGACATTTTGAAATGTGAAGTCAAGTGGGCCTTAGAAAGCATCACTATGAACAAAGCTAGTGGAGGTGATGAAATTCCAGCTGAGCTGTTTCAAATCCTGAAAGATAATGCTGTGAAAGTGTTACACTCAATATGTGGCCACAGGACTGGAAAAGGCCAGTTTTCATTCCAATTCCAAAGAAAGGCAATGCCAAACAATGCTCAAACTACTGCACAATTGCACTAATCTCACATGCTAGTAAAGTAATGCTCAAAATTCTCCAAGCCAGGCTTCAGCAATACGTTAACCGTGAACTCCCTGATGTTCAAGCTGGTTTGAGAAAAGGCAGAGGAACCAGAGATCAAATTGCCAACATCCGCTGGATCATGGAACATGCAAGAGAGTTCCAGAAAAACATCTATTTCTGCTTTATTGACTATACCAAACCCTTTGACTGTGTGGATCACAATAAACTGTGGAAAATTCTGAAAGAGATGGGAATACCAGA
>SJYX01000785.1:427969-476269 GCA_006410675.1 Oreotragus oreotragus | reverse complement strand
CTAGTCAAGGCTATGGTTTTTCCTGTGGTCATGTATGGATGTGAGAGTTGGACTGTGAAGAAGGCTGAACGCTGAAGAATTGATGCTTTTGAACTGTGGTGTTGGAGAAGACTCTTGAGAGTCCCTTGGACTGCAAGGAGATCCAACCAGTCCATTCTGAAGGAGATCAACCCTGGGATTTCTTTGGAAGGAATGATGCTAAAGCTGAAACTCCAGTATTTTGGCCATCTCATGAGAAGAGTTGACTCATTGGAAAAGACTCTGATGCTGGGAGGGACTGGGGGCAGGAGGAGAAGGGGACGATCGAGGATGAGATGGCTGGATGGCATCACCGACCCAATGGACATGAGTCTGAGTGAACTCCGAGAGATGGTGATGAACAGGGAGGCCTGGCGTGATGCGATTCATGGGGTCGCAAAGAGTTGGACATGACTGAGCGACTGAACTGAACTGAACTGAACTACTGATTACTTCTTTGTACTTTTCTACCTGGTATAAATTTTTGTTCAATGAGTATATATTATTTTTATAAAATATCTTTTTAGTTTGAGACATGAAGGGCATATTGTCTGCATGTTTTAATTTAATCTAACAGGATGGAGCAAAGTCATTGTCATTATTTACTAAAACAAGAATCTCAATGTATTGAAAAGAAAAAGTATAAGACTTGGAATCTAAAAAAAAAAACCTGTAAGACTTAGAATCTAAAAGGTAAATGTTTCAATCTCCAATCTTAAATCTCTAATCACGTGACCTAGGGCTGTTTCCTTATCAAGAAGACCTGAACTACAGTTATTGTGTGGACTGAGTGAGTAATATATGTAAAATGCCTTACAGTACAGTGCCTAGAATATTTGCAATACTAATAAACATCAGTTCCTCTCCATCTTTAAAAAATAATTTGCATCTGAGCATTTAGAAAGGGAGGAAGAAGACTAAATTCATTTCCAAGACCAGCATATTATTTCAATAACAAATCTTCGCTTGAACCCTCATTACAGAAGCATATAAAAGCTCAAAATTAGGAAGGATCCTGATACTCAACTTATCTAATTTCTTACTCTAAGCTGAAATCTCCATTCCAAGAAACATTCATGCCTAAAAATAAAAATATCTTCCAAGCTTCAGTACAACAGTGATAATTTAACAGTTAACATTGACTGAATGCCTACTATATGCCAGGTACTTGGCTATCAGAATTATCTTATTTAATGTCATCACAATAACTCTGAAATAGATACTAATAATATCTGTCTTCAGGTAAGGAACAGGTGGTAGGTGATAGAACCAGGATATCAACCAAAACAAGCTGACTCCAGACCCCATATTCACCTACTGTGCAAATGGCTTCCCCCTTGAAGACTTTGAGGGGCAAGTCTTTCAAAGGCCAGTTGTTAACAACAGTTCTTCATGTTAGAGAAACTATCCTGATCATTACTCAAAATCTATCTAGTTATCACTTCCTCATACAGTTCCTCCACAGCACTGACATGTCATTTCTCATGATGGTCTTTTTCTTACTGTGTAACAAGTAATTAAAAATCAGAGAATCAGATACCTGAATTATATTAATATAATTTTTAGAACTAGGACAGGCTTTAGATTATTACTTCAGCTAGTCCCATTGTTTTACAGATGAGTAAACAAGCCTAGAGAATTTTTAAAATTTGTCCACAATTAATTAGCTGGCAATCCACTGCCTGAAACAAGTCCATGAACATTGCCTCACCTCTCCCAGAGTATAAGCCCCAAAGAGTAAAGTTCCTTGCAAAAAGTAATATGCTAAAAGCAGAGAAGGAAAAATCAGATTTTGTGAATAACTGTATCATAACAAAGTATTTAGTTCATAAGGGATGTAATTCCACTACTGGTGAAATTAAAAGAAACTGATTTCCTTAAACACTACCTTTTTTTCTCAATTATAAAAGTATACCTTTACACTGCTCATCTAAATTAGGAAAAAGAACAATTTGACAAAAAAGCCTAAGAAAATTTAATACTTACCCAATTATCATGTGCTTTTTTCTCAAGAGAAATAATCTGAAAAAGAAGTCATTAAAATACTACTAATAACTATTTTTTTCTGTAAAAAACATTCATATCTACCACTATGATTTAATATAAAACTTATAAACTCAAAAATAACTCAATCATCTCTAAAGAGTCAACAAGTATTATTTTAAAGCAAATTTTCATATATGTATGATCTACTCTATTATACTTCTAAAAGAAAAACAATGTAAAGACAATTGAAATTTTTGTCTAGTACATTTCTGTTTTACACAATAATCAATTACAATAGGAGGTACCAATTAAGAGACAACTAGCCAGACTGGTTATATATATATATAGCACCCTAATGCTGCTCTATGTTTGTTTGTTTATGCAACTCAAACTCCCAAATCAGCAGTAGTTTACATAGCAACTTTAAACAATGTCTCTTGTCCCAGAATCTTTGCTCCCTAGAAATGTTTCACCACCACATGCAAAACCTCAAGAGACTAACTACACTCCTGCATCAAAACAGATATGAATTCAAACAAATCACCACTGTTTTAAGTTACACACACACACACACGTACCTGTCCTTTATAAGAATGAATAGTTTTCTCCAACTCTTCTTCTAGAGTTTTGGCTCGCTTTCTATAAAGAACAATCATTTTATTTAACATAAACTAAGAAATGACAGAACACTATCACTATCTCTACTGAAAATATTAATTAATTTAATACCTAGACTGCTTTGTTTCATGTAACGCTAAAACTCCACATGTTCATCACCTTTGGTGGTGCTGGTTTAGTTGCAAGGGTCTAAAGCATATTTTTTTCCTGATATAATTTAAACATTAGGAGCTTACCTAGAGTTTACCTAAGATTTAGATGGAATACTGGTTCATTTTCATTTTTAAGAAGCATATTGGGAGATGTATTCAGATGTCTATAGTCTTAATAGAACTCTAGGAAATTAAAGATGTGTGAAAAAGAAAATGCTATTACCTTTATAAGACTAAAAAGACTTAAAGTTCATAAAATTATAAAAAGACCTTATAAGACTAAAAACTTCTTTTGGATAAAATTCAAGCTTGCTCTTCCTAATGTAAAATGAAGTATCACAACTATTTGGAGTACTGCTGAATCTTGTCACTTATTTTCTCTAGGTTTTTATTATTTCTATTATTTTAGGATCGACTATTTCAGTAAGGATTGAACTAAGGTAAAAACTAGATTTATGGTCTTATAAACACTTCTTCATAACTTTAACTAAGGCTTAGTCTTCGTTTTTGCAGCATGCTTCTCAAATTGATTAATATTATATACATTCTTCCCCATGTGAACCAAAGAGGAAAGACCGTAAAATTAGTCACATTCATAAAGTTCTTAACTTTAACATAATATAGGATTGCCCATATTCAAATCCAACTAATCTAAGAGATTTTGAATTACATAAAATAAAAGAAAAACTTTTTTTTCCTTTTTATATTTTCTGTATAATCACATAAGAGCAAGACATCTAAAGGAAAAATAATTAAATTAAGGGGGATTTTTTTTTGATTGCTCTATTATTTTTTTCTGCTTTTGGGCTTTTGTATGGAAACCCTTCCTACCTCAAAAAGAAAGGGGTGAAATATATTCATACCTATAGGTCTCCAGCTCTTCAGCTGCATGGTTGATCTTTTCATCAGCTTTGGAAAGTTTCTCCTCTTTCTCTAATCGGTAATTTTCCTCCATTGTCAATCTCCTTAAAACAGAAAGTTTTATTTCTGTTACTGTATGTCATAAAATAATCAAAGGTATATTTTTAATTATATCACAACTGGTAATTTATTCTACTGTTTCCCATAAAGCAACCTGCAAATATCAATAAAAACATCACATGTAAGAAAAAAACAAACGTACCTGAGTGTGGAATTTAATAATATAGACTCAAATTGTAAAGCACCTTATCCAATACAGTACTACTAATACAGAAGCTTTAAGAGTTCACCATTATCATTTATATTTTTATCACCGAAGAAAAAATGTTTCAAAATCAAATAACTTTCTTAAAAAAATAAACTGATGAAATGCAACCTAATCATAAATTAAGAACTTTGAATAACCACATAGTCAAAGTGAAAGTTGCTCAGTAGTGTCCGACTCTGTGACCCCATGGACTATACAGTCCGTGGAATTCTCTAGGCCAAAATAGTGGAGTGGGTAGCCTTTCCCTTCTCCAGGGGATCTTCCCAACCCAGGAATCAAACCCAAGTCTCCCACATTGCAGGTGGATTCTTTACCAGCTGAGCCACAAGGGAAGCCTAAATAATTACATAAGCTGAATGCAAAACATTTTTAAGCTATTTTATTTGCCACTCAATGGAGCGACCAACATAACTTATTACCTGTGAAGTATCATCTCATTTTCTTGATATAGTTCAGTCAATACTTGAAGTTTCTGCTGAATTTTTTGAGTTTCACTTTCCAACTGTGTATTTTCTGACTGTAAAGATGCTTGTTCAGTCTGGACATTTTTAATACACTCTACAGAAAAATTTTTTAAATCACAATTAAGGGAGCAAATATTTTGAGATACACATTAATATTTTATAAAAATAAAAATTACACAAACTAATTATTAATAAACTAAATTCTTTCCAACAGAAAATCGATAAGATATTTTGTTCGCTTTAACATGTTAAGAGCTATATAAATTATTATACCTTTTTTTATTATTTAAGGATTTTCTAAAAAAAATTCTAAAACCTTGAGTACTCTTCAATTCTAGCATCTAATTTTCAGTCTAGGAGACAAAAGTCTAAAATTCAGTCTAGGAGACAAAAGTCTAAAATTCAGTCTAGGAGACAAAAGTCTAAAATTCTCAAAGTTCTGGTGATGAGGATTTGGAAGGCAAATACTTTAGCTTAATATTTTCTGTGAATCTCTCCTACATGATTAATAATGCACCTTTTTTTCCCTAATAAAAAGTTTTTTACCCATTAATACTTCTACCCAGCCTCTTTTTAAGCCAAAATTTTTATACATGTTAAAAATCAAGCCAGAAATTTGGATCTTCTGATAATGAATACCCCAGTGTCCTGCTGGCTTACACCAGATCAAGACTGGAAAGGAAAATATCAATTTTAGCTTTGTTTCAACCTAAAAGAATCATCAGTGAAAATTAAAATAAACAATTCTAATTAATTATGATTATAAAATAATTAGTGGATGTACTAATTAGATAAATTATTTCTCTTTCAAAATAACATAATTCAACTCCTCTAAGACTAAGGTGACATCTCCCCAAAAAATGGGTATGAATCACGACCATACCACAAATCTTGAAACAAGGCAAAATTCACTCTACCTAAACAGGAAAATTCTGAAATTATACTAACAATCATTAGAATTTTATTGATTTATGTAATGTTATATAATTATTCTAAAACACCTACTAATCAAATAAACACACCAAAAAGATTGTTTAATACCTTAACATTAAATGATTAAATATGCATGAAATTGTCCACATCTGTCTTTCCAGGAAATTTTTAAATCTAGATCAGTAAAGTTTGTTGACCTCTGGCCTTAAGCCATTGCCATGTCATCTTAACAATTCTTAATAAGCCATCGTTAAGTCAATTAACTGACATTCATGTTGGATATTACTTCTTTTAAAATTGGATCATCTCTATTTAAAAAAAAATTTAAACCAACACTTAAACCTTCATTTTATTTTTTACTTCTACATTAACTATTTTGTTTCAAATCCTCTGTATCTTAAAATAACACTATAAATGATTACCAAAAACGGCAGGGTCAGAGGAGAAACAATTCAGAAGAAAACCTTTCTGTTCTGAATAGAAGATCAATTATAGAAATTTATCTTTCATGACTCCCTAAAATAAGAAAGATTTGCAAGAAGGGACACAAAGTCTCCAAATACTAGTTTTAGAAAAATAGTAATTTGCCAAGATACCATATTAAGTGATGGGGTAACTGGTGAGCAAATTCATTACTATCCTAGCACTTACTATAAGTTCCTCACTGAAAGCCTGTTAATATAGTAAAATAGGGCTTCCTTGAAAGTAGGCTCCATATCTTTTCCTCTTGTAAATCTCCCATATAGATTTTAGCACTCCCATATAGGAGTACTAAAAGTACAGGCTTTCAGTGCTAGACATTAGCAAAACTTTAAGTTAATATTAATGCTTTTCAAAATTCAAAAATAACTACCAGTACCATGTGAACAGGACAGTGATAATTTTTTAAAGAATCTGTACCTTTGGTGATTCAACCTTTTCAAAATATGTCTTATTATAAACACAATTTACCTATTTTAGAAATGTTTGGAAATATAGATAAGTAAAAAGAAAATAGAAATCTGTCCATGGTCCATATTCAAAGAGAATCATGGCTGACATTTGAGAATGTCCTTCCATCATTTTTTTTGCTAACAGTTATGCTGAATTTTTTTTTTTTTTTTTTTTTTTTTTACAAAATGGAATGTTACTTACATCAACTTTTAAAATTTTGGACCATAACAGTATTTGTTCACTTTAGGAAAATAAAACGCTATCAGCAAAATTAAAAAACAAATCTTTTCAATGAAAAAAACATCAGTTCTACAGGTCTAACATCATTCCCATATATGTTAATATACTATGCAAGGACATTAGAGGAAAAAACTGTACCATAAAAAGATCTATGAAATATAGAAGTACCACTACTAAAAATCAAATTTGCAATTAACAAAGTTTTTTTAATTAAGTTTTAATTTGCTACTTTAAATAACTACAACCATACCAAATATTTGACACTGAAATTAAAAGTACAGTTTTAAATGTTTTTTTTTTAAATAATGCCATTAATTTTACATAAATATAGAGGAAACAATATGGCTTTACCAACAATAAAAACTCAGACTAACTTTTCACAAAAAACGAACAAAAGTAAAAGTAAAAAAAAAAATTCAAATTGTATCTCCCCATAATTGATTCAATTAATGTTTTATTCTCTATAAGGAGACATATTTATTTAGAGAAACTTTGTAAGTCTATACATTATCTACCTGTAAGCTCTTCTTTTGTTTTATCAACTTCAGATAATTGAGTGTAAATTTGGTTTCTTTCTCCTTCTAGGGTTTTTAAAGAAGCTCTTAACTTCAAAGAATGGGAGAAGGAGAAGAAAAAAAGCAACATTAAACAATTATACCAAAACAAACAAAAATCTCAATATACCATCCTAATCCTTTGAAGCTCTTTTACACTCCGATGAAATTACTGCCCAGACTACACAAGCCAACGATGGAGTTTCCATTTTAGAAAGTTAGCAAAGTCATCAACACATGTAAACCTCAAAACAGGAATAAAGAAGTCAGTGATTGATGTTTGAACAGCAGCTGTTTGCTTTCTGCACATAAATTTTGATCAAAGCAACCCTCAAACTACATTACTGAAACTTCACATACATCAATAAAGATCAGGATACCACTACTAGGATGAAAGAGAATAGGGATAAACACAAGAAAGTGAATCTAGTACGTACTTCTCAAGATAAGATAAAGGGCAACAGAATATTAGAAAACACTGAGACCTGAGAATGAAGGACACTCAGAGAGGAAAGTATGGGAAAATATGTAGCAAACATTAACACAGGCCTTCTTCAAAGAAATGAGTGCACACCTTGAAAATCTTTATTCTAATAAATTCTAAAACCTAACAATATGAATATCTAGTTATCATAAAAAAATTAAAAAGCAACTGAAGAAAATTCTGATCACTTCTAAAACTTCTATCACTTATATGGTAACTATATAATAGACATTTAAAACAGTTACTAGGATATATGGATTTAATCCATGCTTTATTTGTTTCTCTATATTCTTATGTAGTAATGCAAACCTTAGCAACATGAATCAGTTTCTTCAAAGCTCCTTTTGGTTGATTATCTGTAACGAAAAACAGAACCATAATAACTTGATAAAACAATACAATGCCACAACAAACAGCCAAATTATTTTATTAGTTCACTCAACTAGAGCTTTATAATCCCTGTTACAATAAAGAATTTAACATAAGGCACAATGGCCTCAGACCTGCTCCCAGGAAGCTACACCAAAAAAGCAATGG
Organism: Oreotragus oreotragus; assembly: GCA_006410675.1. Classification (NCBI taxonomy): domain Eukaryota; kingdom Metazoa; phylum Chordata; class Mammalia; order Artiodactyla; family Bovidae; genus Oreotragus; species Oreotragus oreotragus. Next base: position 468,161 of record SJYX01000785.1, on the reverse strand, counting down.
AATTATCACAGTATCGTGTAGCACGGTTCTTCACCACTAACTCCAAAAACAGAGTTAAAATAAGCATTTGGTAGTCACCTAAATCTAGCCCCCAGTTTCAATTATTCTTAGAATTCCTCATCAGACAAAATATGAGTAGAATTATTGTCCAAATTAAAATAACATCAAGCATGAGTTTTCTCATAACAATTTTTTACAAGATAAAGCAGAAGTTAAAAAGTACAAACAGAACTCTATGTCTTTACTTTGGAGCGTACTTTTCTTCCAAGACATTAATGTTATCATCAAAGTAAATCTTTTAAAAAATCACACCTTCTCCTTAACACATTTTTTACTGATATAAAGGATGGAGGGAGAGAAAAGAGAAAGGTTACCAAAGTCAGAGAAACTATCATTGGGGGAAACTCAATGAAGATACCTGAGACCTCTTTTGTACTGTTCTTACAATTTTCTGTGAGTCTATGTATCAAAACAAGGTGTTCTTTTTTAAAGTCAAAAGAACTGTTCTGAAAATATACTAAGTGGCTATAGGGAACCTAACTTTTGCTGAGTTTTCATACTGCAACCAGCAATGGCAATAGACTTCGGGATGGTCAAAATTAAAGTACTGTCACCATATGAACCATCTAAAAAAATGCATCCTAAGGCACTCATTTATATAACACTCAATTTTCCAACTACTCACCCATCCATTTGATCAGCTTACAGTACAGGGGAAAATAGGCATGGAAAGAATTATGATGCAGTATGAAGACTGCTGTGGTTGTCGTGGCGGTTTAGTCGCTAAGTCGTGTCTGACTCAAGCGACCCCTTGGACTGTAGCCCGCCAGGCTCCTCTGTCCATGGGATTTCCCAGGCAAGAAGACTGGAGTGGGTTGCCATTTCCTTCTCCAGGGGATATTCCTGAACCAGGGATCAAATATGCGTCTCCTGCATTGCAGGGGGCTCCCCACATTGCAGGCGGATTCTTTACCACTGAGCCACCGGGGAAGCCAAAGACTGCTATAATGTACAACACATAAAAAGAACAGAGACGAGGAAGGCTGAAAGTCCGTCTATCTGAGGCGCTGAAGACAGATTTACTGAAAGGGAGCTATCCTAGCTGACACAACCATGAAGGATAGTGAGAGAGGAAAAGAATATTACACAAGTATATAAAGAATACTATAATAGCACATGGGGAACTAAAAGGATATACAAGGGCCAGTCATCATTTTCAGTAAAAGAAGATGAGTTATGACTTAATACCTAGGTATGCATCATTTTCTGAATCACTCTTCATTTCCAATTCCAAGTTATCATCGTCTGCAATGTCTTCACCAAGTACAGCAGTCCAGCCTTCCATCTTTTGTAAGCGCTCTGTCAGAGACTTGACATTTACCAAAGGGGGAAAAAAAAAGAGGGTAATGCCTTATGCTGGCTTTACAATCTCTGAATGCATAACTGTAGTCTAAAAATCAATCCACATAGATAAAAGTACATGAGCTCTTACTCTCTACCCAGCATAAAATACGTAAATACTCTCAGAAACTAACATTTATTTACCATTAAGGTCTACAAGTTAAAAATAACAACTGGTTACTCTTAAATCAAATACAAAAAGTGAAAACTGAAAGTGTCAGTCGCTCAGTCAGGTCCAACTCTCGTGAACCCATGGACTGTAATTCTCCAGGCAGCAACACTGGAGTGGGTAGCCATTCGTTTCTCTAGTGATCTTCCAACTCAGGTCTCCTGCATTGCAGGTGGATTCCTTACCGTCTACGAAGGAAGCCCAAATCAAATAAATATAATACCTAGTAATGGCCCATTTTTTCTAAATGTATCACATGACTATACAGTAACACAACATTTCTTACATGGTATTTCTCACTTGACACAATAAGAGTAGTCATTAATGTGAGAATAAATTTTGTGTGAAGTTAAACAAATCCCCAAGTGAAGTACATGATATATGAAAAAAGAGATTTCAGAGATTCAATTTATTCAGGTAAACAACTAGCTGAGGAGATCAAGTGACACAACTGACAAATAGAAAAAGAAATTGTAAAACAGAATCTGAGTTGGAACATCAGAGGTTTTGCTACAGTACTTTTGGAATTTTCTTAAAAAGGTTCCTCTGTCCATGGGATTCTCTAGGCAAGAATACTGGAATGGGTTGCCATGCCCTCCTCCAGGGGACTGTCCCATCCCAGGGATCGAGTCTAGGTCTCCTGCACTGGCAGGTGGATTCTTTACTGCTGAGACACTGAGGAAGCCCCCAAAATATCCTTAGTAGTGAAGTAAATAGTGTAAATGTATAGCTTTCAAGATGACATCATCCACTTCACTGTGCAGGTTACAGAATGTTAGTTGTACATCTTATTAGTTAATATAATAAACAGATATTTAGTATCTATTAAGATTTAAAAGTGTAGGCAGGAAAAACTGGTAGAAGGGAGAGATAAGAAGTAGGGAAAAAAATCAATAAATCTTAACAGTAATACCAATTATCTTATTCCTAATGGAGTCAAAGTGCAATTAGATTTACTTAAAATATTCATCTCTGTGAAAGTACATATACCAGTTAATCTAGGCATTAAAGATATTCATATTTATATTCAATGCATATAATTTCATTTGTCCAATTTATAAAATTCTTTCCAACTCTTCTCATTAACAAAAAAGATGGCAATCTTAAGATAAAAGCCAAAATCCAAAATCCTTTGTCTTTCTTCATTAAATATCTAGGCTAAAACAGAAGAGAGAAGAAAAAAGGACACAGAGAATATATATGTGTGTGAGTGTGTGTGTGTGTGTGTGTGTACACACACTACAAATCTACAAGTTTTCAAAGAACATTTGGCAACACGGATAAAAACACAGTACAACTAGTAATGTTTGCCAAAAAGTACATCTCCTCAAAATAAAAGCTGCTAAAAACAAAATTTTTTATATTTCACACTTAGTATAAAGTTCTAGCTTAACTCAGTCATTAAACTAGCAGGGCTATTTACCTTAATCTGATTTTCTTTGTCACACAAAACTTGTTCCATATGTACTTTGGAGTCTTCAAATGTTATTTTCTGTTTATTAAGCTCATTCACTTGTTCTCTCCATTCTTCAGCTTCTTGTAAAAGCTAAAATTTAAACCCCAAAGAAAAAGAAACGCAACTCTTATTATCTCATCATATTTATATGCAGGTACACTTATTCATGGGCTTCTCTTGTGGATCATCTGGTAAAGAATACACCTGCAAAGCGGGAGACCTGAGTTCCATCCCTGGGTTGGGAAGATCCCCTGGAGAAGGGAAAGGTTACCCACTCCAGTTTTCTGGCCTGGAGAATTCCATGGACTGTACAGTCCATGGGGTCACAAAGAGTCGGACACAACTGAGCGACTTTCACTTTCACTTACGTATGTAAGGTGTATCATTAAAAGAACCTCACAGAAAGGAGAAGTAACTCATATTATGGTATCAAACTCAGGTGGGTGCAGATGCACTTATTTATATATGCCTAGGTGCACCACTAATAAACAGGCTTCCCTGGTGGCTCAGTGGTAAAGAACTTACCTGCCAGTGAAGGAGACCTGGGTTTGGTCCCTGGTTTGGGAAGATCCCTTGGCGACAGAAATGGCAACCCACTCCAGTATTCTTGCCTGGGAAATCCCATGGACAGAAGAGCCTAGTAGGCTAGAGTCCATGGAGTTGCAAAGAGTCCAACACAACTTAGCAACTGAGTATGCATGCACCACTAGTAAATATTATACAACACAGTGTGTTGCTAAGAAGGGTGAGAAAAAAATGAGGTAGTGGGGAAGAAGGAGTGTAATGAAGAAAGAAGGGAAGGAAGGAAGGGCTCCTTTTTTCAAAGAATTTTTAAAATATGGGTTTTAAAGTAAAATAACAGACTTTAACATTCTTCAATTACTTACATGATAAATGTATATCAAATTAAAAGCTTTCTGAGACACATTTGTTAGATCTGGCCATTTGTTGCCATTCTTTATATCCCATATAACATGCCATACCTCATTTATATTAAAATTTATTTCTTAATCATGTGCCAATTTGTGGCTAACTAACCTTCAGAAATACTCTAATCTAGAATAGATCAAATTCTGCATAAACAATCTTTTACTGTACAGACTTTTACAAAGGAGAACTTTCTCAACATGAACAAAGGGTAAAGACTGTCATAAAAGAAAAACTTAACTACATAATGCTTAGAGTTTTACAATATTAAAATTTATTTCTTAATCATGTGCCATTTTGTGGCTAACTAACCTTCAGAAATACTCTAATCTAGAATAGATCAAATTCTGCATAAACAATCTTTTACTGTACAGACTTTTACAAAGGAGAACTTTCTCAACATGAACAAAGGGTAAAGACTGTCATAAAAGAAAAACTTAACTACATAATGCTTAGAGTTTTACAAATCAAAAAACAACAGAAATAAAATTTTAAATTTAAAAACAAGCAAGTAACTAGAAATATTTATATATATCACAGGGTTAATAACTGTAATATGCAAAAAGCTTTTAGAAGTCAATAAGAAAAATAGGTCCCCTCCCCCAAAAATAGAATCAGCAAGTGATTTACTAAAGAATCAGCTGATATATACATATATATATGGAAAAAAGGCCAATTTTTTTTAATCTTTAAAACTCTATGCTATTAAATAGTAATTACTGGGTTTCCCGGGAAAATCAAGGCTTCATCAGCATATTCCCCGGCACACAAAAAACTAGTACTTCTCCACATATGTTAGTAAAATAAGACAATTTTGACAGATTAAAAATAAATAAGAATTGAAGACTAAAACTTGGATTTGGTGACTGGCTGATCTTTAGTGAGTTACTAAGGAGACTGCATACATAGCAAGCAGTCTTATAAGGTTAAAGAAGGAATGTGTTAGAACATGGAGTCAGTACATACAGAATAGTTTACTTCAAACACTCTGATGACCAAAAAGAGATTAAAGCAGCTATTAAGACAATCTAGATGAAATATTTTCAGTGTACAGAAGGTCACTTTTAACTATATTGATAACACAGCAAAAGTAACACAGGATGAATTGAAACCAGCCACTTTCACCTGAAATCTACTAAGATGACAGTAAAAAGGTTTAAGGGGGAAAAAAAAGCATAAACCCACAAGGAAAAAGACAAAATGTGATGAAGAAAAAGATAGTTCCAGAAGTGGAAAGTGATGGAAGTATGGTAAAAGACCAGACAATTGAAATCTAAAGCAGAAGATGGTTGAGTCTAAAAGTAGTGTTGACTTGATACAAACCAAGAAGGCTCTTGATTTGGAGGTACAAGTACTAGTTTGTAAGTGGAATGAAAAGAGAAGGACTACTCAAAAGTCTGTATGAAAACTAGTTAGAGAAAACCCCATGTTCTCCCCACACATACATATACAAACACTCTAATTCTCAGGCCATCCCTCTCTCCCTCTGTCTTTTACATGTACAAACACTTGCATGTGCACACACACTTACACACACATACACACATCTGGCAAAAGCCTGGAAGATTATTCTCTGGAGAGCTAGAATCTGAAACTCTGGGACACCTGACCCAGGTAAAGGTGTGAGTAATAAGCTACAAACATAAAAGCATTAAGTGAAAACTGACTTACTGAATAGTGAGATACCAGCCCTCCTTACCTCACTAAGCTGCTTACCTCAATGTTCAAAAACAACCCTATACCTCCCCAAACAGGAACTGTGGAGGATTCATCCCTGTGGAAAACGGTATTTAAATACCAACAACTGGGGACCCTCCAATGAAATACCCTAGCCAGATTACTGTGTAGAAAGGCCCACAAGAAACACACACAGGGCTTCCAACTAGATTTGGAGAGCCCTAGTATTAAATAAACAGACACCCGTGAATCACCAAACATCTGAAAAAAGAAACTCTTAGACAAAAGACATAGACTAAAGCAGAACACAAAGGAACTTGAAGGAAACAAGGCAATTCAGGAAAAAAAAAAAATCAAAAAAGAGTGAGGAAAAAAAAACATGACATCCTCAGCAAAGTAAGACACTGCATCCATGAAACCAATAAAAAGCATAAGCAAAACAATAAAGAATTGTCACAAGTAGAAAATATCAGAGAACAAGCGGACAAAAGTTACATAGTCATAAAGAAAGCAAAAAAGACATTTTCAAATAATTTCATACATCATACAAAGTACATCCCAGACTGAATAAAATAACTCAAGTAAATTTCCCAGAACTGAATCAAGAGCAAGAGTTTCCAGACAGAGTGGAACCAACAAACATATGGAAAATTTCACTTGTCATTGGGAAATTTCAGAGAACTGGAAATAATGAAAGATACTAAAATTTTCCACAGGGGAAAACAGTAGGTAACAAAAAAGGTTCAGTAATCCAAACAGCACTTGACTTCTCACAAGTAAGTCTGGAAAATGAAGACAATAGAGCAATAATGTCAAAATTTCAAGAAAAAAAAAAAAAAATTGCAACCCAGAAGATATCCAACCAAAATGTTAACAGTATGAGAGAAGACATTCTAAGTCATGAAACTTCTTAAAAAGTTTCCTACTATGCTTTTTCTCAGGAAGATAATCAAGGGAATTTACCACATAAAGCACACACATGACATAGGAAATAGAAGATCCAACACAGAAGAAACACAAGTCAAAGGATAGGGGTGAGGTGAAATCTCAGAATGGCAGAAATAAAACAGATCGAGAGGACAAGTTCCTACTGAACTAGGAGGATGGAAGACCCCAGAAAGTACTGCTTCAAGGGAAAAATGAAATTAGATCAACCAAAGCCTTTGCACACACAAACGATACATTTACATAATCTCTAAAATAGAGACATTTATGACTGAAATACAGATAAATTACAGATAGGTATAAAAGAAACAAGACGATTATTAACTCTATGGCACATAAAAAGTTGAGTGAAACAGAACTCATAATCAGAGCCACATCATGTGACCCAGCTGTGAACAATGTTTAGCAAATTATAATGTTATCATTTAAAAGAATTTCCCACTGAAAAATCCTAACTGTATTGGGAGAACAGTTGGAGAGGAAATATGGTTGGGTATGTGGCAGTGTCTACATATGTGAGGAGGAAGACGACGAAAGTTAAATCCTTACTATATCTGCCACCACGACCGCTTCTGCCTCTAGGCCCCTAGCTGCGATAACTCTCCCGGTACTCTCTGCTCTCCTACAATCTGGCGTTGAAGATTTGTGCTAAATGCTATTTGCTATTATTCTCAAAATGGTGAGTGTCCAGACTTACTTTCACTCCTGGGGGAAGAGGGTTCCAGGAATATAGACCTTTGTATCCTACACAAAAGAGACACCACAGGATACATAGGAGATTGCCCTGCTTTTGTGGTTTCTGGAAATAGCCCACTTTTGCCCCTAGCATGAGTCAGGCATGACTATGCCCAGAACATTTATAATTATATACTCACAAGTTGAGGAGCCCCTTTACAGTACAAACCTGTTTCTGGCTTTCTTGAAGCTGAGAATTTTCACTCAGAGCATCTTTTACAGCTATCTTAAGTCGTTCTTCATTCATCTGAAATATTTTGAAGGTTGTTTTGGCCTAAGTAAAATACAACATAATGAGATTATAAGAATTAGTTTAATAGTCCTTTTTTATACACACTCCTTGAAACACGGAATTAAAGCTAAAAACATGCCAATATTAATAGGCAAGGCAGCATGCTATAGCAGAAAAAAGGCTGGCTTAAACTCAAGGTCTAGCCACTCAAGGTCTAGTTGCTCTGCCACTAACTTGCCACATGACTTTGGACAAATGATTTAACCTCTCCTAACCTTCTATGTACTACCTGGCAACTTTAAATAACTTTCTATTGTCTCTCTTACTAGAACTTAAAATCCACAAGAGCCTTTCTGTCCATTTTGTCTACTAATATTAAGTGCCAGTCACCTTCAACAGTGACAGTATATACAGCTATGGCTCAATAAATATTAGTCAATGAAAAAATGAACTTTCCTCAGATACTCTGTATTTTACAACTGTATCTAGGGCTCCCCTGGTGCTCAGTGGTAAAGAATCTACCTGTCAATGCAAGAGACACGGGTTCAATTCCACATCCCAAGGAGCAACTAAGCCCATTTGCTACAATTATTGAGCCTATACTCTAGAGCCCAAGAGCCACAACTACTGAGTCCACGTACGGCAACTTCGGAACCTCATACACCCAGAACCTGTGCTCTGCAGCAAAAGACACCACACCAAGAGACCCTTGCATAGCTACTAGAAAATCAGCCCCCACTGTCCACACCTAGACAAAAAGCCCGCACAGCAACAGAGACGCCACAGGCAAAATAAATAAAATTTTTTTTAAACTATTTTTTAAAGTTGTTTAAAAATACACTAAATTTTATTTAAAATTTTACACCCGTGGCAGATTCATGTTGATGTGTGGCAAAACCAATACAATATTGTAAAGTAATTAGCCTCCAATTAAAATAAATATATTTAAATTAAAAAATAATAATAAAATAAAAATTTTTAAAGCTGTATCTAAATTCTAATATTTAATTCTTTAATCATAAAAGTAATAGCAAATGTAAATGATTTTTAAAACATTAGCCATGTATGGCTGAGTCCCTTCACTGTTCACCTGAAACTATCACAACACTGTTAATTGGCTATACCCCAATAAAAAATAAATAGTCAATAAAGTAAAAATAAATAAATAAAGCAATAGCCCTATTAACATAACTCAACTTACTTCAGCTACTTGTGCTTTGAGGGACTTGGATTCATCTATGTATGGCTGAGTCCCTTCACTGTTCACCTGAAACTATCACAACACTGTTAATTGGCTATACCCCAATAAAAAATAAATAGTCAATAAAGTAAAAATAAATAAATAAAGCAATAGCCCTATTAACATAACTCAACTTACTTCAGCTACTTGTGCTTTGAGGGACTTGGATTCATCTTCTAGGGACTGGATCCTTTTTGAAATTTCTGACATCTAAAAAGACAGTATCAATCAACAAGTATTTACTGAACTCCTCCAGTTTTCAAGATGCCATTTCTATCAAGTATATTATTAACCTAACACTTTTGCTACAAAAGTGAGAATTCAGATTAAGAAAACTTCACAGCTATATGCTTAAAGGGATTTTATATGAAAGTTACATAACAACAGTATTTCAATTCATCTTTAATATTTCTTAACATTTAAGTTATATATAAGAAGGCTACTAGCATTATATCTTACTAAATAATCTCACACACATTAAGATCGTCCTTAAGATAGATTTTAAAATAAAGACAAATAAAGGGAAGTTTAAGTTCCTAAAACACTTTTAGAGTAATAAAAAACCAAAACCACTATGTATGTGATTATTCGACTTAAATGATTTATGTGAGCTATTCTATAGTGCAAATAGAAAATTTCTATAAGAATATGCAAGAAATGTAACATAATAATGTTAACTCTAACAAATGAAAAGAGCTAGAGGATCCAGAAAATTTTATTCTCCACTTTATAGCCTTCTGTATTCTTTGGACTTTTTTCTTTTTACAGTGCATGTAATACTTTAACCGATATCATATAATTTTTTTTAACTCAATAACTTTCTTTTTCCTACAGTCTCCTCAAACACAAAAGTCCTACCAACTCATCTTGCTTCGAACGTCTAGATTTCTCTTCCTTTAACTCTTTTTCTAGAATACGTATTTCATCCTCAAGTTCAGATATGGACGCAATCTGCTCTTCATAGATTGCCTGAAAGAGGAAGAAAACTTTATAATATAGACAGTCATAGGAATAGTTGGTAAAGATAAATCAGATGAATGTAATCAAATACATACACTATAAGTTAAATAAGTCTAGTTTATATATTTGTTCATTTTTATAACACTGAAATAATAGAAATACTAGCAGGTGTTAGCAAACTTTTTCTATAAAGAGATAGTAAATATTTTAGGTTTGAAAGCCATGCAGTTTCTATTCCAGCTGAAGTCATATACATAGGTAGTGAGAAAGCAGAGACAACACATAAATGAATAAGCATGGCTATGTTTCAGTAAGATTTTTTTTACAACAACAGGTGGGGAGCTCAGAGCCTAGTTTGCCAACTTCTGCTCTAAAACATTATAAAAGAAGCAATGAGAAAAAACCAATTTCATATGATTCAATACATAAAATCAAAAATAAACTCAAAAGATAATCAAGATAATATTCTACAATGAATTAAGACATATTTTCTGTGGACTTTTTAATTTAAAATGATTAGTTATTGGATTATCCAATTGGAATTTAAATACTGCAATAAACATACCTCTGATATTTGTGATCTTTCAACAAACTTGTTAAAAGAAAAATAAACCAAAAGAATCAAAGAACTTAATGCAGGCCAAAATAAAAGTAAATAAGTACATATTATATCATACTGGTTAAAAAGCATATTTATATATATTTATATATATATAGTAAAAATATATATATGCATATATTTCCTGAAATTTGACTACCTGATTATATGAGTTCTCTTACTTGAATCAAAATTACCCTGATATTTGGATTTTACCTACAGATTCAAACAGCAATTTTTGTAACTGTACCACATTATAGTTTATATTCAACTATGTTTACCAATCTTGAAAATAAACACTGTATGTTTCAAAAAACTACTAAAATTAGAGAAAAACTTCTAAAATATTCATTTTAAAGTAAAAATTCAATGCCTAAGAATAAATGGGTGTGCTTTACTTTATCCACAATGTTGCAAAGCTTAAGTAAACATATTTGCTCTTCAGTTTTTGTTTTGTCAGCATATTAAATTCCTTGTGAAATTCCATTTTATTCAATCTAATAAATTACAAATAAAATAAATAAATAAAATGTAATAATTTCAACAAGTTCTTGAAAATATTAATAAGTAACATAAAGAAAAAAAAGGTTAAGAATTCAATTTTATTTGGAATTCAATTTATGACTTCATTTGGACTCTACTAGGAAATTCTGATCCATATGCTTTGATGATTATAGACATCAGTGATGGAGAACGCCAAGCTAAATTGAACACATATACCGAAGGTACGAAGTCCATCATTTTCTATTTTAATATTACTATGCTTTTTATAACACTTCCATCTCTAAACAGTAGCATGACACTCCTATTACAAACCCTTATCTGTCATACCTTAGCTAAATGACAGATTATCACACTTTCCTTATTATTAGCCAAATCAAATCTGGCTCAGGAGACCCAACTCCGTATTTCTTCCAAACTGCACATTCAGTGGCATCATGTTGGTACCTTGAAATTGGCCATGGTAGGAGTATTTACACAACAGAATTCAGCAGGTATTACAAATAAAGGCTCCTACTTTTTAGATACTAGTACATCACTGTGTGTAACATTCTAGTCAGCTCCTAACCCTTTGATGAGGTAAAGGCAAGAACTGCCTCAACTTACATAATTATTATTTCAAACTATTCCTAAATTTATGAAAGTGAATTCTATTTTTCCTTCCTGGAACAAACTGAGCCAAAAAAAGAATGATTACCTTAACCCATTTCCCAGAAATGAAGAATTAAGAGTGTCTATATAACTCTAGATGACAATCAACCAAATAGGCTTCACTCATAACAAATCATCAACAAAGGCTCAAAATTTTAAAATACCTTATGTTGCTTACTAACATTTTATTTCTTATATTTAACTTAAATTTCTTTAAGTTTTAATATCCAAGAAATGTGAGTTTTGAGAAGATACATGACTTTTAAAGTTTATGTCATTTAGTAAGAACCTTTCCTTTAACTTTTACAAGTATCTATTTGTTCTTACCTCTAAAATTTGTACTTCTGTTGACTCCTTCTCATAACTGGCATCCTTTAAAGATGACTCTAAGCTTTCATACTGAAAGAAAGCAACACTGTAAGTAAAAGTACTATAAATTTTATTCCAAACTATACCTGCCCCCTGACCCACCAATTCCATGAAAAGCAACAGTAAAACCTCACTGCAGAAAGACAGCATCATCCACAGCTTCAAATTTACCACGATCATTTTTATTATACTATTATTGATACTCAACATGGAAAAATCTGGCATTCAAGAAAACAAGATCTGAGTGAGAATCAAGAGAAAAAATGAACAAGACAAAAAGACAGTCTTAGAGGGTTCAAGTAACAGTTCTCCTTCAGACAACAAAATAAGCTTAATATATAAGAGGAACTAAAAGACAATCATTGAGCCAAAGAAAAAGAACTACAAAAAGAACCACACAACCTTTAGAACCAAAAAAGGCAACAGATGAAATTAAGAAGGTTTAAAAGGTGATTGGGCATAGGTGACGGAGAAGGCCATGCCACGCCACTCCAGTACTTTTGCCTGGAAAATCCCATGGATGGAGGAGCCTGGTAGGCTGCAGTCCATGGGGTAATAGTAATTACTGGGTTTCCCGGGAAAATCAAGGCTTCATCAGCATATTCCCCGGCACACAAAAAACTAGTACTTCTCCACATATGTTAGTAAAATAAGACAATTTTGACAGATTAAAAATAAATAAGAATTGAAGACTAAAACTTGGATTTGGTGACTGGCTGATCTTTAGTGAGTTACTAAGGAGACTGCATACATAGCAAGCAGTCTTATAAGGTTAAAGAAGGAATGTGTTAGAACATGGAGTCAGTACATACAGAATAGTTTACTTCAAACACTCTGATGACCAAAAAGAGATTAAAGCAGCTATTAAGACAATCTAGATGAAATATTTTCAGTGTACAGAAGGTCACTTTTAACTATATTGATAACACAGCAAAAGTAACACAGGATGAATTGAAACCAGCCACTTTCACCTGAAATCTACTAAGATGACAGTAAAAAGGTTTAAGGGGGAAAAAAAAGCATAAACCCACAAGGAAAAAGACAAAATGTGATGAAGAAAAAGATAGTTCCAGAAGTGGAAAGTGATGGAAGTATGGTAAAAGACCAGACAATTGAAATCTAAAGCAGAAGATGGTTGAGTCTAAAAGTAGTGTTGACTTGATACAAACCAAGAAGGCTCTTGATTTGGAGGTACAAGTACTAGTTTGTAAGTGGAATGAAAAGAGAAGGACTACTCAAAAGTCTGTATGAAAACTAGTTAGAGAAAACCCCATGTTCTCCCCACACATACATATACAAACACTCTAATTCTCAGGCCATCCCTCTCTCCCTCTGTCTTTTACATGTACAAACACTTGCATGTGCACACACACTTACACACACATACACACATCTGGCAAAAGCCTGGAAGATTATTCTCTGGAGAGCTAGAATCTGAAACTCTGGGACACCTGACCCAGGTAAAGGTGTGAGTAATAAGCTACAAACATAAAAGCATTAAGTGAAAACTGACTTACTGAATAGTGAGATACCAGCCCTCCTTACCTCACTAAGCTGCTTACCTCAATGTTCAAAAACAACCCTATACCTCCCCAAACAGGAACTGTGGAGGATTCATCCCTGTGGAAAACGGTATTTAAATACCAACAACTGGGGACCCTCCAATGAAATACCCTAGCCAGATTACTGTGTAGAAAGGCCCACAAGAAACACACACAGGGCTTCCAACTAGATTTGGAGAGCCCTAGTATTAAATAAACAGACACCCGTGAATCACCAAACATCTGAAAAAAGAAACTCTTAGACAAAAGACATAGACTAAAGCAGAACACAAAGGAACTTGAAGGAAACAAGGCAATTCAGGAAAAAAAAAAAATCAAAAAAGAGTGAGGAAAAAAAAACATGACATCCTCAGCAAAGTAAGACACTGCATCCATGAAACCAATAAAAAGCATAAGCAAAACAATAAAGAATTGTCACAAGTAGAAAATATCAGAGAACAAGCGGACAAAAGTTACATAGTCATAAAGAAAGCAAAAAAGACATTTTCAAATAATTTCATACATCATACAAAGTACATCCCAGACTGAATAAAATAACTCAAGTAAATTTCCCAGAACTGAATCAAGAGCAAGAGTTTCCAGACAGAGTGGAACCAACAAACATATGGAAAATTTCACTTGTCATTGGGAAATTTCAGAGAACTGGAAATAATGAAAGATACTAAAATTTTCCACAGGGGAAAACAGTAGGTAACAAAAAAGGTTCAGTAATCCAAACAGCACTTGACTTCTCACAAGTAAGTCTGGAAAATGAAGACAATAGAGCAATAATGTCAAAATTTCAAGAAAAAAAAAAAAAAATTGCAACCCAGAAGATATCCAACCAAAATGTTAACAGTATGAGAGAAGACATTCTAAGTCATGAAACTTCTTAAAAAGTTTCCTACTATGCTTTTTCTCAGGAAGATAATCAAGGGAATTTACCACATAAAGCACACACATGACATAGGAAATAGAAGATCCAACACAGAAGAAACACAAGTCAAAGGATAGGGGTGAGGTGAAATCTCAGAATGGCAGAAATAAAACAGATCGAGAGGACAAGTTCCTACTGAACTAGGAGGATGGAAGACCCCAGAAAGTACTGCTTCAAGGGAAAAATGAAATTAGATCAACCAAAGCCTTTGCACACACAAACGATACATTTACATAATCTCTAAAATAGAGACATTTATGACTGAAATACAGATAAATTACAGATAGGTATAAAAGAAACAAGACGATTATTAACTCTATGGCACATAAAAAGTTGAGTGAAACAGAACTCATAATCAGAGCCACATCATGTGACCCAGCTGTGAACAATGTTTAGCAAATTATAATGTTATCATTTAAAAGAATTTCCCACTGAAAAATCCTAACTGTATTGGGAGAACAGTTGGAGAGGAAATATGGTTGGGTATGTGGCAGTGTCTACATATGTGAGGAGGAAGACGACGAAAGTTAAATCCTTACTATATCTGCCACCACGACCGCTTCTGCCTCTAGGCCCCTAGCTGCGATAACTCTCCCGGTACTCTCTGCTCTCCTACAATCTGGCGTTGAAGATTTGTGCTAAATGCTATTTGCTATTATTCTCAAAATGGTGAGTGTCCAGACTTACTTTCACTCCTGGGGGAAGAGGGTTCCAGGAATATAGACCTTTGTATCCTACACAAAAGAGACACCACAGGATACATAGGAGATTGCCCTGCTTTTGTGGTTTCTGGAAATAGCCCACTTTTGCCCCTAGCATGAGTCAGGCATGACTATGCCCAGAACATTTATAATTATATACTCACAAGTTGAGGAGCCCCTTTACAGTACAAACCTGTTTCTGGCTTTCTTGAAGCTGAGAATTTTCACTCAGAGCATCTTTTACAGCTATCTTAAGTCGTTCTTCATTCATCTGAAATATTTTGAAGGTTGTTTTGGCCTAAGTAAAATACAACATAATGAGATTATAAGAATTAGTTTAATAGTCCTTTTTTATACACACTCCTTGAAACACGGAATTAAAGCTAAAAACATGCCAATATTAATAGGCAAGGCAGCATGCTATAGCAGAAAAAAGGCTGGCTTAAACTCAAGGTCTAGCCACTCAAGGTCTAGTTGCTCTGCCACTAACTTGCCACATGACTTTGGACAAATGATTTAACCTCTCCTAACCTTCTATGTACTACCTGGCAACTTTAAATAACTTTCTATTGTCTCTCTTACTAGAACTTAAAATCCACAAGAGCCTTTCTGTCCATTTTGTCTACTAATATTAAGTGCCAGTCACCTTCAACAGTGACAGTATATACAGCTATGGCTCAATAAATATTAGTCAATGAAAAAATGAACTTTCCTCAGATACTCTGTATTTTACAACTGTATCTAGGGCTCCCCTGGTGCTCAGTGGTAAAGAATCTACCTGTCAATGCAAGAGACACGGGTTCAATTCCACATCCCAAGGAGCAACTAAGCCCATTTGCTACAATTATTGAGCCTATACTCTAGAGCCCAAGAGCCACAACTACTGAGTCCACGTACGGCAACTTCGGAACCTCATACACCCAGAACCTGTGCTCTGCAGCAAAAGACACCACACCAAGAGACCCTTGCATAGCTACTAGAAAATCAGCCCCCACTGTCCACACCTAGACAAAAAGCCCGCACAGCAACAGAGACGCCACAGGCAAAATAAATAAAATTTTTTTTAAACTATTTTTTAAAGTTGTTTAAAAATACACTAAATTTTATTTAAAATTTTACACCCGTGGCAGATTCATGTTGATGTGTGGCAAAACCAATACAATATTGTAAAGTAATTAGCCTCCAATTAAAATAAATATATTTAAATTAAAAAATAATAATAAAATAAAAATTTTTAAAGCTGTATCTAAATTCTAATATTTAATTCTTTAATCATAAAAGTAATAGCAAATGTAAATGATTTTTAAAACATTAGCCATGTATGGCTGAGTCCCTTCACTGTTCACCTGAAACTATCACAACACTGTTAATTGGCTATACCCCAATAAAAAATAAATAGTCAATAAAGTAAAAATAAATAAATAAAGCAATAGCCCTATTAACATAACTCAACTTACTTCAGCTACTTGTGCTTTGAGGGACTTGGATTCATCTTCTAGGGACTGGATCCTTTTTGAAATTTCTGACATCTAAAAAGACAGTATCAATCAACAAGTATTTACTGAACTCCTCCAGTTTTCAAGATGCCATTTCTATCAAGTATATTATTAACCTAACACTTTTGCTACAAAAGTGAGAATTCAGATTAAGAAAACTTCACAGCTATATGCTTAAAGGGATTTTATATGAAAGTTACATAACAACAGTATTTCAATTCATCTTTAATATTTCTTAACATTTAAGTTATATATAAGAAGGCTACTAGCATTATATCTTACTAAATAATCTCACACACATTAAGATCGTCCTTAAGATAGATTTTAAAATAAAGACAAATAAAGGGAAGTTTAAGTTCCTAAAACACTTTTAGAGTAATAAAAAACCAAAACCACTATGTATGTGATTATTCGACTTAAATGATTTATGTGAGCTATTCTATAGTGCAAATAGAAAATTTCTATAAGAATATGCAAGAAATGTAACATAATAATGTTAACTCTAACAAATGAAAAGAGCTAGAGGATCCAGAAAATTTTATTCTCCACTTTATAGCCTTCTGTATTCTTTGGACTTTTTTCTTTTTACAGTGCATGTAATACTTTAACCGATATCATATAATTTTTTTTAACTCAATAACTTTCTTTTTCCTACAGTCTCCTCAAACACAAAAGTCCTACCAACTCATCTTGCTTCGAACGTCTAGATTTCTCTTCCTTTAACTCTTTTTCTAGAATACGTATTTCATCCTCAAGTTCAGATATGGACGCAATCTGCTCTTCATAGATTGCCTGAAAGAGGAAGAAAACTTTATAATATAGACAGTCATAGGAATAGTTGGTAAAGATAAATCAGATGAATGTAATCAAATACATACACTATAAGTTAAATAAGTCTAGTTTATATATTTGTTCATTTTTATAACACTGAAATAATAGAAATACTAGCAGGTGTTAGCAAACTTTTTCTATAAAGAGATAGTAAATATTTTAGGTTTGAAAGCCATGCAGTTTCTATTCCAGCTGAAGTCATATACATAGGTAGTGAGAAAGCAGAGACAACACATAAATGAATAAGCATGGCTATGTTTCAGTAAGATTTTTTTTACAACAACAGGTGGGGAGCTCAGAGCCTAGTTTGCCAACTTCTGCTCTAAAACATTATAAAAGAAGCAATGAGAAAAAACCAATTTCATATGATTCAATACATAAAATCAAAAATAAACTCAAAAGATAATCAAGATAATATTCTACAATGAATTAAGACATATTTTCTGTGGACTTTTTAATTTAAAATGATTAGTTATTGGATTATCCAATTGGAATTTAAATACTGCAATAAACATACCTCTGATATTTGTGATCTTTCAACAAACTTGTTAAAAGAAAAATAAACCAAAAGAATCAAAGAACTTAATGCAGGCCAAAATAAAAGTAAATAAGTACATATTATATCATACTGGTTAAAAAGCATATTTATATATATTTATATATATATAGTAAAAATATATATATGCATATATTTCCTGAAATTTGACTACCTGATTATATGAGTTCTCTTACTTGAATCAAAATTACCCTGATATTTGGATTTTACCTACAGATTCAAACAGCAATTTTTGTAACTGTACCACATTATAGTTTATATTCAACTATGTTTACCAATCTTGAAAATAAACACTGTATGTTTCAAAAAACTACTAAAATTAGAGAAAAACTT
The DNA here is from genome assembly GCA_006410675.1 of Oreotragus oreotragus. NCBI lineage: Eukaryota > Metazoa > Chordata > Mammalia > Artiodactyla > Bovidae > Oreotragus > Oreotragus oreotragus. Next base: position 449,905 of record SJYX01000785.1, on the reverse strand, counting down.
CTAAAATATTCATTTTAAAGTAAAAATTCAATGCCTAAGAATAAATGGGTGTGCTTTACTTTATCCACAATGTTGCAAAGCTTAAGTAAACATATTTGCTCTTCAGTTTTTGTTTTGTCAGCATATTAAATTCCTTGTGAAATTCCATTTTATTCAATCTAATAAATTACAAATAAAATAAATAAATAAAATGTAATAATTTCAACAAGTTCTTGAAAATATTAATAAGTAACATAAAGAAAAAAAAGGTTAAGAATTCAATTTTATTTGGAATTCAATTTATGACTTCATTTGGACTCTACTAGGAAATTCTGATCCATATGCTTTGATGATTATAGACATCAGTGATGGAGAACGCCAAGCTAAATTGAACACATATACCGAAGGTACGAAGTCCATCATTTTCTATTTTAATATTACTATGCTTTTTATAACACTTCCATCTCTAAACAGTAGCATGACACTCCTATTACAAACCCTTATCTGTCATACCTTAGCTAAATGACAGATTATCACACTTTCCTTATTATTAGCCAAATCAAATCTGGCTCAGGAGACCCAACTCCGTATTTCTTCCAAACTGCACATTCAGTGGCATCATGTTGGTACCTTGAAATTGGCCATGGTAGGAGTATTTACACAACAGAATTCAGCAGGTATTACAAATAAAGGCTCCTACTTTTTAGATACTAGTACATCACTGTGTGTAACATTCTAGTCAGCTCCTAACCCTTTGATGAGGTAAAGGCAAGAACTGCCTCAACTTACATAATTATTATTTCAAACTATTCCTAAATTTATGAAAGTGAATTCTATTTTTCCTTCCTGGAACAAACTGAGCCAAAAAAAGAATGATTACCTTAACCCATTTCCCAGAAATGAAGAATTAAGAGTGTCTATATAACTCTAGATGACAATCAACCAAATAGGCTTCACTCATAACAAATCATCAACAAAGGCTCAAAATTTTAAAATACCTTATGTTGCTTACTAACATTTTATTTCTTATATTTAACTTAAATTTCTTTAAGTTTTAATATCCAAGAAATGTGAGTTTTGAGAAGATACATGACTTTTAAAGTTTATGTCATTTAGTAAGAACCTTTCCTTTAACTTTTACAAGTATCTATTTGTTCTTACCTCTAAAATTTGTACTTCTGTTGACTCCTTCTCATAACTGGCATCCTTTAAAGATGACTCTAAGCTTTCATACTGAAAGAAAGCAACACTGTAAGTAAAAGTACTATAAATTTTATTCCAAACTATACCTGCCCCCTGACCCACCAATTCCATGAAAAGCAACAGTAAAACCTCACTGCAGAAAGACAGCATCATCCACAGCTTCAAATTTACCACGATCATTTTTATTATACTATTATTGATACTCAACATGGAAAAATCTGGCATTCAAGAAAACAAGATCTGAGTGAGAATCAAGAGAAAAAATGAACAAGACAAAAAGACAGTCTTAGAGGGTTCAAGTAACAGTTCTCCTTCAGACAACAAAATAAGCTTAATATATAAGAGGAACTAAAAGACAATCATTGAGCCAAAGAAAAAGAACTACAAAAAGAACCACACAACCTTTAGAACCAAAAAAGGCAACAGATGAAATTAAGAAGGTTTAAAAGGTGATTGGGCATAGGTGACGGAGAAGGCCATGCCACGCCACTCCAGTACTTTTGCCTGGAAAATCCCATGGATGGAGGAGCCTGGTAGGCTGCAGTCCATGGGGTCATTAAGAATCAGACACGACTGAGCGACTTCACTTTCACTTTTCACTTTCATGCACTGGAGAAGGAAATGGCAACCCACTCCAGTGTTCTTGCCTGGAGAACCCCAGGAACAGGGGAGCCTGGTGCGCTGCCGTCTATGGGGTTGCACAGAGTCAGACACAATTGAAGTGACTTAGCAGCAGCAGCAGCAGGCATAGGTGAAGATAATCAGTAAGATGGAAGCTAGATCAGAAGAAAATATCCAGATTGAAGTGTGAACAAAAAGATAAGAAATCCAAAAAAGAACATAAGAGATATGTGGGATATAGTAGAAAGCTAAAATACAAGTATCTGGAATCCCAGCAAGAGAAGAAAAAAGAGCAAAAACAGTATTTGAAAAAGTTATATCAAGAGAATTCCAAAACAAATAAGACATTAAGCCACAGATTCTGGAACATCATGAAGCCCAGGGATGAATAACAGAAGAGAGCACATCCATACAGCTAGTAACACTGTTGAAAATCAAAGATAAAGAGAAAACTATAAATACAGGCACATAGTTTCTTATAGTTATATATACACTTCCTGCCATATGACCCACCAATTCTAAGATACTTACAGAAGAGAAATAAAAACACATACCCACACACAAAAAAGGGTAAAATGATCACAGCAACTTTTTTCATAATAGCCAAAAGATGGAAATAACCACATTCAGAGGTAAACGGATAAAAGAAAATGTGGTATGGTGATACAATGCAAATTACTTTCAAGATAAAAAAACTACTATATGCAACATAGTGAATCTCAAAAATACAATGCTACCTGAAAAAAAGCCAGACACAAAAAAGTATGATTTCATTTACAGAAACTCTAAAATAGACAAAAACTAATTTATGGAGATAGAAATATAAACAGTGGTTGCTGGCAGGGATATGGGACTGAATGAAAATGAGGACAAGGGAAATACAAAGGTGATAGAAATGTTTTATGCATTAATGAGGGAGGTAGATTCCTGGGTGAATACACCTGTGAAAATAAAAAGAAGTTCATATTTAAGGATGTCTATTTAACTACTGAAAACTATACTTCAAGTTTTGAAATTGAAAGAGAAAAATAATTCAAAAAAAGACATAACACCAAATTTCAATGAAACTTATAGCTGACTTTGACCCACAAACAACATGCCAAGAAAAAAAAAGTAAAATGAGGTGTCCCCAAAGTGCTTAAAGAAAATACCTGCCAACTCAGACTTCTATAAAGAACATTATACAAAACAGAGAAATAAAGACATGGTCAGACAAAAACTAAGAGTTATGGACAGTATATTACAGAAAAAAAGAACAGGAAGTCCTTCTATTCTTTAAGAGGAAAAAAATCACCTCAGATGGAAGCTGGAAAGGAAGGGAAGAATGAAAAGTAAAGGAAAGAATAAATGGGTGGATAAATCCAAATGAATCTTGACTGTCTCAAAGAATAATAAAATTATTTGCTGGTTTATATAAACATAAAGGCAAAATATAATGCAAAAGGCAAAATATAATAGATAAAAGGGGGCAAGTGGAATTAAAGCATTCTAAGATCTTTGCACTATTCATTAAGCAGTATTATAATAGCACAAATTTATATTAGAACTCAATAATTTAAAAATATACACTACAATCTCAAATATAACCATTGAAAAAATAAAATCCATAACTAACAAACCCACTGATGTAGACAATATTGAATTAGTTAAAAACTGTTTCAATCCAAAAATTAAAAAATAGAAGAGAAAAAAGCATGTGGTACAGATGGGTCAAACAGAAAAATAGTTAAGATCATGGATTTGACCCCAAATAAATTACAAATTATATTAAATGCAAATGAACTAAATAGTCTAATTAAATAAAAATATTTTTTAGACTGATTAAAAAAAGAAAAACNAATATTGAATTAGTTAAAAACTGTTTCAATCCAAAAATTAAAAAATAGAAGAGAAAAAAGCATGTGGTACAGATGGGTCAAACAGAAAAATAGTTAAGATCATGGATTTGACCCCAAATAAATTACAAATTATATTAAATGCAAATGAACTAAATAGTCTAATTAAATAAAAATATTTTTTAGACTGATTAAAAAAAGAAAAACCTATCTGTATTATGTTCAAATCACTAGCTATGAGGGAAACGTACATTAAAACCTCACTGAACAACACTATAAATCAACCATATTTCAATAAAATTTAAAAAAACAAACACCTCACTGAGACAACATTTCACATCTGTTAGGATGGCTATAATCAAAAAGACATAATGACAAGTGTTGGGAAAGATGTGGAGAAAATGGAACACTCACAAGCTGCTGGTGGAAATATAAACTAGCACACCCACTGTGAAACACAATACGGCAGTTCTTCAAAAAGTTACATACAGATCCAACAATTCTACTCATAGGTATATACCCAAAATAATTTAAAACGTATATTCACACAAAAATTTGTACAAGAATGTCCACAGCAGCACCATTTATAACAGCCAAAAAGTACAATAACCCAAATGACCATCAACTGAAAACTGGATATGACAATTGTGGTAAGGAATATTATTTGGCAAAAAAAGATATATATAGTATTGACATTTGCTACAACATGGATGAATCTTGAAAACATTATGTTAGGTTTAAAAAGCTAGTCACAACAAAGCACATTTTATATATATCATTCCATTTACGTGAAATGGAATCCAGAGTGGGCAAGTTTATAGAAGTAGAAAGCGGGTAAGTTGTCTAGGGCTTGGGAACAGGGGAGATTGAGTGAAGGGTGACAGCTAAGAGGGGCAGGGCTCCTCTAGGGTGTACAAAGTATGTTCAAAAACATTTTGTTTTTGTATTTTGTTTTGTTTAGTAAATAAACTAAAAGTATACTAAATATACTAAACTATACTAATTATATAAATATTCATTTGTATAATTTAAATGGGTGAACAGTATAGTATTTGAATTATATCCCAACAGAGCTGTTTAAAAAACTACTATAATAGTTTCAAAACCCTCAGATACCAGGGAATAAATCTAAGAAAAGATGTGCAAGACCTCAACACAAAAATGTATAAACAACACTGAGAATTTTAAAAAGACATAATTAGAGGGATATACCATGGTCCATCGATAAATACTCAACACTGTAAAAATGTAAATTCTTTTCAAATTAATCTATATAGTCAATGTAATCCCAAATTCCTAGCAGGCGATGTGCATGTGTAAACTGATGAAGTGACTGAAAATTTATATGAAAAGACACAATCTCAAAAAACAAGTCTGGCAATTTATACTGTCAGATACCAAGACGAGCTAGGTAGCTTTTAAAAAGCATGGTATTGGTGCAAAGATATATACATATATGCTGCTGCTGCTGCTAAGTTGCTTCAGTCGTGTCTGACTCTGTGCGACCCCAGAGACGGCAGCCCACCAGGCTCCCCCGTCCCTGAGATTCTCCAGGCAAGAACACTGGAGTGGGTTGCCATGTCCTTCTCCAATGCATGAAAGTGAAAAGTGAAAGTGAGGTCACTCAGTTGTTGTCCGACTCCTAGCAACCCCACGGACTGCAGCCTACCAGGCTCCTCCATCCACGGGATTTTCCAGGCAAGAGGGCTGGAGTGGAGTGCCTTTGCATTCTCCAAGATACATATATATGTGTGTGTATATATATAAAATAGCCCAACAGAAAAGAAAATATTATAAAAACAGACTCAGATATACACAGTCGCAAGATTTAAGACAACAACACTATAGAACAAAGGGGAAAGACGGTCTTTTAATAAATGGCACCGGTATATTCAGCAGCCATATGAAAACCATGAAATACTAACCACCAAATCACACATCACAGACTCAATTCTAGATGGATTAGAGACTGATTAATTTGGGGCTGAACTGACTTTCGCCTCAATATGTGTTTGTTGAAGCCCCAATACCTCAAAATGTGACTGTATTTGAAGACAGGCCTTTCAAAGAGCATTAAGTTAAAATGAGCCCGTTGTATTAAGATAGGCGCATCCAATCTGACTGGTTCCCTTACAAGAGAAGGAAATTTGGACACAGAGAGACATCAGAAACACGCACCTGCACAGAGAAAAGACAATGTGAGAACAGACTAAGAGGCTGGCCGGTTATATCAAGATGACAGGCCTCAGCACAGACCAAACCAGTCACCACCTTGATCCTGGACTGCAAACCTCCAAAACTGTGCAAAACTTCATCTCTATGTAAGTCATCCAGTCTGTGGTATTGTGTTATAACAGTCCTATCAAACTAACAAAAAGCCTAATTAAGAAAAGTAAAAAAAAAATAGTTTCTAAAAGATAGCACAGATGAATATCTTCATATTCTTGAGTAGGCCAAAAAAAAAAATTTAAGTAGGAAACAAACAGCAGTCATCATAAAGAAAAGATTGACAAATTAGACTGTTACAAGTAAGAACTGCTTACCAAGACACCACTTGATATATAAAGGCAAAGCACAGAGTAGAAGATATTTGTGATACAAGTATCTGACAAAGGACTTGTATCCAAAATAAAGGAAAATATATATATACCAAGAGGAAAAAGATAACCAAAGATTTTCAAAAGATAAAAGATAATTTTTAAAATGTGAAAAAAATTTAACGAGGCAACATGAAACAAAAAGGATATATCCAAACGCTCAACAAAACATCAAAGGGTGCTCAACCTCATCAGTCAGGGAAACAAAAACCGAAATCACAATGAGACATCACTATGTACCGACCACAATGGTTACAATTTAGACTGGTAATATGAAAGCAACTGAACTCTCATACTTTGCAAACAAAGCATGAATAATCTTAAACTTACACAGAAATACCTGCACTGTAAAGTAAGGATCCTAGAGGATTCTAACATGAATGTCAACATTTTCAAAAATGTCTTACCTCCTTTTGAAAAACGCTAAATTTTTCAAGCAGTTTACATTTTTCTTCAATCAGTGTAGAAAGTTCTACAGCAAGCTTTCTCTCTCTCTCTAAAAAAGAGTTAATGTTATCATGTTTTTAAGTTTATTTAATTACAAACAACAATGATGTGATCTAAAAACGAAAAAAGAGCTTACCCACATAAATCCGGCTTCTAACCTGAAACAAATTTTTAACAAAAATTACATTAAAACAAACATACATTCAGGCAAATATAACTTATTTAACTGCTACTGACAACTTAAAGTGTTTCTTATGACTTTTAGTATAAATGTAAGCTAGCCAAAAAGTGTTCTATTTCCATTGAGAAAATAATACTACATATTTAAGTCCCCCCATTGAAGATTCACAGTATTTATCAGCATAATAAAGGCTCTGAAATAACTCTACCTTAAAAATACCTGTTTCATTTCATTTAGCCCACTGCTCCTCAAACATATTTGACCCCAAAACAAACTACTTAAAGAAGCCCCTATCATCTCCCCTAGTACTAATATCTAAAATAACACATTTTGAAAAATGTTACCATGGGGCCATGGATCTGCTGACTATAAAGTAAAAAAACTTTTTTCTTCTTTAACCTCTCTTTCAAACAATAAAGGGAAAATTTCAGTTTATAAGAGGGTCAGGCTTAGGACTAAAAAACAATGGGGACATGCCTGCTCCCCCTTCACTGCCCAAATGGGCCACAAGGGCCAGAATAAACAAGTGCTGCTGCAGTTGCGGCTAAGTTGCTTCAGTCGTGTCCAAATCTGTGCAACCCCATAGACGACAGCCCACGAGGCTCCCCCTCCCTGGGATACTCCAGGCAAGAATACTGGAGTGGATTGCCATTTCAGTACTGAGAAAAAAAAGCAATGGGGACTTAGATAATCTACACAAGATATATAGGAATAAAGTTAAATGAAACAAGATTTAAAAGTCAAGGTACAGTATAATTAGTTAGATGAGAAACAACTAGTGAACTGAAACAGATTCAGAAACTATCTCAAAAAGTAACAGGAGGAGGAGGAGATGGCAGCAACGAATCTCTTATAAATGGTGCCAAAGCAGGACCCGAAGCCTAAATTCCAGGAGGTGAGAGAGTGCTGTGCTTTCATGGGCCTCTTCTTTATGAAGCAAAGTGTGTAAAAGTTGCCATCAAGGATAAACAAGTAAAATACTGTATACATTACAGTGGTTGGAATAAAAATTGGGGTGAATGGGTTCCAGAAAGCAGAGTACTCAAGTACGTGGATACCAATCTGCAGAAACAAGGAGAACTTCAAAAAAGCCAATCAGAAGCAGTATGCAGAGGGGAAGATGTGAGGGGCTGCCCCTGGAAAGAAGACTGCTGGGCTGCAGCAGAAAAACGCTGAAGTGAAAACAAAAAAGAACAAACAGAAGACACCTGTTGTGGAGATGGTGGCAGCATCGGTGAGACACCTCAGCTTCCCTGCAAGAAAAGGACTCGAGTAGATCCTACTGCTGAAAACCAGGAAACATTCATGAGCAGAGGTGAAGTTAAAGAGTCCTCAGGAACTGAAACCATGGCTTATTGATGACTGGGACTTAATTACCCAGCAAAAACAGCTCTTTTATCTTCCTGCCAAGAAGAATGTGGATTCCATTCTAGAGGATTATGCAAATAACAAGAAATCTCGAGGCAACACACTTCAGATAATAAGGAGTATGCAGTCAATGAGGTTGTGGCTGGGAAAAAGGAGTACTTCCGTGTGATGCTGCGCACTCAACTGCTCTACAAATTTGAGAGGCCGCAGTACGGTGAGATCCTTGCGGACCACCCTGATGCACCTGTTAGACCTCTCAGTCTTTTCCTGGAACCCGTCACTCCAAAGATCACCAAGACTCCGATTCGATGCAAACAGCAAGAGGATTTATTAAGCCGGCGCGCCGGGGTTCAGTCACCTCCGAGGAGGAACGAACCTCGGACAATGGTTACAGAGCAGTATTTAAGCATAAGAGTTACAAACAGGTGCAGGTAGGGTGGGGAGCGCCTGATTGGTGGGCAGGTTTGGATCTTTACGTGGACAGGTTCGTATACTTATCAGGTTGAAACGGCTGATCGGACCACATTACCACATTTTAGCTAATTCTTGGAAAAACACTCTCCTGGAAAGTCCCTGAGGGAAAAGCAAATAGTCTCTCTAGAGGGTCCCTGAGGGGGTCGGCTTGGAGACCTGAGATAAGAGTTTGCTGCCTGAGTGAGCCTAAAGGCCTCATTCCATGAGATAAAGACCTATTGCTTATAGTTAGTAAAATTTTAACTTTCCTTCTCACACCCAGGTGTACGGAGCACCACATCTCCTGAGGCTGTTTCTAAGAACTGGAGCAATGTTGGCCTATACACCTCTGGATGAAAAGAGCCTTGCTTTATTACTGAATTATCTTCACAATTTCCTAAAATACCTGCCAAAGAACTCTGCAATTCTGTTTACTGCCAGCGATTATGAAGTGGCTCCCCTGAGTACCATCGGAAAGCCGTGTGAGGCACTGCACCCACCCACATTTGATCTCTATGAAGACCTTGTTTCTTAGTCCTTCTCTTTTACAAAGAATGTACTTTGGAAATGTTCGTGCATAACAAAATTGATGTTTGTTTTCTGTTTGATTTTAAACAGAGAAAATAAAAGGAGTTACAGCTCCTTCTTCCTTTCCTTTTTTTCATTTCAAAGTTGCTGCCAGTGTATTCAGTCATGGACAACAGAGAGACATACTATAGAGTGTTTTATTGCTTAGTTGACAAAGCTGCTTTTGAACACTGGTGGTTTCTATTCCTTTGACACTACGCACTTTTATAATATGTGTTAGTGCTATATGATATATGACACACTGCTCTGATTCCTAGTGCCAAAGGCTCAATTCAGTGTGCTGCTGCTAAGTCACTTCAGTCGTGTCCGACTCTGTGTGACCCCAGAGATGGCAGCCCACCAGGCTCCCCCATCCCTGGGATTCTCCAGGCAAGAATACTGGAGTGGGTTGCCATTTCCTTCTCCAATGCATGAAAGAGAAAAGTGAAAGTGAAGTCGCTCAGTCTGTCCGACTGTTAGCGAACCCATGGACTGCAGCCCACCAGGCTACTCCGTCCATTGGATTTTCCAGGCAAGAGTACTGGGGTGGGGTGCCATTGCCTTCCCCGTCAATTCAGTGTACATAACTGAAAACATTCATCCATTTGTGCTCCCTTTTTTTTTTAATGGTGTTTAAAGTAAAGAGCCCATCCTTTGTGAGTCATCCATCCATATTGTTCTTTAGGCATTTTATCTTTGCTCAATTGCTGAAGAAGGGTGGCTTGTTTCACGGTTTTTGTATTTAGGTCTAATGCACGTTTTAACATGATAGACTCAATGCATTGTGTAGCTACAGTTTTCTGGAAAAGTTAATCTTTAGAAATTGTTTTTCAGATCTTCAATAAATTTTTTCTTTAAAATTAAAAAAGTAACAGTAAACCATTAAAAAAAAATGGAGAAAAAATTGTTAAAGACATATGGAAGTGAGAAGAGCCAACATCTTAAACAGCAATAGTCCCAAAGAGAAAAAAAAAAAAAAACATGTAAAATGCAGAAAAAACTTCTCAGAATTGAAAAATATAAAAGATTTCATATTTAAATATTTAAGATAATTCAAAGAAGAAATAAGAAAACAGTCAAGCCTAAACAAATTATATTGAAATAAGGATAACAAAAGCCTCTTACAAATGAATAAGAATCACACTGACAAGAGATCTTTCAATAAGTAACAGTAGATATAAAAAGACAAGGAAGTAAAGGATTTTAAAGTATTAACAGGATGAAACTTTAGACCCAGAATGCTTAAATCAAACAAACTGCTGTTCCAGCATAGGACTTGATTCAAACATCCGCAAGCATACAAAAGTTTTACCATTCAAAGATCAATACTAAACACAATATAGAAAGAAGTATCCAAATATGAGAAGAATTAAATCCAGGAGACCCTACAAGAGATATGTCAATTATTGATGATCAAATATCTTGGTAATATTTATTGTCGTCTTCAGGGATAGAGAAGGGGTGGAGAACAAAGTAAAAAAGAAAAGAGAAATATTTTTAGAACTAAAATTCTAGATTATACCAACATGAAAGTAGTTTGTAAAGTGAAAGAGACCAAGGGATGTGAGAGTATGTTAAATAAGGTTCTCGTCTTCTCACTAGGAAAATTTACTTTATGAATGCAGAAAGAACTGAAAAGAAATATATAAAAAGTGGAATAAATTAATAAAGTATGCTAGGAGAAAGTGGTCCAAATACATCAGTAATCAATAATCATAACATGTAGATACAGTAAACTCAGTGAAAACACAGAGATTTTTGGATTAAATATTTTAAAAAATTCATAAGACTGAATCACTTTGCTGTATGCCTGAAATTAACACAACATAGCAAATCAACTATACTCCAATAAAATAGAGAAATCCATAGAGTACATACATTAAGTAAAGACCACAGAAAGACTGGAAAATATAAGGATGGAAAAAGACACAATAAATATTATCAAAAAGAAATTGGTCTAGCTGTATTAACATCAGATAAGAAACTTGAAGACAAAAGCATCAGAGGCGTTATAGAGGGTCACTAAATATTGACTAAACAGTTAACCCACCAAGAAGAGACATAGCAATTCTAAACATATATCCACCTAACACAATATTCTCAAAATATGTAAAGAATTGAAAAAACTATAGAAAGTAACTGATAAATCCATCATGACAGTGGAATTCAGCCAACTTCTCTCTATTCTTGATAAAGAAGGAAACAACAACAAAAAGAGCAAGAATATGTGATACATGAATTATCAAATTAGTTAGCAAGACTGACCTAATAATGGATGGATATAGAATGATACACATGTATTTGTTTTCAATAATACTCAGTGGAATAGAAAAAAGAGCACAGAAAAGGCCTACATCCATGTGGCACTCTCATACACAGCATGGCAGAAAAATGGGAAAAGAAAAGACTATTCAATAAACAAAGCTGGGAAAAAGGTTATTTGGGGGGTAGGGTGAGGAGGATGGGGAATTACAGACTCGCTATCCTACACCAACCAGAAAATTAACCCAAAATGGATCAAGCACTTCTGTGCTAAATGGAAATTGTTTTCATTAAGAATTTCTACTCATCAGAAAGCATCTTAAGAACAATGAAAAGATGTTTCATACTGGGACATCTGTAATAGATGTAATCAACAAGGATATCACCAAGAATACATAAGGAGGGGATGGGAAGAAGGCTGAAGAGGGAGGAGATATATGTAAACTTATAGCTGATTCACTTTGCTATACAGCAGAAACCAACACAACCGTGTAAAGCAATCAAACTCGAATTAAAAAAAAAAATTTAAAGAATACATAAGAAATTCCTACAAATAAAAAGGAAAAGAACAAACTACTCAAAAGAAAAGGGGGAATAAGATATAAACAAAATATTTCCCTGAAGAACAAATACATATGGCCAGTAAATAAAGTTTTCAATTTCCTTAGTGATCAAAGAATACATTAGAACCATGGTAAGATACCATTCAAATGGCAAAAATAAAGAATTTCAACGATAATAACTGTTGCAGAGGACAGAGATCAAATGGATCTCTAGGAACTCTTAAATATTGCTGTTGGGAGTATAAACTGGTACAGACAACTGGAAAAGAATTTAGCATTCTCTATTAAAAGTAGAACCTCCAGCATACACTAAACCAAGTAAATCTCAGACATAGTATATTCCCAAGAGAAACTTACAAATACACAACAGGAGACAAGTATAAGAATTTACACAGCAGCATGATTTGTAATAGAAAAAACCTGGAAACAACTCAAAGGCCCAAGACCATAAAAAAATATAAATTAACTGTAGTACATTCTCTCGATGTAATATTAAAACAATCAAAATGACCCAAAAATACGGATGAATCTTAGCAAAATAAGATGGAGTAAAAAAGTTCCAAAACATGATATTTGGCATGAAACTAAGCAAAATTATTATACTTCTGAAGGATATATGTATTTAATACATATGGCCAAAAATAAATTTTTTTTGAGGCACTGGAGTATCAACACAGGATCTTGAACAAGATTACCTCTACTTCAGGGAGGCAGGGAGATGAAATGAGGAGGATCATATAAATATAAGTGACGGTCAACGTTTTTGATTCCAGTTGGATGGTATATTCACAGATGTTGAGTAGACTCTTAAAAATAAACACCATCCCATATAATAAATAAGAAATAAAGGCAGGGTTTTAGTATTAGTATGGAATACTCATGTAAAGGAATTTTTTAAAATTTCAGCACTTTAAAAAACTCCTCTAGGGATTTCCCTGGCAGTCCAGTGGTTAAGACTCCACGCTTCCACTGCAGGGAGGCATACGTTCTATCCCTGGTCAGGGAACTAAGATCCTGCATGCTGCATGGTGTGGTAGAAAAATGAAAGAAAAAAAAATTCCTTAAAATCTATATTCAGTTTCTAGTAGCCACACATTAACACAAGTAGCCCACAAAATGATAATCTGTTTCCTTAAAACAAAAGATACGTTTCTCATATTACTTATTCAACATGAAGACTGAATGAACATTCTCTTAGTATACCTACCATTGGTTACTTACCGAAAGAAAACTTCTCCACAAAAACAACAGAACAGCAAAAAATCCAGCAATAGTTGCACATATCACCAATTCCCATGGAAAACCATGCAAACTGGATTGTCTCATATTTTCAAGCAATGCTGCCACAGCCTTCAAGACAAAGAAAATTAACTTGTTAAAAAGTTTTGATTACAACACACCAAATCTGCAGCACCTTTATCATGGTGTTCCCAGCTCCTAGAACTATGATGAAAATGTTTGTTAAGTCACTCAGTCTACAGCATTTTTGTTACAGCAGCTAGGTCAGACTAAGACATAAACATAAGTATAAGTTTACATGTGAACACTAATAAAACCTGTTTCATAAAATTATCTGTTATTAACCACTATCACCAAGAGATGAAGGAAAACAGTAGGGTGAAATGTAATGATTTTTTAACCAGAGTTCTACAGAGATGCCTGAAAGTCAGAGTAAGAGGAGAGAAGGCCAAACACAGAAGCTGAAGCCAACGCTCTTATCCTGATTCAATCAGTTTAGGTTTTTTCCATAGAATATGGTTAAGTCGCTCAGTCAAGTTCAACTCTTTGCCACCCCATGGACTGCAGCCTACCAGGCTCCTCAGTCCATGGGATTTTCCAGGCAAGAACACTGGAGTAGGTTGCCATTTCCTTCACCTTGGACGAGGGGTATCTACTCACCACTCTCCTTCCTGACCTTCAACGTGGGATAGCTCCTCTAGGCCCTCCTGCGCCCGTGCAGCCTGCGCTCCTTGACGTGGGGTTGCTCCTCCCGGCTGCCGCCCCTGGCCTGGGACACGTGGTGGCTCCTCCCGGCTGCCCCTGACCTTGGACACCGGTTAGCTCGTCTCGGCCACGAGGAGTTACCCCACGTCCGAGGTCAGGGGCAGCGGCCAAGAGTGCCAGGCTGTGACGGCACAGGAACGGCCAAGAAGAGCTACCCAAGTTCGAGGTCAGGGGTGGCGGCCGGGAGGAGCTACACAGTGTCCGAGGTCAGGGGTGGCGGCCGAGAGGAGCTACCCCGCATCTGGTCTCAATACTCCATGGCAAACAGATGGGGAAACAGTAGAAACAGTGACAGACTTTATTTTGAGGGGCTCCAAAATCACTTCAGATAGTGACTGCGGCCATGAAATTAAAAAATGCTTACTCCTTCGAAGGAAAGTTATGACCAACTTAGACAGCATATTAAAAAGGAGAGACATTACTTTGTGAACAAAGGTCCGTCTAGTCAAGGCTATGGTTTTTCCAGTAGTCATGTATGGATGTGAGATTGGACTATAAAGAAAGCTGAGCGCTGAAGAATTGATGCTTTTGAAATGTGGTGCTGGAGAAGACTCTTGAGAGTCCCTTGGACTGCAAGGAGATTCAACCAGTCCATCCTAAAGCAGATCAGTCCTGGGTGTTCACTGGAAGGACTGATGCTAAAGCTGAAACTCCAATACTTTGGCCACCTGATGTGAAGAGCTGATTCACTGGAAAAGATCATGATGCTAGGAAAGATTGAGGGCAGGACGAGAAGGGGACAATAGAGGATGACATGGTTGGATGGCATCACCAACTCAATGGACATGGGTTTGGGTGGACTCCAGGAGTTGGTGATGGACAGGGAGGCCTGGCATGCTGTGCTTTATGGGGTCGCAAGAGTCAGACATGACTGAGCGAATGAACTGAACGGAACTGAACTGAACTGAAACTACAAAGATATACTGAACAGGGAATATAGCCAATATTTTATAATAACTTTAAGTGGAATATAATCTATAGAAGTTCAGAATAACTGTATTTTATACCTGAAACTAATATTTTAAATGAATCTCATCTCAATAAAAAATTTATGGTCAATTAATTTTAACAGCAGTACCAATACAAAATCAATGAAGAGAGAGGAGTCTTTTCAACAAATGGTTTTGGGACTAGTGAATATCCACTTGCAAACAAATGAAACGAAACTTATAGTTTATATTACATATAAATATTAATTTAAAATACATCACAGACCACAATGTAAGAGCTAAAACTCTTAGAAGGAAACACTGATGTAAATCTTTGTGACCTTACTTTAAGCAATCGTTTCCTGGATAGGAAAACAAAAGCATATAGAAACAATGGGGAAAAAAAAGATAAACTAGATTTAATTAAAGTTTAAAACTTCATGTTTCAAAGGTCACCATCAAAAAAGTGAAAAAATAATCCACAGAAAGGGAGAAAACATTTGCCAGTCCTGTACCTGATAAGGAAGGGTCTAATATTGTGAATGTATAAAGAACTTTTATGACTTCAATCGTAAAAAGACAAATAATCCAATGTTTTAAATGGTTAAAAAAAAAAAAAAACCGAATAGATATTTCTGCAAAGAAGATAATGATCAATAAGTACATGTGAGGTTGTTCAACATTATTAGTCATTAGATGACTGCAAATCAACTGTTTAATTTACATAAGAAACAAAAAATTGCAATTGCCTCAATATTTAAAGGGGCTTTGGACATTTCTAATGCAAATAGTTTTTTTTTTTTAATATGGCGACATAAATGCACCTAAACATGTCAACAAAGACACTTGTAAACAGTTACTGAGAAAAATCCCTGCAAGCTGACTATAAACTGGACCTTAAAAAACGAAAAAGAAACTGTGAACACTGGGAGCTCAATATCTCCAGATCTTGACGTTAACACGACCGTTTACATTAACAAATTAGAAAGAAGCGAAGAAACAATCTCACTTATGGTGAAGTCGCTCAGTCGTGTCCGACTTTTTGCCACCCCATGGACTGTAGCCTACCAGGCTCCTCAGTCCATGGGATTTTCCAGGCAAGAACACTGGAGTAGGTTGCCATTTCCTTCTCCAGGAGATCTTCCTGACTCAGGCATCAAACCTGGGTCTTCGGCATTGTAGGCAGACGCTTTACCGCCTGAGCTGAGAGCATTATTTCTTAAAAGAAACCGCAGAATCAGAATCCCAATTCCCTGTCCAGGCTTAGATGTCCTTTCAAGCAACGAGAAGTTTCAGCACTTAAAGGAACTGATTTCAGAGGATCAGTCCTCAAGTTTCTCACAGTCGGGGAAACCACGTGTCATCAAAATAAACATGACCGAAAGGCTAATTCGTTTCAGGAAACTCACCTTTCTGAAGTCCTGCTAAGCATAAGCAAACGCTCTCTTCACCTTCCGGCTCTCCAGGTCTCCCTACACCACATCAGAACCCGCCCAGGCACCCTAGGAACCCAGCTCCTGCCCTGGACACAGGCCGCAGCCCGCCGGCAGGTGAGAACTGGCTTCAGGACCTCCGACCACCGCGGCTCAGACCCCAGAGTCTGCAGCTTGCCTTCCCGGGAGGCACCCGCGACCCCCGGGCCAAGTAACCCTGATCCCACTGGACTCACCCAGCGAAGCTTTGCCAGGACCAGCCCCAGGTATGGCTGAGGGGCACTGCCGGGCCCCGCCATAGCGCCAAGGCTGCTCTGGCAGTCAGAGCCGTATCCAGGGCCTGCCCGATCCGTATCCACAACAAATGAACATTCGGTCCGGAACCCAAACCTGCGCGGGGCACGCGGATCAGACCAGGATCAGACCACTGCGGAGCCGGCCACAGAGGGGTGCTGGAGATGAATGGCGCCGCCGTGACTCGAGCGTCCATGCTGACCACCGCGGAGCTTCGCCACCCATCCCAGGTTAGGGTTTGCGTCCCTAAGGTCCCAAGGTTCAAACCCGCCCGCGAGAGTCTGAGATCTGCACTCTCCTTGCCACCCTACCCCGCGGTTTGCTTTATCGGCTTCCAAATAAAATTTACCCGAGGGTGGGGGTGGGGGTGGGGGGAATGGATCTGCTGCTTTATTAAAGTTTAAGAACTACTGATGAAACCATGGCTTTAGAATCTGAATGCCTCTACCATACCTCTATGGCTCCCTTCTCTTATCTGTGATGGGAATAATGCTGTTTAAACACAGAGGACAGGTGCTCAATAGAGGGAACTGTTTCTACTATTCCTCTTTCAAAGAGCATGATACTATAATCATGGCCTTTCCACATTACTTCTTTCCCTAGCAAGTCTTCAGCACAAAAGAGCCGAAGGCTTTTGCAGCTGCTTCTGTATTTTACCTTTCTCTGGGTCAATTCATCTTCACTGTCATCCAATGAGGTTATTTTTTCTTTGTTACCAGGCCCCACATATTATTCAATCACATAAAAAGATAAAAGGGGACTTCCCTAATGGTTGACTGGTGAGGAATCTGTCTGCCAATGCCAGGGTCACAGATTCAATCCCTGGTCCTGGAAGATTCTACATGCCACGGGCAACTAACCTCATTGTGCCACAACTACAGAGCCAGATCACCTAGACGTCTTGCTCCACAAAAAGGGAAGCCACCACAGTGAGAAACCCGCTCACAATGAAGAGAAGTCCCTGCTCACTGAAACTAGGGAAAGCCATTACAAAGAAATGAAGACCAAGGGCAGTCAATAATAAAGTTTTGTGTTTTTTTTAAAGGTAAAAGGTAGAGTAATAGTAGAAAAATATCCTTTTTTAAGAACAACCTGAAGTTTGATCAGGTTTGGGTCTTTCCAGAGTTAAATCCAAAACCTCTATTGGCAAATCTTTCCTTTGTAGGCCATTTCTATCTGGAAAAATACTCTTTAATATCTATTCTCCTTTTTAAAATGATTTTTACAACTCTGATCCATATATGCTATCGACAGTTCATTAAGCTGCATTAAATAAACCTTTTACCTTTTTTATAAAGCTCAACATTCAGAAAACAAAGATCATGGCATCCGGTCCCATTGCTTCATGGGAAATAGATGGGGAAACACTGTCACACTTTATTTTTGGGGGCTCCAAAATCACTGCAGATAGTGACGGCAGCCATGAAATTAAAACATGCGTACTCCTTGGAAGAAAAGTTATGACCAACCTAGATAGCATATGCAAAAGCAGAGACATTACTTTGCCGACTAAGGTCCGTCTAGTCATGGCTATGGTTTTTCCTGGGGTCATGAATGGATGTGAGAGTTGGACTGCGAAGAAGGCTGAGCGCCAAAGAATTGATGCTTTTGAACTGTGGTTTTGGAGAAGACTCTTGAGAGTCCCTTGGACTCCAAGGAGATCCAACCAGTCCATTCTGAAGGAGATCAGCCCTGGGATTTCTTTGGAAGGAATGATGCTGAAGCTGAAACTCCAGTACTTTGGCCACCTCATGGGAAGACCGGACTCATTGGAAAAGACTCTGATGCTGGGAGGGACTGGGGTCAGGAGGAGAAGGGGACGGCCGAGGATGAGATGGGCTAGATGGCATCACTGACTCGACAGACGTTCGTTTGAGTGAACTCCAGGAGTTGCTGATGGACAGGAAGGCCTGGCGTGCTGCGATTCATGGGGTCGCAAAGAGTCGGACACAACTGAGCAACCGAACTGAACTGATAACTTTTCTAAAAACAAAAATACCCTTTACCCGATCTCTACCTCTCCCTTTCCCTATATTACCCGTTACCAGCTCAGAGAATTGTGATGTCACTATACATAATCAGTGATAATTTTTTAAAATTATTTCTGTTTCTGAGAAAAAGGAGTATTTGGACACACAATACTGGGAAGAAATGGATACATGTATATGTATGGCCAAGTTCTATTTCACTGTACACCTGGAAACTCTCATAATATTGTTTGTTAATCAGCTATACCTCGATACAAAATAAAACTTTAAAAAAAAATTTTAAAGATGTAGTATATACACACACATACACACACACAATGGAATGTTATCCATTCATAAAAAAGAATAAAACGTTGCTATTTGCAATATGAGTAAATCTACAAGGCATTAGCAAAATCAGCGAGACAAAGACACAGGACATTATAACTATATGCGGGATCTAAGAAATAAACGAATGCAACAAAACAGAAAGAGAATCAAGGTTATAAAGAACAAATCTGTGCTTACTAGTGGGGAGAGGAAAGGGGGAAGAGGCAAGATGAAGGGAGGCAGGTAAGAGGTACAAAATACTATGCATAAAATAAACTACAAGCAGAAGATATTAAGAAGAGCTGGCAAGAATACACAGAAGAACTACACAAAAGAGATCATGAACCAGATAATCACGATGGTGTGATCACTCACACTCACCTAGAGCCAAAAATCATGGAATGTGAAGTCAAGTGAGCCTTAGGAAGCATCACTACAAACAAAGTTAGTGGAGGTGATGGAACTCCAGTTCAGCTAATTTCAGATTCTGAAAGATGATGATGATGTGAAAGTGCTGCACTCAACATGTCACCAATTTGGAAAACTCATCAATGGCCACAGGACTGGAAAAGGTTAGTTTTCATTCCAATCCCAAAGAAAGCCAATGCCAAAAACTGCTCAAACTACTGCACAATTGCACTCATCTCACAAACTAGTAAGTGAAGTGAAGTGAAAATCGCTCAGTCGTGTCCGACTCTTTGGTTCCCATGGACAGTAGCCAAACAGGCTCCTCTGTCCATGGGGTTTTCCAGGCAAGAATACCGGAGTGGGTTGCCATTTAAAGTAATGCTCAAAATTCTCCAAGCCAGGCTTCAGCAATACGTGAACCATGAACTTCCAGATGTTCAAACTGGTTTGTAAAAGGCGGGGGAACCAGAGATCAAATTGCCAACATCCCCGGGCTCACTGAAAAAGCAAGGGAGTTCCAGGAAAACATCTATTTCTGCTTTATTTACTATGCCAAAGCCTCTGACTGTGTGGATCACAATAAACTGTGGAAAATTCTGAAAGAGATGGGAATACCAGACCACCTAACCAGCCTCTTGAGAAATCTGTATGCAGGTCAGGAAGCAACAGTTAACTGGACATGGAACAACAGACTGCTTCCAAATAGGTAAAGGAGTATGGCAAGCCTGTATATTGTCACCCTGCTTACTTAACTTATATAAGAGAACATCATGAGAAACGCTGAGCTGGATGAAGCACAAGCTGGAATCAAGACTGCCAGGAGAAATATCAATAACCTCAGATATGCAAATGACACCACCCTTATGGCAGAAAGTGAAGAACTAAAGAGCCTCCTGATGAAAGTGAAAGAGGAGAGTGAAAAATCCAGCTTAAAACTCAACATTCAGAAAACTAAGACATGGCATCTAGTCTCATTCAGTTCAGTTCAGTTCAGTTCATTCACTCAGTCATGTCCGACTCTTTGCGACCCCATGAATCGCAGCACGCCAGGCCTCCCTGTCCATCACCAACTCCCAGAGTACACTCCGATCCACGTTCATCCAGTCAGTGATGCCATCCAGCCATCTCATGCTCTGTCATCCCCTTCTCCTCCTGCCCCCAATCCCTCCCAGCATCAAAGCCTTTTCCAATGAGTCAAATCTTCGCATGAGGTGGCCAAAGTACTGGAGATTCAGCTTTAGCATCATTCCTTCCAAAAAAATCCGAGGGCTGATCTCCTTCAGAAGGGACTGGTTGGATCTCCTTGCAGTCCAAGGGACTTTCAAGAGTCTTCTCCAACACCACAGTTCACAGGCATCAGTTCTTCAGTGCTCAGCCTTCTTCACAGTCCAACTCTCACATCTATACATGACCACTGGAAAAACCATAGCCTTGACTAGACGGACCTTAGTCAGCAAAATAATGTCTCTGCTTTTCAATATGCTATCTAGGTTGGTCATAACTTTTCTTCCAAGGAGCAAGCGTCTTCTAATTTCATGGCTGAAGTCACCATCTGCAGTGATTTTGGAGCCCCAAAAAATAAAGTCTGACACTATTTCCACTGTTTCCCCATCTATTTCCCATGAAGTGATGGGACCAGATGCCATGATCTTCGGTTTTTGAATGTTAAGCTTCAAGCCAACTTTTTCACTCTCCTCTTTCACTTTCATTTAGTTTCTCTTCACTTTCAGCCATAAGGTGGTATCATCTGCATATCTGAGGTTATTGATATTTCTCCCGGCAATCTTGATTCCAGCTTCTGTTTCTTCCAGTCCAGCGTTTCTCATGATGTACTCTGCACAGAACTTACACAAGCACGGTGACAATATACAGCCTTGACGTCCTCCTTTTCCTATTTGGAACCAGTCTGTTGTTCCATGTCCAGTTCTAACTGGTGCTTCCTGACCTGCATACAGATTTCTCAAGAGGCAGGTCAGGTAGTCTGATATTCCCATCTCTTTCAGAATTTTCCACAGTTTACTGTGATCCACACAGTCAAAGGCTTTGGCATAGTCAATAAAGCAGAAATAGATGTTTTTCTGGAATTCACTTGCTTTTTCCATGACCCAGCGGATGTTGGCAATTTGATCTCTGGTTCCTCTGCCTTTTCTAAAACCAGCTTGAACATCTGGAAATTCACAGCTCACGTATTACTGAAGCCTGGCTTGGAGAATTTTGAGCATTACTTTACCAGCATGTGAGATGAGTGCAATTGTGTCGTAGTCTTGAGCATTCTTTGGCATTGCCTTTCTTTGGGATTGGAATGAAAACTGACCTTTTCCAGTCCTGTGGCCACTGCTGAGGTTTCCAAATTTGCTGGCATATTGAGTGCAGCACTTTCACAGCATCATCTTCCAGGATTTGAAGCAGCTCAACAGGAATTCCATCACCTCCACTAGCTTTGTTCTTAGTGATGCTTTCTAAGGCCCACTTGACTTCACATTCCAAGATGTCTG
>SJYX01000785.1:373231-417469 GCA_006410675.1 Oreotragus oreotragus | reverse complement strand
TGTGTATAAGAGACAGGGGGGGGGCGGGCAGGGGGAGAGGGGGATTCAGGATTGGGAGCTCGTATACACCCATGGCAGATTCATGTCAATGTATGGCAAAACCAATACGGTATTGTTAAGTAAAATAAAGCAAAAATAAAATTTTAAAAATAAATAAAAAACACAAATACGTGAGAAAAAAATAGGCAACCATGAAAAAAAAAAAAAAGAAACTACATCATCATTAGTTTTTATTCTCTCCTATGCTAGAGCAGATTTCTGAGTAATGTTTTTAACCAACGTCTTCAACACCAAATCATACTGAGAAAATTAATCATTTCTCTGAGCTTATTCACTAGGTAATGTCAACTCTCCAGAACCCACCAAAGAAAGTGAGGAGGAAGAGTCTGAAACCAAAACAATTTGTGTCATTAAGCCTAGTTTTCACAAATACTCTTACAGTCAGTGGCACCTGGTCACCTTAGCTAGAAATCTGGTAAATTTTCCTATGTTTTCCATTTCCTCTTGCTACTTTCAATCAATCACTAAATCCAGTGAATTCTATCTGCAAAAGATCTATCTAGTTTGTTTTTCCAGTCATTTTAATAACCACTATCTGGTACTTGCTGCTGCTAAGTCGCCTCAGTCGTGCCCGACTCTGTGTGACCCCATAGACAGCAGCCCACCAGGCTCCTCTGTCTCTGGGATTCTCCAGGCAAGAACCCTGGAGTGGGTTGCCATTTCCTTCTCCAATGCATGAAAGTGGAAAGTGAAAATTGAAAGTGAAGTTGCTCAGTCGTGTCTGACTCTCAGATACTTAGTCAGAGGTTAAAAATATGGCTAATAGGCCAAACTTAACCCACAGAACATTTTGTCTGACCTGCATGGTATTTTTTTTTAATCTGAATATTTGCCAGCAATTAAAAATTGGAAGATTTCAAGCTTCCCTGGTGACTCAGTGGTAAAGAATCCACCTGCCATTTTTCACAGAACTAGAACAAAAAAATCTCACAATTCATATGGAAATACAAAAGACCCCAAATAGCCAAAGCAATTTTGAGAAAGAAGAATGCAAGCTAGAGGAATCAACTTTCCTGACTTCAGACTATACTACAAAGCTATAGTCATCAAGAAGACAGTATGATACTGGCACAAAAACAGAAATATAGACCAATGGAATAAGATAAAAAGCCCAGAGACAAACCCATGCACCTATGGATACCTTATTTTTGACAAAGGAGGCAAAAATACACAATGGGGCAAAGACATCTTCAATAAGTGGTGCTGGGAAAACTGGACACCTACATGTAAAAGAATGAAAGTAGAATACTTCCTCACACCTTCGTAGGTCTCTTCAGTCATGTCCAACTCTTTGAGACCCCACGGACTATAGCCCACCAGGCTCCTCTGCCCATGGGGATATTCCAGGCAAGA
The DNA here is from genome assembly GCA_006410675.1 of Oreotragus oreotragus. NCBI lineage: Eukaryota > Metazoa > Chordata > Mammalia > Artiodactyla > Bovidae > Oreotragus > Oreotragus oreotragus. Next base: position 416,056 of record SJYX01000785.1, on the reverse strand, counting down.
ATACTGGAGTGGGTTGCCTGCGCCCTCCTCCAGGGGATCTTCCCTACCAAGGGACTGAACCCACATCCCTAACACCATACACAAAGATAAACTTAAAATGGATTAAAGACCTAAATGTAAGACCAAAAACTATAATATTCTTAGAGGAAAACATTGGCAGAACACTCTATGACATAAATCACAGCAAGATCCTCTATGACCCACCTCCTAGAGTAGAGGAAATAAAAACAAAAATAAACAAGTGGGACCTAATTAAACTTAAAAAGTTTACACAGCAAAGGAAACTATAAACAAGGTGAAAAGACACCCCTCAGAATGAGAGAAAATAAGAGCAAATGAAGCAACTGACAAAGGATTCATTTCCAAAATAAACAAGCAGCTCATATAAGTCAATATCAGAAAAACAGCCCAGTCAAAAAGTGGGGAAGACCTAAATAGACATTTCTCCAAAGAAAACATACAGATGGCTAACAAAAACATAAAAAGATGCTCAACATCGCTCAATATTAGAGAAATGCAAATCAAAACTGTAAGACAGCACGTCACACCAGTCAGAATGGCTGTCATCAAAATGTCTACAAACAAATGCTGGAGAAGGTGTGGAGCAAACAGAAGCCTCTTACATTGCTGGTGGGAATGTAAATTGATACAGTCATGATAGAAGAGAGTGTGGAGATTGTTTAAAAAAAAAAAACAACTGGGAATAAAAACCATCGTGTGTGTGCTTGCTAAGTTGCTTTAGTTGTGTCCAAGTCTGCAACCCTATGGACTATAGCCTGCCAGGCTCCTCTGTCCATGGGCTTTCCCAGGCAAAAGTACTGGAGTGAGTTGCCATTCCCTTCTCCAAAACCACCATATGACCCAGCAATCCCACTACTAGGCATATACACTAAGGAAACCGAAATTGAAAAAGACACATGTACCCCAATGTTCACTGCAGTACTATTTACAATAGCTAGGACATGGAAGCAACCTAGATGTCCATCAACAGGTGAACGTATAAAGAAGCCATGGTAGATATACACAATAGAATATTACTCAACCATAAAAAGGAGCATATTTGAGTCAGTTCTAATAAGACAGATGAACCTAGAGCCTATTACACAGAGTGAAGTAAATCAGAAAAAGAAAAGCAAATATCGTATACTAACACATATATATGAAATCTATAAAGACAGTGCTGATAAAATTATTTGCAGGACAGCAACGGAGACACACTTAAAGAACAGACTTAGGGACACAGTGCAGGGAAGGAAGGAGAGGGTGGGGTATATGGAGAGAGTAACATGGAAACGTACATTACAATACAGAAAATAGATAGCTAATAGTAATTTGCTGCCTGACTCAGGGAACTCAAACCAGGACTCTGTAACAACCTAGAGGGGTGGGATAGGGAGGGAGGTGGCAGGGAGGTTCAAGAGGGAGGGGACACGTGTATACCTATTGCCGATTCTTGCTGATGTTTGGCAGAAGCCAACACAATACTGTAAAGTAATTATGCTTCAACTAAAAATAAATCAATTAAAAAAAAAAAAAAAGAATCCATCTGCCAATGAAGGAGACACAGTTTCAATCCCTGGTCAGAGAAGATCCTATATGCAGAAGAGCAACTAAACCCGAGTGCAACAACTACTGAGCCCATGCTCTAGGGCCCTCAAGTCCCAACTCTGAGCCCGTTACTGTAACTACTGAAGCCCCTGCACCCAGGGGCCGGCGCTCCTTGACAGGAGGAGCCCCTGCAGTGAGAAGCCCTTGCACCACAACTGGAGAGCAGCCCCCACTCGTTGAAACTAGAAAAAACCTGTGCAGCTACGAAGACCCAACACAGCCATAAATTAATAAATATTTTTTAAAAACAGGTTCTTTTTTAAAAATGGGAGATTTCACACACAAAAAAATCTAGATTTCCAACTTTTCTTGAAATATCAGAAGATCTGGGGGGAAAAAACTGAAGAACTTATATCCTTTGGAGAAGGTATACACTCTCTAGCTGGCTACAGTTCTCTCCTTTACCTGTGCTTCACTCATTTCATTTGAGTTTATAAACCCTAATTTAAACCTTCACAATTTATTTCCTGAATTCAAGTGATAACTTCTTGATTGGGCTCCCTTCCTCGAGGGTCTTCAGTCAATTCTTATTAATATTGACAATGTTGATTGACAGACTTCATACATTAAGCTTTTTCACTTTACTTAAAGCAATTATCTTCCAATTTAAAATAAATTTAAAAAATAGTGCCCCATTATTGAAAAGATAGAGTTCAACTTCCTATCACAAATGCAAAGCTAACTTTCCTCTTTAATCCCAGTATTCAACTTCAATCCCAATATTCAATCAGACTGAATTATTTATAAATTGCTTATAAATTTGTTGCTTGTAAATGCAATCAGACTGAATTGCTTAGAAATGCTAGAATCTCTCCCACTTCTGTACTTTTTAAAATGCACTCTCAACCTAGAATGTTCATCCTTTCTTGCCTGGCTAACTCCTCTTTCTTCAAGGTCAGCTCAAGTAAGACCTCTTCTGGGACATTTTCCCAGGCTCCTCCTCCCTACTCTCTCTACCTACCGTTTCCAGTCAGTCTACCAGGCAGCTCCTCCTGTGTATCAGTAGCATCCTGTGGCCATTACAGCACGTACAATTATTGCTTTTTTTTACTGTGTCCAACTAGAATGAACTCTTTGAAAGTAAACACTGTTAAGTTTCATCTTAAAATGTAAATGAGAAGATACAAGTGCTTCCTCAATTATTTCTATAACAGCAGTAAATGAGAAAAGGAACAAACACTTGCAAAATACCTTATGTGCCAAATACTATAGCTAGATCCTTTTGTAATATTTCATTTACAATAAATGAGATAGAATTTAATAGAAGTTACAATAAATGAAAAAGACAGATTTTTGAATTTTAGTTATGACTTGGTTAAATTTTGAAGTACTAGTTGTTTTTGCAAGACTCTCACATTACATCATTTTGAGGTCACAGCTGTCATTCAAATATTAATAATTTCCTTAAGATTAAATTTCAGTTCATATTATTTCTGAGTTAAATCTTAGTATGATTTCCTCTGATTTAAAAAAAGGAGAAGGAAAAAAATCCTTATGCTCAAGATCAACAAAGCTTAAGGAAAGGTTTTTAAAAATATCTTTAAGAACATCCATACAACAAAATATTCATATAAGGGAAAAGCTTCAAATAAGATTTTATGCTGAGAAATATTATGCATAAATAATATTTACATAGGGAGGGTTCACTCAAACATAATTTTCAGCTATTCCTATAATTAGTAAAATAGGTAAAATTATTGGGTGGTGCTAGTGAAAAAGAACCCACCTGCCAATGCAAGAGACACAGAAATTCAGGTTTGATCCCCTGGTCGGGAAGATCCCCTGGAGAAGGAAATGGCAACCCACTCCAATATTCTTGCCTACATCATCCCATGATGTAGACCTGGCAGGCTGCAGTTTATAGCCTCACAAAGAATCAGACACAACTGACTCAACTTAGCACACACATAAAAGTATTGGAAAATTTCTAAAAGGTCAACTTACCCTTTCTATAAGAATTACAACTGGTAAAAATGCAGAATTCAGGAAATCATAAACATCAATTTGAAATGAATATTCCAGAAGCTGAGGCCAAGAAGCATCTTCTGTCAATTTATAAATTAAAATGTTAATACTTGATAAGATACAAATTTTGAGTTTAATTTCTTCCTTAACTGCTGCATTAGAGAACAAATAACTTATTTCTTACCTATTTTAGCAATGTAATTTTGAGAAGATAAAAAGTAATCAGTTAAGAGGATCTGACTGTTTGACAGGGTATTTTCCATAGATGTGTCCATTTCCACCTGAGTAGGCCTTTCAGTGTCTAGTGATACTTTTAACTTTTCATCACTATTTTCAGAAGATAGAGTTTTGAAATGAGCTTCTTCATGAATTCTCATAGGTAACTCTATTTCAGAGTCCATATCTGCAAATAGAGAGAAATGTTTAGGGTTTTTAATAATGTTTACTTTGTTGTAGGCTTCCTATTTTTTTTCTAGGCAGGTCATCCTTTGAATCTTTGTGGGCATTGTGATACTTCATTATGGAAAGAATTCATGGAAACAAATTTATAGTCTGTATTAGTTCCTACTGCAGATATAAATTAACACACACTTAATGGCTTAAACAACACAAATATATTTCTGGAAATCAGAAATCCTAAAACCAAGCCTTTGGCAGAGCTGTATTTCTTCTGGAGGTCTAGAAGAGAATTCTTTTGCTTTTTCTACCTTCTGGACGCCATCTGCATCCTTTGGCTCATGGCCCTGTACATATGAAGATATATATACATATATAAATGCACATCTCAAGAAAATTCACTTTAAAGAGGATTGTTGTCATTGTTGTTTAGTCACTAAGTTGTGTCCAACTTTTGTGATCCCATGGAATGTAGCCCCCCAGGCTCCTCTGTCCATGGGATTTTCCAGGCAAGACTACTGGAGCAGATTGCCATTTCCTTCTTCAGGGGCTCTTCTGAACCCAGGGAGTACCCAACATGCATTGGCAAGCAGATTCTTTACCACTTATCCATCTGGGAAGCCCTCAAAAAGGACTACCCTTCTCCAAAATTAAGAAAAAATTTTAATTAGAAATATATGTGTTATAATTTTCCACATTTATAATGTTGTACCATATATTTATGTGCATGCCATGTCACACAGCCATCAATTCAATTTTCAAATATAGTTTAAACTGATCACTTGATTCAATGAACTAATCAAACAGGATTTAAAAAAAAAAAAAAAGGTTCTAATTAGTCCTAGCCTGAGGTATAGTAGTCAAGTAAATTGTGGGATTTATTTCTCAGTTACTCTTTAAGACATGGATATAAAAGTATCATTGCAGTCCTGAAAAACAATATTAAAGAATAGTCCTAACTGAATTATTCAATATCTAACTTCGCTCTTTGAGTTATGAATGTAACATATCACTTTCATGCCGTCACTTAGTCAGCATCGTTTAAAAGATGAAAGTCCCAAGTAAGCAAACAGGTACCTGTAATTTAATAATGCCACGTGTGGCTTTGAAATTTAAAATGAACAATCAGTTCAGGAGTTTGAATATAATTGGGCCATTGTAAATACAGGACTCAAATAGTGATCTACAATGATGTTTGATGGCATAAGAGGAAAAAAAGACTTATTCAACAATTAATTTCGCAAAATTTATGTGTGCCTAGATTGATTCTTTTTAAAATATTATCTTATACTGCACTTAAAATAAATATATGTAAAAAAATGAAAAATTCCTATATTATTTTCATATTTAATTATATTTCTGAGGTATTATTTTTATATTACTTAAACGTAAGCCTTAGGATTTACATTAGAAGCCAAAGCAATCTTGAAATTGAAGAATACTGAATCTTGAAAAAGAAAAATAGAGCTGGAGTAATCATACTCCCTGACTTCAGCCTATACTACAAAGCTACAATCTTGAAAATAGTATGATACTGGAACAAAAATAGACACATGGATCAATGGAATAGTCTAGACAGCCCAGAAAGTTTTTTAATAGCAAACTTTGCATGACCCTAGTTTGTTTTTCACTTAGTTAATAGTGAAATGTTTTGAAATATTTGTAGAGTAAGGCATCTTTTTTCTGAACCTTAAAAGAATTTAACACTTTTATAAAAATCCTTCAAAACTAGTTATAATTGCATAAATGCACTGCTTGACTATTTACCAAGTTATTCTCCCAGCATCACTACATGAAATAAATTATACTAAATTGATATTCAGAATGCCCTGAAGTTTCTATAAATAAGCTTTAAAATATTTTTATATATCTATATTTTGAAACATCTGTATTTCTGTGTTGATATTGCTTTGTTTTAGTCTCTCTTCTTTCCAGTTACTCTTATCTGCTTTTTCACAAATATCTCTTTAGGATCTAACAAGCTTAGAATAAAATAAGTTCCTCTAGCCTTTGAAAATGTAGGTCTCTAAAGTTTTCAGTTATGAAAATCATCATATCTAAACCTTTCTTATTTAGAAAAGTGTAAGAGGTGGCTCAGATGGTAAAGAATCTGCCTGCAATGCAGGAGACCCAAGTTCGATCCCTGGGTCAGGAAGATCCTCTAGAGAAGGGAATGGCTACCCACTTTAGTATTCTTGGCTGGAGAATTCCATGAACAGAAGAGCCTACCCGGCTACAGTCCATGGTGTCTCAAAGAGTCTGACATGACTGAGCGACTAATACTTTCACTTCACTTAGAATCTAAAGTCTATATTCTGGTTAGAGGATGTTGATCAAGTAAAGAATTCACATGTTGTAGAATATTAAGAGTTCTTCTGGAAATTCAAGAAAATCAAGTAGCTCCAGTGAAATGTGTTTCTTTCTGAGTTTGCAACATTACTGATCTCTTCTTGTGAAAGTTTTTCTGTCATTCTAAGGTTCAATCATTTCTGTATTATTGGCCAATATTTGTTAAGTTTCTAATCTATCCATCATAAAGACATCAGAATGGAGACGTGAGAAAGTCATGTTACATAACTCTACTTAAAATATAATCCACATGTTTTTAATCATAGGAGTCACTGACGCCTGGACACCTAGAAGTCTCCTCTGCTACTCTGCTCTCTTCTGTTGCCTTCTGTTGAGCTCCCAGAATTGAGAGACTTGAGGGAGAATGTGGAAAACTTTTTACATTGTTTTTGCTTGAGTTTCCATATTATCTTGTACACTTAAAGAAAATGCTTGTTATCACAGATCTTCTTAGTGGGGAGGTGACGAACTATAGATCTAGAATAACATATAATTTAGAAACCGAGACTTTTAAAGTAATGAAAGGTGTCCGTTCTGAAGGAGATCAACCCTGGGATTTCTTTGGAAGGAATGATGCTAAAGCTGAAACTCCAGTACTTTGGCTACCTCATGTGAAGAGTTGACTCATTGGAAAAGACTCTGATGCTGGGAGGGATTGGGGGCAAGAGGAGAAGGGGACGACAGAGGATGAGATGGCTGGATGGCATCACGGACTCGATGGACGTGAGTCTGAGTGAACTCCGGGAGATGATGATGGATAGGGAGGCCTGGTGTGCTGCGATTCATGGGGTCGCAAAGAGTCGGACACGACTGAGTGACTGAACTGAACTGAACTGAAATAAGCAAAAATTATCACCTAACAGAAGAGGAAGTCAATGGACATTATCTAAAATAGGTTAATCAAAGAAGAACAATATAAATATTTTATTTAGAAAATAGATAAATACTAAAAGAAATATTCTCTAAAAAATAAAAGAAATTATTATCCTTGGGAGAGAGGTGGAAGTAGAGATGGACAAAGGAAACAGAAATTGCTTTTGTTTAGGAAAAAAAAAGCCCTAGCACTACATATATTTTTAACCCTGTCTACATATAGCAATTTGATTAAAACTTATTGTAAAATACCTAGAGATCTCTCTGAAATATCCATATACATCCAATCATTCCTTGTCCCTTGAGATTTTATGATATTAAGATCTACTAAGCACTTCCCTGGTAAAGCCCTAGCACTACATATATTTTTAACCCTGTCTACATATAGCAATTTGATTAAAACTTATTGTAAAATACCTAGAGATCTCTCTGAAATATCCATATACATCCAATCATTCCTTGTCCCTTGAGATTTTATGATATTAAGATCTACTAAGCACTTCCCTGGTGGCTCAGACAGTAAAGAATCCACCTGCAATGTGGGAGACCTGGGTTTGAATCCTGAGTTAGGAAGATCCCTTGAAGAATGGAATGGCAACACACTCCAGTATTCTTGCCTGGAGAATTCCATGAACAGAGGAGCCTGGCAGGCCCCAGTCCATGGGGTCACAAAGAGCTGGACATGACTAACTGACTTTCACTTTACTTCAAGATCTACGAAGTCCCAGAGCAAACCAGATATATTGATAAAAGGGTGATTGACAAGGTTGTTGCTGATTATTGTTTATTTAGAAAAATAAGGATTCCTGGATTTTTCATGTGATTTGTACTTTTAAAAATAGCCTCATACTGTAAAGAATCTGCCCATAACATGGGAGACCGGGTTTGACTCCTAGGTTGGGAAGATCCCCTGAAGAAGAGAATGGCTACCCACTCCAATATTCTGGCCTGGAGAATTCATGGACAGAGGAGCCTGGCGGGCTACAGTCCATGGCACCTCAAAAAGTCAGACACGGCTGAGCAACTAGCAATTTCACTTTTTCCTATGTTTAAAAAAGAAATCACATTATAAATATTTTTATACTAACCTGGCTGACTGTAACCACTTTTCAACATATCTTCTATATTATCTGTGGGGTACTTTTCAGCTGAAAATTCTTCTGTTTTATCATTTTCACCTACATTACTTTCATCCAGAGTCTGTTTGGGAAATGTCAATTCCGTTTCCTTTGGAGTGTTCTGGAACCTCCAGTGGTTGTCAAAATTATACAATAACTTTTTAAAATATGGTACAGTATCAGAATCATCTGTTTTCTCTAAGACCCTTTCCTTGCCTATTTGATTTTCAGTTTCCGTAATTTTTATTAGTTTTATTTCTTGTTCCTTATGTCCCAGTTTAAGTGAACAACTTCCTACAGATACAAATAGAGAGAGTGGAGGAAGAAGTAAAAAAGGGAGTAGACTATAGTAAAATAGAAGTAATCGTATACGTCTGGGATCGTATGGTTTTGGTTTTAGTTTGGTCGAACCGAACTCTTAACTCGACAGTAATCACTAATGCAGAAGAAAAAGACAATTACAAAGACATGTACCTTGTCACCCAAGAAGGAGTCTCCTATACCTTGATCCTTGTAGAAGATTGTCACCCAACGAAAGAAACCTGCTATTGAGTTCAAGACATAGGAGCGGAGGTTTTGGGTTTATTGAACATTTAGGTGGTGGTTTGGTTGATCACAGAACTCCTAACTCTTACACGAGACTGAGTCTATGATCAAGTCTGACAAGGAAACCGTGACTTAGTTTGAGATTAAGTTCAAGAACGTATACAAGACAAACCCCGAGTGGTGACAAATTAAGGAGACCCAGTAAGGGTAGAAGGTGACAATAAACAGATGAAGCTTTACTCGAAGGAAGAACTCCGAGTTATTGACTAAGTTTTCAGAAAAGAAGTCGAACCAGGAAAGGTTTAGGTTTGGTAGGAAAGTGAAGTCCCTGTCGACTTCTACCACCCTGTACTAGGGGAAGACCTTATTCTATAACAAGGTATGAAGGTCGAAGACGAAGGGTTAGAAGACTAAGTGATCATGAAGACTATAGAAGTCCTCGGAGACTTCGATCTTTAACCAGAAGTTTGTTTGATGAAAGTCTTCAACTTATTTTCGGTCCAAGATAGACTTTTAGTGAAAGTATATGTGATCTAAACCCCAGTAATAGAAGAAGTATACCTATGTATAAAAGTGATAATAGTGACAAATTGAGTGATCGAAGTAAAAGTTTATACATCGAATAAGGTTCTTCTGTCTTTTTCAGTCTAAGGACTTTCCTTTTTTTATATAACAAACTGTAATTATATGACTTTGGGGAACAAACAGGTTTTAACAAGGTTTACTCACAGTAAAAGGGTTCCGGTGTGTTGATCGAGTTATCGACTCGTTTTTGAGGATTAGTATTTGTAAACATAGTATTGACTGAAAAGCCCCAATCACTATATTTGGAGTCACTCTAGGTGAACGTAATCCTAATGTTCACTTTCACTTTTCACTTTCATGCATTGGAGAAGGAAATGGCAACCCACTCCAGTGTTCTTGCCTGGAGAATCCCAGGGACAGGGGAGCCTGGTGGGCTGCCGTCTCTGGGGTCGCACAGAGTCGGACACAACTGGAGCGACTTAGCAGCAGCAGCAGCAGTTGAAGAACTTTAGAAGAAAAGGCAATCTAGTACTGAGTGTATTCTGCAAAGAAACTCTAACAAAAAGGCGTACATGGCCACAAAATCTTGCTCCTTGTGAGGGTACACTGAATGGACACATGGAGCTGTGCAGTGGTTTCAGAGTGGAATTTACAGCACATGATCACAGCTCAGAAAAACCAGATTCTAAAGCATGATGGCCTGGTTAGAAGCTACACTAAAACACTAGGCTTCTTCAATTGAGTTACTGCAAGCAGCCAAGGAAGGCAGGGATCCCCTTGCTCATCTCTCAGAACAACCAAATTTTCAAGTACAAAATGGTAAAAGCTATTTTTTTATCTGAAGGTATGAGACACTGATAAGCACTGCTTTTTGGTTATCACCATTATAAAATGAGAATAAAACTCAGAATTTTACAAAAAATAAACCTCAGAATTGCAAATTTTGCAGTATAATTTTGGCACTGCAACACTGTAGGTGACTAATAGACGTTGGAGCCAAACACTATGGATTGAAACCTTAATCCCACTGTTTACTAGCTCTGTGACCTTGGGTGAATTAGATGACCTTTCTATGCCTCAGTCTCTTCAGTTGTAAAATGAGAAAAATAATACCTTATAGGGCTGTTGTGAAAGATTAAATGAATCAAATACTCAAAATAGCAACTGTCTCTAGTAAATACTAGCCTAATGTAGCCCACGGTTATATTACCCTAGATGAGCCAGATGTGCAAGGATAAAAAGGCCCAACCCCTTGCCTCTATTCAGAACAAATCTGAAAGGCCATCCCAGCTTCTCAGTTCCTTATAGAATCACCTGAAATCATTGCTGCACTGCATCATAGTTCAGCGTCTCTGTCTGTCCAATCCTGCTTTTTCTGGTGTTTCCTTACAAGTGCTATTCCCAAGAGTACCCCCAGGACACTTCTTGGATGCAAAAGTCCATCTATTTCCCAGGGGACTTGACCTAAGAATTTGGGCCTCCTATATGCCTACTGTGTGCTCTGCTCTGTGCCAAGTACTGAAATTCTGCAGTAAATGATAGAAACAATAAATAATAGATTGTGATAAGTGCTATGCAGGAAATAAACAGGAAGTTGTGGTTGAGAAACAATAATTCCTTTAGAACCATCATGAAAGAGCTCTCTGAGGCACTGATGTTTAAGCTGCGACCTACAGCTTAAAGACTAAACAACAGATACAACTTAACAACTAAACAAAAACAAAAGGATAAGGAAGAACTAACCAGATGAAGAATTTAGGGAAAGCATTCCAAACAAAGGGAAAGACCTATTTGGGTTTTTAGGCAGGGAAAGGGCTTGGCATGGTCTCAGAACAGTCAATAGGCCAGCATGGCTAGGAGCACAGTGGGGGCCAGAAGAAGGGCATAAAATGGGGTCAGCAGAGGGCAGGAACAGATCATGCAGAGCCAGATAAGGAGTCAGGGCTTGATTCCAGATTCAACGCAAAGCCGTTAGAAGGCTTTAAACCAAGTGAATGCCAAGATCTGATTTTTTGGATTTTGATTCATGACTATAAGATTCATGGCTGTTTAGGGAATGAATTGGGAGAGGGCTAAAGTAAAGGTAAAAAGACCAGTTAGAAATCTACTGCAGGTTCTACTCAGGAGGTAATTATGCCTTGAGTCAGAGCTATAGGGAGAGTAAAAATGAAGAGAAGACAGATAGATATATTTTGGAGACAGAACTGGCAGGACCGATAGTTACACAGTGAATAGACAGTTAATCCCAGAATTTGTGGTGGGAAAGAGCCAAATAATAGACAGTTTACTTAATCAGGCAGAGCTGACTTCACACTGACCTCATTTAAGGTAAATTGGCTTAACCTACGCGTGTGTGTGTGTGCGCTAAGTTGCTTCAGTTGTGTCCGACTCTTTGTGATCTTATGGACCTGCCAGGCTCCTCTGTCCACGGGATTTTCTAGGCAAGAGTTCTGGAGTGGGTGGCCATATTCTCCTCCAGAGGATCTTGCTGATCCAGGGATCGAACACAGAATCTGAATTAAATGCACTAGTCAAATTCACGTATTGAAAAGTCACCTTCTCATTCCCTTTCTCATTATCAAGCCCAGCATTATCAAACTCAGTTAAAAATCCAACAGCAAAAGAGGTTTACAGATTGGAGACCTAGAGAGTATGATGGGAAATAAACTCAGGTGTCCTCTCAGGAGGACAATAACATTAGTAATAATATCTAACATTTACATAGCACTCAGTAAGTGCTGTTTTATGTGCTTTCATATGCTCTTTTTTCCTCAATACATTCATGAGGTAAGTTTATAGTCATCATCCTCATTTTATAAGTAAGAAAAAAGGCACAAAGACCACATAACAACTAAGTGCCTAAGTCAGGCTTTGAACCCAGCCCATCTCCAGAACTGATGCTCTAAACCACTGTATTCTACTGCCTGCTAATTTTTCAAAAATCTTTGTCATTAACCCTGTCTTACCTGATATTATTCACATACTCAAACTATTCCTAGCTTTAGTTCTTAAGACTAATTTATGTATCCACTATATAAGATGTATAACCAATGGGCACTTACACCACAGAAAACTGTGTTAATCAAGAAATTTTAAATTCAACTAATAACCATTAAGGGAATGGCAACCCTGTCCAATATGCTTGCCTTGAGAATACCATGGACAGAGGATGGGCTACTGGTGGGCTACTGTCCAAAGGGGTCACAAAGAGTCAGACATGAATGAATTGACTAACACACACACAGAACAACTATACTCCAATATCAATTAATTTAAAAATAAATTAAATAAAGAATACATTCATTAAGAGGAGAAAGAAGAAAAGGAAAACTGGTAATTGGAAAAGAGAATTCTTGGGTGTTTATAATTATTTCTTTTGTTAGAGAAAAAATATATAAACTTACTTAAAAAAATATATCAGTTCAATTAAGAACCAAAATCTGTTTACTCACTTTTGTTGGTATTTGAACTTCCTCAGATATGAATACTTCTTCAATCTGGACTGCATCTCTGGGAAAATATCCAAAGTCCTTTCCTTTCTATCAAAATGAAGACTAAATATTAGCAAGTAAGAGTGATCAAAGCAATAGCTAATGAGTCTAATTTTGTTCCATGTCCTTGACTTTCATCTATTTCAAATCACAAATAGTAATTGGTTTTCATTTACTATCTAAAAGAAAGTCCAATGAAATCATATTCCGTTTGCTACTCAACAGAACAGAGTTAATTTGAGGGAACAAAGAGGCAAGCTATAAAATGGCACTTTTTCACATTTCAGAGGGGAAAACCACTCATTTTCTTCCTCTTTCTGTTCTTAATGACCTTTCTTGCCTAGTGGACCACAGATTTATACTAATAAACCTGGAATATCAAAAAACAAGGGAATGGTGACAGTAGCCAAGCTAGATGGAGCTGTGACATAGTCAGCATTTTCAGGATGTCAAAATAAGAAAAGATGTTTAAACTCTGAAGAGCCAAGATGGATTCATCAAGATAGTTAAGATCTATGAGTCCTCCAGAGGGAATTGGGTTCCATTCAACTTCTGTACCTTGGTGACAGAGATCCTCTCAATCTTATTTAAGTGCCTTCAAGATGTCCCCCAAGAGTGAAGGCTTCACACGGCCACTCTCATCCCATTTCCTACCCCTGTCCAAGTTTAAAGAGTGTATTTCTTTTGGCCCTTCGATTTAGCACCATTACACCTCAATTCTGATTTTTCCAGCTCTTCAGTTGCTGCAACTATTTGAAAACTGACAAAGTGAACTCCACAATGTGGCTTCTTTTCTATGGTCGCAAAACCTGGTTTGCAGGATCTTAGTTCTTTGACCAGGGATTGAACTCAGGCCCTCGGCAACGTAAAGCCCAGAGTCTTAATCACACAGTGTTGATTCTTTTAGTTTTATTTATTTACCTATTTTTGGCTGTGCTGTGTCTCTGTTGCTGCGCAGGCTTTTCTCTAGTTGCAGCGAGCAGGCTTCTCATTGCAGTGGCTTCTCTTGTTGCAGAGCAGGGGCTCTAGGGCACATGGGCTTCAGTAGTTGTGCCTCCTAGGCTCTAGCGTGTGGGTTCAATAATTGTGGTCCACAGTCTCAGCTGCTTGGCAGCATGTGGGATCTTCCCAGATCAGAGATCAAACCCATGTCTCCTGCACTGGCAGGTGGATTCTTTACCACTGAGACACCAGGGGAGCCCACAGGGAGACTTCTTAAATGGCTATCTGCCTGGACTAGACACCTAAAGCACAAAACTAAGTGTGCTTGAAACTTCACCCTGGCTCCACACATTACATGTTGCTTTGTGCAGAACTATCATTTTCACACACAGTAGACAATAAAGAATGGTTTCTTTTCTTCTTATGACACCTACTATCTAATTTTTCTTATAGTTGCCTTAGATACTTCCAGTGCATTTAAGGCCGAGAAATAGTGTTTAAAGACCCATAAACAGTAAGCAGTCTAGGGAGCTGCAAAGTCCAGGTAAACAATTCTGGTCAACGATGTCTGAGGTTCAGTCAGATAGCCTCTAATGCTAAGAAGCAGGATTGACCCACACAGAATCTGCTCCTTCAAATAAAGATCAGAGGCTTCCCGTGTGGATGCTATACAACGAAGAGATCTTATGCATATGCTATATGGAAATGATGTATGTATCAGGTTGGTCATGCTTGCTCAGCTGGGGAATAAAATCATGTGTCATGGTATGGTTTCATTCTAAAATAATAATAATAATAATATAATCTAAGATACCAATCTCTTTTCAACTGAAAATATTAATCATTAATTTGTCTATGCTATATATTCAGAAAGATGATTCAGGCATCTAGGAATTTCAGTGTAATAGGACTTTGGGTCAAATAAAGTGTCTCAGTTATTCTTTTTTTTCCATGAAAAATTAATATATCTCATTTCCTTAGGCTGCTAATCTTTCAGAGGATCTCTTCAATAGTAACTCAGTCCTTTATTTGTTCAGAAAGACATGTCTTTTTAAATTTTTTTGGCCAAGTGAGATCTCAGTTTTCCCAGTTGGGAAATGGAACTGCACCCTTGGCAGTGAAAGGTGACAGCATGGAGCTCTAACCACTGGACAGTCAGGGAAGTGCCAAGACATGTCTTTTAATCTGATTAACTAAAACTTCCCAGTTTCTCTTAAACTTGGCCGTTGGTAGCATCAGGGGATGGCTGGGCTTACCTAGTCACCTGGTAATCTCCATCAGTACCTCTAAGGTCTCTCCAAAGTTAAGTTCAAAAACTATGCATGCTATGTAAAATAACTTCAAGGCACTCTTAACCTTCATCCCATCCCAATCAGACTGGCTTCCCCAAAGCTACTTTTATAGAAATTCTGGAACCAACAGTGAACATGTCCATGTTTGTGTGTTTAAATATGTCAAAGGTTTTATATATATAAAGGTTATATATATATATATATAAAGGTTTACATATATATAGATATAGATAGTACTCTGAAATATTTAAAGTTCTTTTAGAGATGAAAAGCAGGCTTCTTTGTGCAAGCTGGTCATTTATTCTGTATTCGATTTATAAAATTAGATACTTACACTTCCTGCCCACAGGTCTTCCCTTTTTCCTGAAAGTTTAACATAAACTGATATCTCTTCTCCCTTAGTGAAGTTCAGGTATCGACAGTCAGGTCCTCTGTAATCTCTTATGGCGAAGACTCTGCTTATTAAAGCTATGTAACATGAAAAGTAGAGAAGGGAAGGAAAAGATAATTAGTTTTCTTCTTGGCACCTACTATATTCCAGGCATCATGATAAGCTCTTTCATACCTTTTATCACTGTTATTATGAAATTCTCAAAACAGCCTACGAGGTAAATAATCTCATCTTAGACTAACAAATGAGCCTTTAATTAAGTCTCAAAGAGATGGTCACACACCTGATAGTGGAGCCAGATCTGAACCGACTTTCTTTTCACTGCAACATCCGCCTTCTATATTCTGAGCTTTTCTTTCTGTTTTTCCCTAAACCTTTCTAGAAATCCATCAGTCTCTCTTAATGGACAACTCATATCCTACTTCTTATATGAGATATCCCTAATTGGTCCAGCCTACTCTGCCCCTTCTCTGAATTTCAAAATTACCTATTATTCTTATGTTGTATCACTATTTACTATTTCATATTGACCTGTCTTAACATCATTTACTAGAATGAAAATCCCTGGAGGAACAGAAACTTATCTTACATTTTATTTTATTTCGCTTATACACCCCTGATCTTCCAGACCCCGCACATAACAGACCCTTAGTAACTATGAACGATTATATCCACATATGCTAGATTAGCCCTTCAACATGTAAAGTAATATACATACCATATTAACTATTATAATTATACTGACATATGTAAAACATTTTGATTAAGTTGTGCAATTAAAGTTAAAATAACTTTTATCAATTACCATAAATGTGAATGTTCTGTTTACATGGTATGTGCCTAACCCTAAGGCAACTAAAATGAGGTTGTAAAAAGGAAATAAAAATTGTTTTATTATTTTATAATTAGATAATAATATAATTATATAATAGTTATATAATAATATTGTTATCATCTAGTAAACATTCTCTCTATATTAAATTACATATCCAAATTATTAAGGAAAATGTTTACACATAAAAATTTACTTTTAAATTATTTATGTTAATATTAATAATATTTTGCATTTTTACTTTCCATGTTGCAAATTAGAAGTAATTCTCACATACTGGAGGGATAGAAGGTTTAAAGCAATTATAATATATTGGGATGAAAGATGCTATTCATTTTGTACCATAATGCCAATTTCAGAAAGTAAGTTCTTAAAGAACAAAATGAAAAATAATTTATCATTGTAGAAGAAAGCTTAATATTCAAAGACATAAATAAAATTTTCAACTCCTAAAACTGATTTCAGTATTTTTACATAATAAATTATACAAAAATGATTAATGTTTGATAAAGTTTTAGACAATAAATCATGATAGTATGAAATAAAAAGTCTTAGAAAACTCATGAGAGTCAGAAACTTCTGATTGTGAAACAGAAACTAAAAAATATAAGAGCTTCATAAAAATAGCTATCAAATGGCCTGATTTTTTAAAAAATATAAATCATTTATATTTATCTTAAAAAGTAGTAAAAGTGCTAATTTGTTTTTGAAAGCTAGATTAATATCCTTATAATTTCTGATATATTTATATATAAGGTTACTCTTACTCCTTTATATTTACATTAAAAACTATCACAAAATGTTTTGCTTCTAGCATATCCTTTTTATAGTGGACTATACCTTATAACTACAAATATTTCCCAGTGATATTAATGTTCATTTTTTTATCATACATGTCCACAATAACATTTTATATCATTTCAGAGCCTTAGTTTAAGAGGAAAAAATGAAAAGCAACTTACTTTCACATTCCAAGTCACCACACTTTTTTAAGTCTGCCAGCAGTTTTGTGCTCTCCAAACAGTTTGTCAGAGAAATAACCAAAAGGAAGATCCTGTGAATTTTAAGATCCGCCATGCTAAAATAAGCAGGAATCCCAAGCAAGGTTTAAACTAATTGTTCAGGCAGTAGTTATGCCAGCCAAAAAGGGAGATAACCCAGCCTATTTTCTAAGTGTAAGAGGGAAAGGTTTGAGGTTTTTCAACCCCTTCATAACTACTTTTTTCTATCGGTGTTTAGGCTTAACTTGAGAGACAAACACTTTCTGTTCTCAATCTTCAGTATCTGCAGTGTCAGGTATCCAGATTATACATAAGGGTTTAATAATTAACAGGATTTTTAGCTGGAGTCATGTCTTACAAAGCCGGCCCATGGAAAACTCTCCTGCTTAAAGGCACCTTGTGTTCCACAGAACAATTTTTAAACAGCCTCCACAAAAGGTAGTTCATCTCTTTCTGTTAAAGACTTCGGGTAGATCAGTCAATAAGTATATAGTATTTGGTGCATGTAAATACCAGCGTCAGGGAAGATATAGTTAAATGTAGAAGCAATAATAATTTATATTAAAAGCATGGTTCAGGATTATCATGATGAAAGTTATCTGAAAAAATATCCCACTTTCATATTGTAACAAACTTCCATGTTACTCTGAAGTTGAAACTTGTATTTAGTTAAGATAGTTAAAATGTATTAAGTACTTACTATGATCCAGGTACTATCTTAAACAATTACATGATCTGATTTTACTTCCACATCAACTAAGTAGGTAATATTATCATCCCTAATTTTGCATTATGAGGAAACTGAGGTACATGGAGATGGGTTAACTCACTTGCCCAATGTCACATAGTGCATGCAGAAGAAACCTAGGTCCCGTGACTCGTCCTTCTCACAACCACAGAAAGATGTCCACTCCATCTGTGACAATACCATTGCAGAAACAGAAGGCACAGTTTCATACAATACATACATAGTGTCATTTCATGTATTTAAGATCATATGCATATTTCTGTATGTAGAGGGTGAATGAGAGAGATGTCTGAAAGACTCTTTCCCCCACAATGGTAGGAATATATCGTTTGAGTTCCAGTTGTTTTCCCTTCCTCTTTGTACTTTTCTATTTTGTTTGACTTTCTTCTTAAAAATAAGTAAGCATATATCATTTTTAAATAACAGTAAGGTTATGGAAATTAAATTATTTGAATGACTTGTTTAGTCGCTAAGTTACATCTGACTCTGTTTGCGACCCCATGGAGTGTAGCCCCCCACGCTCCTCTGCCCATGGCATTTGCCAGGTACAAACACTGGAGTAGTTGGCCATTTCTTTCTCCAAATTGAATGATATTGTTCCTTAAAGGAGATCAAATCCCTATATTGGGAATTTTTGTGTAAAACACTAGGTCAAAGTAGACTTTTGCAAACTAAGTTTGTCCGATTTCAATCTTAGTGAAATATTTTTCTTAGTCCTTCTTTGCTGTATGTTTTCGCAGTGTCCGGCATGCGAGCATATATGCACTTTGCAGAATAAGGAACTTGTAGCACTTGTATGACACCACACTCCCCTCTAGTGCCTGAGCAAGCTAAAGTGAAAGTCTGTTGCATTCAAAGTCCTAAAAAAAGGCTGTGTGTTCTCTATTTGTTTTCCAGAACCAATAATTAGTCGGAAACCTGTTCTCTGAGGTCAAAGATTTTTGCCTCTTTAGAAAGAATCTGACAGAGCATGAGTTTGAGGATCCTTTGGTTTACAATTAGAGCACTGCATAGCTGTACATGTGCACACTCAAAAAGGTGTAGGTTTGTTTCTTGAATACCTTTGCAAATCTGTAAACTATGTTTGTCAAAGATATTAAAGAAGCTCTTCAGCTTCAAATTTTGGCACTGAATTACTTACATAGTCTATAGTATCAAATCAAGAATGTTCAGTAATTAATGTACTTCATCCTTTTCTGTATTCAGTATTAAAAATGTTAAAGCTAAATTCTTAACGAGCTAATTTAATTTTGCTCTGCATTACGAGACAGACGAACCCAGAGAAATTTGTCTATTCATTGAGTCCAGAAAAACAAGAGAAAAATCTTTGCCTAAGATACCACCTTGCAGAGATTTGCTCTTGCTAGAAATGCTCCCACTTTCTTACTACTTAATGCACTGAAATGATCTCATTTTATGTTCAAACCATTATTCAAATATATTTTAACAAGAAATCTGAAAATGTGGTAGCATAATGTCAACAGTCTCTAACAGATCCAGATGAAGAGGTGGTGTATGAAAAGGATGAGAACATTTAAAGAAACTGAAGTATCAATTTTCACTGCAAAAATAGTTGTATTAACTTAGCCAGACATTATATAATGGCTGATGCATTTTGCAGCTCAAGTGTTTTGTCAATATTAAAATATAATACTGCTTCTGAGGAGGATTTCATAGTACGAGCCAGGAAAATTGATTTGGAAAAGACCCTGATGCTAGAAAAGATTGAGGGCAGGAGAAGCGGGCAGCAGAGGAAGAGATAGTTAGATAGTATCACTCAGTCAATGCACATGAATTTGAATAACCTCTGGGAGATGTGGAAGACAGGGGCGCCTGGTGTGCCGTAGTCCATAGGGTTTACATTCGCGTGATCAGACACAACTTAGTGACTGAACAGCAACAGCAGCTTTCTCCAGAAACCACCCAGGATGTGAGAGTAACTACTGCACTGAGCTAAAGAGTCAGTCCTCAAAGCCACGGATGTTCAGTGTCTTAGAGGTAATATGACGAAGCAGACCTTCCCATGAGAATACACAGACATAATCATGAGTGCTGCATTTCTACTGCTTGGCGATGTTATTTCTGATACTGTGTGGTACTACTTTTTCTCTTAGTACCTCAGATTTCCTAAAGTGGGAACATACTTCTTCAGTCAGCTGCCTGTTAACCCTGGCAGCTTATAAAATAGAGAAACTTAATTACAGTGGTCCCATCTTATCCACATTTTCACTTTCCATGGATTCTGCTACCTAGGATCTGAGAATATTATATTGAAAATTCTGGAAACAAATCACAAGTTTTAAATTGTGCACTGTTCTAAGTGGTGTAATGAGATCTCCTGCTGTCCTTCTCCCTCCTGCTCTGAATCAGCCCTTTGTCCAGTACATCCTGTCCATCAGTACTTAGTAGCCACCTTGGTTATCAGATGGGCTGGCAAGGTATCACAGTGCTTGTGTTCAAGGAGCCTTAAAAATGGCCCCAAACACAGGAGTAACAATACTGGCAATTCAGATACGCCAAAGAGAAGCCATAAAGGTCTTCCGTTAAGTGAAAATGGGAAAGTACTTCACAAGAAGCGGAAAAAAATCATATGCTGAGATTGCTGAGATCTAAGGTAGAAACAAATCTATCTGTGAAATTGTGAAGAAGGAAAAAGAAATTTGTGCTGGTTTTGCTATCACACATCAAAAGGCAAAAGTTATACCCACAATGTCTGATAAATGCTTAGTTAAGATGGAAAGGGCATTGAATTTGTACAATAAGAAATGCTTGGAGAGAGAAGACATATAGATGGCAAAAAAAAAAAAAAAAACAAACATGAAAAGATACTCAATATCACTAATTTTTAGAGAAATGCAAACCAAAACTATTAATACAATGAGGTATCACCTCACACCAGTCAGTATAGATTTAATCAAAGTCTACAAATAATAAATGCTGGAAAGGGTATAGAGAAAAGGGAACCCTCCTACCTTGGTGGAAATGTGAATTGATACTGCCACTATGGGGAACAATACGGAGATTCTTTAAAAAAATAAAAATAAAGCTACCATATGATCCAACAATCCCACTCCTGACCATATATACAGAAAAAAGAAATTCAAAAGGATGCTGCACCCCAATATTCACTGAAGCACTGTTTTACAATAGCCAGGACATGCAAGCAAACTAAATGTCCATTAAATGAGGAATGGATAAAGAAGTGGTACATGCATACAATGGAATATTGCTCAATCACAGAAAGGAATGAAATAATGCCATCTGCACTGACATGGATGGACCTAGAGACTGTCGTACAGACTGACATACAGACAAAGACAAATATGTGAACTCAGTCGTCCCCATCTGTTTGGAACCCCATGAATTGCCCTCCAGGATCCTCTGTCCATGGAATTTTCCAGGCGAGAATACTGGAGCGGGTTGCCATTTCCTACGCCAGGGGATCTTCCTAAACTAGGGGTCAAATCTGCCTCTCCTACGTCTCCTCATGCAGGCAGATTCTTTACCACTGAGCCACCTGAGAAACCTCAAATACTGTATCAGATCACTTATAGTGGACTTTAGAAAAATGGTACAGACTTACAGATGAACTTACTTGCAAGGCAGAAATAGAGTCACACATGTAGAAAACAATCTGTGGTTACCAGTGGAGGAAGTGGGGGTGGGATGACTGGGAGATTGTAAATGTATAATTAATGAGAACCTATTGTATAGCACGGGAGTCTCTCCTGAATGCTCTGTGATGATCTAAATGGGAAGGGAATCTAAAGAAGAGTGTATATTTATTTAACTGATTCACTTTGTACAGCAGAAACTAATACAGTATTGTAAAGCAACTATTCTCCAATAAAAATTAATAATAATAAAAAAGAAATGTTGACAGAAAGACCACATTCATATGGCTTCTGTTCTAACAATGCACCTATTTCCAGGTCTGCTTCAGCGGCAGAGAGCTACCTTACTCAAGATCTCCCCTTCCTGGGTGATTTGATCAATCTTGTTAATAAATGACAAGTGAATACGAAAGCAGGATCATCTCAGCCTAAGGCAGGACACTCTGACAGGCATTTCTCACTACAGAGTTCCCTGTTGGGTTGACTGAAGTTTGTAGAGCCTGCATTAGAGTTTGACTTCCCTTTCTACTCAATCCCTCCTCCCTCCTTTAGTAGGTCTTAATCTCTTGAACGCAAAACTCCATCTCGGTATTTATTACCTAGAGGACCCAATCTCAGATGCTAGTGACCCACAGATGCAAAAAGAGGGGATGGCAGAGTGTGCACCCTTTGACTTGTTATTGGTGCTAGTCACTCCATGCCCCTCTCACTTTTGTTTTCGTGTTGCTGAAGGCCGTTTTAATCCTGACCCTTTCCTCTTATTCTATCTCTTTCCTCTTATTCTGTCAGTCAGAGTTCTACCGGGAGACAGATGGGTATTCCATTTTGAGGGAGGCACTCTTGAGTGATTGAGGAGTTCCTAATAACAAAGGCGGGGGCAGGGTTAAGAGAGGATGTAACATCCCCAGGCATGCAGGCACACAGCCACACGGAGAGGACTCCAGGAAAGGACTGCCCAGCACAAACTTGAAACCTTCAGTAAAGGAACCCAGTCAAGAGAATCTCTCTTTTTCTGATCTGATTGTATCTCCAATCCATCAAACCCAGTCAGAAGCTAGCAAATAGGAAACTCTTTGAAGCCATTCTAAAGTTCTGTGTTCTAGAGATGCAGAGCAGACTGGCAAAGAGTGGACTGGGAGGAGAAGAAGAGAATACCCTCCAGGTTGTCATTTTTCCTTTACTGTGTGTTTTTGAATGATAGTATGCAATATCCTCTATAGTCAAGATGGTAAGTGTGTGATATTTGCTGATCAGCAGACTGAATTGGAACATCAGCTTTGTATCAATAAGCTTAATATTTCACATGAAAATCTCACCTTCCAGGACAGGTATTATTTATCGAGTGCCTGTGATGTGCCAGCCACTCTTCTAGGGACTGGAGGTGCAGGAAATGAACAGAGCAAAGTCCTTGCTCTCAAGGACTTTGTATGCTAGTGATGAGAGACAGACAAGAACAAACAAGCAAATAAATGAACAGGATAACTGCAAGTCATGATAACTTGTTATGTAAGATACATCCTACCAGATACTGTTAAATCTTGTTATGCTTAAGATAAAATTATAAGGAAAGGCATTCTGGACAGTGACATTTGATTTAAGAAGGGGGAGTAGAAGGCAGAACATTGTGTGCAGAGGGGAGAATTAATGAGAAAGTCGTACTTCATTGTCTGAAGTTTGATTGTGTGTGTGTGTGTGTTAGTCACTCAGTCGTGTCCGACTCCTTGCAACCCCATGGACTGAAGCCCACCAGGCTTCTCTGTCCATGGAATTCTCCAGGCAAGAATAGTGGAGTGGATTGCCTTTCCCTTCTCCAGAAGTTTGATTACCAAAGATGTAAAGCAAAAAAAAAAAAGAAGAAGAAGAAAGCAAAAAGCACATTGAATGCATTATAGCATGTCAGAAACAAGGCTCTAAAGTGGAAACTAACTTGGCATATATAATCAAGAAGCATAAAGGCAGGTAGACAGTGGTCAGAGATGAAGTAGGAGACACATCGTGTAAGGACTTTTGACTTTGGAAATGAATGAGCTTTGTTCTAAGTGCAGAGGGATGCCACAGGAAGTTTTAAGGAAGAGAATGACAATATTTGTGTTTATATATAACTTCACATTTTTGCTTTACTAACACCTACTTATTGTTCAAGTATCTTAAATCACTTAATGAACATGTCACTCAACTTTTTATTGAGTGAATAAATGAATACATTCCTGAATGAATACACAACTGATTTCTTTTCAAGGGCAAGGTTCGTCATGCCCCATTACTTAATGAAACTGTATCTTCAGCTGTGAGGCTCAACTGCTTCTCTCATTTCAGAAAAAGTCAACTGATCCTTTTGATTAAATTTGCATTGCTGAATGTGTGTTACAAAAATCTATAATCCACCCACATTGTAATCAGGGGACTGAGATTAACTTTATATTAGATCTGTATTTCTAATATTCTCAGACAAGCTGTGAGAATGATACTGCAACAAAGCCAATATATTGTCAAAATGCTCATAGACTTATCAATCAATAAACATATTACCACGCTTGAGCAGATTTTGTTTTATATAACCTGTTGACAGAAAATTATCTTCATAATTATTTTAAAAGAAATAATATTTTCAAGTGACAAAGGTGTATTTTCTTTTCTTCAGAATCAACAATTCAGAGACATTGGAGGACTTTTGCTCTAGGACTGCTTTCTGGGTCTGCGCCAGAGAACTGCCTCATAAGAAAGTTCATGTTGGTTTATCAGCCATTCATATAAAAGTCAAGACCTGTCTTATACGGATTACACTCTACAGAGTACCGTAAACTAGATCCAACATATTTACTTTCACTCAAGCCCCACAACAGTCATGCTGAGAATTCATGTCGCCACCATGCATTCTTTAGGACTCCATACACACATATGTTTCAAAATTTAGTGATAATAAAAAATTCTTTTCTCCAAAAATTCAACTCAAAGCGTGTGAAGAGTGAAATGTCGGCCAAAGAGGCTTTTCTGCCTGTCTGCTTTCCCACATTTGTAGAACACTTTTTTTCCCCATATTGTAAAGCATAAAAATACTTAAATGGTACATGTTAAAAGACTTAAGATCTCCATCCCCAGTATTAAATCCTAAATTTTCATTCTCAATAGGAAAATCATGTCGGGTTACAGTAATCAAGCAATACTTCAAACAAAAATAATTAGAAATATTATCAAATTACAAAGTATTGCTTCTCATAGACCTGCACATAAAATTCAGACTATTTTAAATTCACAGTAATAAAGAGCTACTTAAAAGCTTGGAAATTTTTGCTTTGAAACCTGACAAACTATGTATGGGCTTCTAAAAATATGCCATGTTAAATGAGTCACGTTGTGGCAAACACACTTATAGATGTATCTCCATAGCTAACTTTTCAGATATTGTTGAATATCTTTATGAAAATTATTCTGGAGATGAGTAATGTGGGAGTTGGCAGTGCATTTTCATCTGATTTCTTCCGATTCCTGTACTATTGCTATCATGATTAACTTCTTTTTCAGAGTGTCATACTATTTAAGCCAAAATGGAAGGTCTGTATTTTGGGCAGATGACTATTCAGTGCACTGAATGATGGAGCATCCTCCCAGATACTGTTAAATCTGGGAAATGATCAAAATTTGAAGTACAGTTTCTACTGAATACCATATACTGCTTTCATACCATGGTAAAGCAAAAAAATTATAAAATCAAAAAATCATTAAGTTGAACCTCATAAGTCAAGGACTGCCTATATAGACATATGTGGTGTGGGTTTTTCTGCTGGTATCACCGATCTGCCCAGTTAATTTCTTCCAAAAGGAAAAACATTTAAGATTTTTTCCCCAAATTGCCCAGGATACAATAATTCTCATTGTAAGCACATATCTGTTCATTAAATGAACACTGCTATCATTTCAATGGAAACCGATTCCATAAAGTAACCATTACAGCCAGCTATGCCAAGTATTCTTATGGGAAGATTGTGAAAAATCTGTAGAAGCTAAACCACAATGCATTATAAACATATGCATCTTGACTATTCTCTAGGAAGCAGTGAGGTCTATGTGAATATATTCCATTTCCAGCATCTGGTGTTGAATAGATGCTCAGTAAATGTAGGACTATTATCAGTCCTTAAGAGAGTGAAAGCAATCAGCTTAAAGTTTTTCTTAGTAATGGAAGGCAAGGACTGCCACTCACTCTCTCATTCTCCAAATGTCTTCCTTTTACTGAATAAATAGCCTTTCAGGGACTTCCCTGGCGGACTAATGGCTGGGACTCTGCACTCCCAATGCAGGGGGTGCAGGTTTGATCCCTGGTTGGGGCAACTAGGATCCCACATGCTGCAGCTAAAAAAAAATAAATAACACAAAAATAAAATAGGCTTTCAATAAATATTTCCTAAATTGAATCATTCAAATAACAAACTAAGATTGTTAACTTTGCTATGTTGAGAGACTAACTTGTTTGGGTTGATTTAGAAGTAGTAATAATCTATAAGCATTCTTGAGATGATCTTAAGGATAACAAAGGTCTTAACTATACAATTCAGTCTTAACTATACCACAAGTATAACCATTATCCAGGTGAATAAAGAACTTTACCAGCAATTTAGAGGTTTCCTTCATGACCCCTTTCAGTCATTAACCTCTCTGTTCTTCCCAAAGCTACCACTGTCTTGACTTCTAACACCATTAGTTCTAAAACTATGGATTAGTTTTTGAAATTTGTGTCAATGGGATCACATAATATGTATTCCTCCCTGATTTCTTTCACTCAGTATTGCAGTTGTAGGAGGTATCATGTTGATGATGTAGCTGTGGTTCATTTATTTGAATTGCTGAACAGCATTCCTTCATATGATTATGCCACAATTTATTCATCTCATTGTTGAGGGAATTTGGATTTTTACAGATTGGGCCATCTATAAACAAGGCTGCTAAAGATATTATGTACGTATCTTGGTGAAGACTGCATACTTTCTTATTGGATTTACCAGTTTAGTTCAGTCACTCAGTCATGTCAGACTCTTTGCAACACCATGGACTGCAGCTGCAGCAGACCAGGCTTCCCTGTCCATCACCAACTCCTGGAGCTTGCTCAAACTCATGTCCATCGAGTTGATGATGCCATCCAACCATCTCATCCTCTGTCGTCCCCTTCTCCTCCTGTCTTCAATCTTTCCCAGCATCAGGCTTTTCCAATGAGTCAGTTCTTCGCATCAGGTGGCCAAAGTATTGGAGGAGTTTCAGCGTCAGCATCAGACCTTCCAAAGAATATTCAGGACTGATTTCCTTTAGGATTGACTGGTTTGATCTCCCTGCAGTCCAAGGGACTCTTTATGTCCAGTTCTAACAGTTGCTTCTTGACCTGCATACAGATTTCTCAGGAGGCAGGTCAGGTGGTCTGGTATTTCCATCCCTTGAAGAATTTTCCACAGTTTGTTGTGATCCACATAGTCAAAGGCTTTGGCATAGTCAATAAAGCAGAATAGATGTTTTTCTGAAATTCTCTTGCTTTTTCTATGATCCAACAGATGTTGGAAATTTGATTTCTGGTTCCTCTGCCTTTCTAAATCCAGCTTGAACATCTGGAAGTTCATGGTTCACACACTGTTGAAGCCTGGCTTGGAAAATTTTGAGCATTACTTTGCTAGCATGTGAGATGAGTGCAATTGTGCAGTAGTTTGAACATTCTTTGGTATTGCCCTTCGTTGGGATTGGAATGAAAACTGACATTTTCCAGTCCTGTGGCCACTGCTGAGTTTTCCAAATTTGTTGGCATATTGAGTGCAGCACTTTCACAGCATCATTTTTCAGGATTTGAAACAGCTCAACTGGAATTCCATCACTTCCACTAGCTTTGTTCATAATAATGCTTCCTAAGGCCCGCTTAACTTCGCATTCCAGGATGTCTGGCTCTATGTGAGTGATCACACCATCGTGGCTCATGATCTTTTTTGTATAGTTCTTCTGTGTAAACTCGCCACCTCTTCTTAGTATCTTCTGCTTCTGTTAGGTCCTTACCATTTCTGTCCTTTATTGTGCCCATCTTTGCATGAAATGTTCCCTTGGTATCTCTAATTTTCTTGAAGAGATCTCTAGTCTTTCCCATTCTGTTGCTTTCCTCTATTTCTTTGCAGTGATCGCTGAGGAAGGCTTTCTTCTCTCTCCTTGCTATTCTTTCGAACTCTGCATTCAGATGGGTTTATCTTTCCTTTTCTCCTTTGTCTTTCTCTTTTCTCAGCTATTTGTAAGGCCTCCTCATACAACCACTTTGCCTTTTTGCATTTCTTTTTCTGGGGGATGGTCTTGATCACTGCCTACAGTACAGTGTCACGAACCTCTGTCCATAAATCTTCAGGCACTCTATCAGACCTAATCCCTGGAATCTATTTGTCACTTCTACTGTATAATCATGAGATTTGATTTAGGTCATATCTAAATGGTCTAGTGGTTTTCCCAGCTTTCTTCAATTTAAGTTTGAATTTGGCAATAAGGAGTTCATGATCTGAGCCACAGTCAGCTCCCAGTCTTATTTTTATTGGATTTATACCTACCTAGTGATAAAATTGCTGGGATATAGGATCTGCAGAGAAATGTACTTCAGCAGATATTGCCAGTTTTCTAAAGTGGTTATATAACTTACTTTTTCACCAGCAATCTATGAGAGTTCTCTTTACTCCATACCTTACCAGTAAATGGCATTGTCACTCCTTTTTTTAGCTATTGTGGTGACCATCTATTTCTGGACTTTATTTCATTGGTGGTCTGTTTGAATATACTTGCACCAACATCACAGTCTTAATTACTTTAGTTTATAAAAAGTCTTGATATCTGGTAGATATCCAGATATCCCTCTTCAAGGATTAGATTCTTTACCTTTTCTATTTTCATATACATTCTAGGGACCCCTGTCAATCCTTACACACCCCACCTCTCCCTTCCCCACACACTTGTGGAACCTATACTAGAATAATATTGAATTGATAGATCAACTTGATGGAAATTAACATTTTTATAATAATCTTAATGACTGAATCTGGTACATTCTTTTACTTAATTCTTCTAAAATTTCTCTCAATAATCTTTTAGTTTTCTGTGTAGTTTTCAATTTTTTTTCCTGTCCAATCTTCCTACCATCTATTTTTTCTTCTTGCATTATTGCGCTAGAATTGTCCATTCATTAAAATGTTGAATAAAGGTGGAGATAGTGAATATCCTTTTTTGTTCTTAATCTCAAGGATAAAGTGCTGAATATTTTACCACTGTGTATCATTTTTAACCATTGCTGGATTTGACCTTCTTATAGTTTAAGGTTTTACATTTATGTTTGTGAGTGAATTGCACTGTAATTTTCCCTTTTGTCTAATATCCGTGTGTCATACTGCTATCAGTGTTATACAGGCCTCACAAAATGAGCTAAGAAGTGCTTCCTCTTCTTCTCTGGAAGGGTTTGTGCAAAATTGATAGAATTCACTGATGAAATAACTGGGGCCTGGAATTTTTTCCTCTGCTGTTTCCCTCTCCCCTCAGAGGCAAGGTCTGGATTACCTTCAGAGGAGCAAAAATAAGGCCATCATTTGACTTCAACAGAAACAATGAATACAGAAGGCAATAAAACAAGGTGTTCAAAATACAGAAAGAAAACACCTACAAACCTAGACTTCCATGCGGAGCAAGTATATCCTGCAAAAATGTAGATGAAATAAAAGAATTTTAGGATAAATAAAAACAGACTACATCACCAGAAGACCCACACTGAAGGATATACTAAAGAATGTTCTTCAGGCAGAAGGAAAATGATCCCAGATCAAAGCTTGAAGGTGCAGGAAGGTATAAAAAGCAATAGAAGTTGTAAATGAATATGAAAGTATGAATCTATAACAATGTGTTATGAGGCTTAAAACATATATAGACAAACTATATGAAAAAACTAGCAAAATGTTCTAAGGGAACTGCCTCATGCACAGATACATATTGTAAATTCAGGGACTCTACCACTTGAAAAAGTGCAAGTATTAGTCGCTCAGTTGTGTCCGACTCTGCAACCCATGGACTGTAGCCTGCCAGGCTCCTCTGTTCATGGTATTCTCTAGGCAAGAATATTTTGGGTAGCTATTCCATTCTCCAGTGGACCTTCCTGACCCAGGGATCGAACCCAGGTCTCCTGCACTGCAGATGGATTCCTTACCTTTGAGTCACCAGGGAAACCCTTAAGAAACTTTAAAAGAATGCATCAAGTTAATAGAGCAGGAGAATAAAATATTAGTAATTACTCATTTAGTTCAAAAGAAGTCAACAAACATAAAAAAACAGAATAGGAAAGAAAAATAATTGATTATTAAAATGGTAAGATTTACATCTATATATGTCAATAATTAAAGACAGGCAGACTATTCCAAATAAAAGACAAAGGCTATCATATTGGTTTTTAGAAATATCTTGCTTATAAAACACATCTTTAAGACAAGGATTACAGAAACCCTGAAAGTAAAAGGTGGAAAAGAAATTATGCCAGTACTATCCCAAAGAAAGTTGCAGTAGCTATCAGAGTAGACTTTAAGAAAAAAAATATTGTTAGGGATAAACACATTTGAAAATTCTAAAAGGGTCAATTCACAAAGATGATGAAGCTATTTTAAAATTCATATGCACTAAAACAGCCTCAAAAATACATAAAAATGAAAGGAGAAAGACAAATCCATGAACTTACTGGCAAGTTATAACACACCTCTTGGTAACTAAGTCAATAAAGAAATAAGGATATAAAAAAATGTAAGCAACACACCAATTAAAAGAATCTAACTGACATAAACTCCAAATAGCTACAGAATCACCATTTTGTTCAAGGCCACGTAATAGTTTTCAACTAAACATATGCAAGGTCTAACCTAATAGTAATTTTCAACAAAATTTAATCAACTGAAATC
Organism: Oreotragus oreotragus; assembly: GCA_006410675.1. Classification (NCBI taxonomy): domain Eukaryota; kingdom Metazoa; phylum Chordata; class Mammalia; order Artiodactyla; family Bovidae; genus Oreotragus; species Oreotragus oreotragus. Next base: position 385,432 of record SJYX01000785.1, on the reverse strand, counting down.
ACATAGAATAAGCTCTTTAACGACAGTAGAATTAAACTATAAATCAGTAATAAAAAGATACTAGAAAATTCCCATACATTTGGATTTGTATTTGGTTTTGAAAAGTTTTACGATGCTTAAGTGCTTTTTACTTATTCCACTTGAGGTTCAAGACTATGGCCTTGTTGTGTTTCCTCAGTTGTGGAAGATCCTCAGCCACTATTTATTGACTGTCTCTAATCTATTGCTAAATGTAGCTACTGAACTGATTTCAAAGTGTTTCTCAGTTCTAGAATTTCCATTTAGGTCTTTTTTAAAACTAATTTTTCATTCTGTTAAATTCTCTATCCTCCCTTAGTTCCTTGTATTAAAGTCCAGGATTGATTACACCATTATCAGGATTCCCTTTGACTCTGTCACCTTTGTGTCTGTTGTCTTTTGACCAGGTCTTTATCTCTTTTTACTCCTGGTTATACTTGATCATGTACAAAAAATTGCACAAAAACTTGAAACACTGGTGATGCCATCTTCATACAAACCAACTTTGCTCCTCTGAATCTCAGATAACAATCCAGTAAGGTTCATTCAGTCCCTTTGAAAACTGGTCAATTAATACATCTGATTCAACCTATTCCTAGAGTATATAGTAACTTGGGGTTCCAGTTCAAAGCCTGGGGCATGGGAGGCTTAAAAGCACTCTTTTTTGGTGACTATTGAACTCAGGGTTTTGTCTGCTTGGCACCTGATTCTGTACATCTGTTTCAGCTTCTTGGTAGCCTCTTTCAAAATAGGTCCTCGGGTTAAAGTAACCCCAAACACCAAGCGCCTCTGTTTTTCTTCCTTTCTCAGATTTTGGCCCTATAATTCTTTAGTACCTCAGTGGTTCTCTGAAGGCTCCAGATGTTAATATCTATACTTCTCTCTCTAGAGAGACATACACATACATATGTCTATGTATCAATGACAGATTTTCTGGTTCTCAGTGGGGAGATAGGTAGCCCCAATGTAACTATCTTAACTAGAAATGATACATTTCTTTTCCATCATGCTCTTACCCCATCTCTCCTGAATCTGTTCTTTAAAAAATTCAAAGTTTAATTTTTTCTGTACACCAAAGTGACTCAGTTATGTATTTTTTATATTCTTTTCTATCACAGGATATTGAATATAGTTTCACTGTGCTATATATATAGTAGGAACTGTTTTATGAAATTGTCCTTCTGAAGTTTACTAGTAGTGACCTGTTGCTAAATTCAAGGGTTCTTATTCTTCATTAACTTACTTGCATCATTTGGCACATTATACTACTTCCTGCTGGAAAGGCTTCCTTCCCTGACCTTCAAAAACGCCACTCCACTCTTATTTCCCTATTTTTTCTGGTTTCTCCTTAGCTCCCCATTGTCTTAAAAGCTGAAATGCCCAGGACTCTCATTACAACTCTGTTCTTACCCTTGGTGATCTTCCCATGGATACACTCAGAACTCTCAAACTTGTATTTCCAGTAAAGCATCCCCTGAATCAACTTTCACTTCCAGTAAAATGTCTTGCTTCTTTTACTGCATATTGTCACTTGGATATGCAACAGGAATCTCAAACTAAGTTCCTGACCCATTCACCTTCACTATCCTCAAACCTGTTTATTCATCTGCTCTTTCCCACTTCAGTTAATAGCAACCCAGTTCAGGTAAAGTCTTTAATCACCCCTGACTTCTCACAACATACAGTCCACTTGAAAGGACTATCTTAAAAATATATCCAGAACCTGGTAACAACTTCTACTGCTACCACCCCCAAGTCACTACATCGTGCCTAATTAGAGTAGCTCCTTAACCATTTGTCACTGGCCTTGGTTCCATTTAGTCTTTCCTTAGGACAGTAGCCAGAGTAATTCGATTAAATCCTATCATTTAACCTCTTTATTCAAATGACATGCCATAAATAAAAGCTAAAGAACTTAAGCCAGAAATGTCTCCTTGGGTCCAGCTACAACAGCTGGTACATTTGAAACAGTTCACTGTTTCAAAGAAGCATATTTTAATGTGATAGGAGAGGCAACATAAGCTGGAAAGAAAAAGATCAAATCACACAAACATTAATTACCCATAATAATTTATTCATGATATTGCCTATAATAAACAAGGTCATATCCAAGGTATCTGAATTACAGCAGTGGGATTAAAAAAATCACTCATGGAGTCTTGAATTCTAATGGGACATATACAATATATCAAAGTACAATATAACTACATAATACTAAGTATTATGGAAGAAAATAAAGAAAAGAGGATAGTAAGGGTGTTATAAACTTAAATAAGGTCCTGAAATGGCAATGGGAAGTATTATGCTAGGTGAGACAGAGTGGTGTTTTAAGAGATTTTCAGCTACCTCAGGTTTGCCAAACTGCAATCCTCCCCATTGATTTCTTACAGAAGCCAAGTCCAAACATGTAGACAGGCAACAGGTTTGCTGGGCTAATGTTTTAATGACAGTTATCTCAAGGGAAACTGATTTCACTTTTATTCAAGGATTTAAAAAAAATGATCTAAAAAACTCATGTTAAGAAACAAACCCCCTAAATATGCTGCTGCTAAGTTGCTTCAGTCATGTCCCACTTTGTGCAACCCCATATTTGACAGCCTACCAGGCTCCCCTGTCCTTGGGATTCTCCAGGCAAAAACACTGGAGTGGGTTGCCATTTCCTGCTCCAATGCATGAAAGTAAAGTCTCTCAGTCGTGTCCAACTCCTAGCAATCCCGTGGACTTCAGGCTACCAGGATCCTCTGTCCATGGGACTTGCCAGGCAAGAGTACTGGAGTAGGGTACCATTGCCTTCTCCGCCCAAACATGCTAGTGACTTGCTATTCTGAGGGCACTGGCCTACATTACTATTCCATGTCATCATCTGTCAATTCAGTAGCCTATGCACTCACTCAATTGGTGCATTAGTGCTTGGCCCTAATGACTAGAGTATACATGTGTATAATTACCAGAGTTCTAGATAGTGCAAGGACAAGCCCTAGACTGGATACAGCTCATCGAAGACGATACTATTTTCTAATCTCCATGGCCATACCTAACCTTGGACTCTTTTAGAGCAAAGCGTTTTCTTAACAGCCTTAGATGTCTCTAATTAAGAGATCCAAACTAATTGCAGTCCTTGTACCCCTTTTAAGCTTCTACATTTTCCCATAAAAATAATTTCTAATAGGATTCCTGTATGTTTTTTTCCCCTAAGAAACTGTCACTACTTTTACTTTCTAACATTTCTTTGTAAGAAACCAACTACACGATTCTCTGAACATAAATTCCTTAAAATATCATTTACAAGGATAAAGCAAAACCCAATTTTAAAAATGAAACTTCCTAATTTATAAATGCATACCACTAAAAAGCTAACAGTTATTAGAATTTTCTTTACATACATCAGTACAGCTTAACCAAAATAAAACTGTTCTGCATATTCCAAAGATCTTTTCCTTTTTTCTCCTCATGCATTATAATCCCAAAATAATCTTCTGTATAAGCACCATGACAACAGTTCAAATTTTCTGGATAAAAATGAGCGAACATTTAATTTGTATAAGATCTTAATAGATATAAGTATTTTAGATTCATCGAACAAGGATGCTTTAAGAAAAGAATCAGGTTGTCCTATGGTTATCCCTTTTAAGTGTTTACTAACCTTCTCCCCATAATGGCACACAAGAAAATAAAGTTTATACTGTATGCTGAAAAGCATTACTATTCCTAGGTAAAAGTGACTCTTGGTAGAAACAACTGGCCCAGGGATGCAGGTATCTAGCTTTGTAGCTTGAGAAGATCTAAACGTTTACTATTTAATAACTGTTCCAAGAAAGGAATTTTTAAAGAGATCTTTCTTTTACCACGTTAACTAACATTTATATAATGCTGTAAATGTGTTGACATTTTAACTCTCACCGCTTTCTTGTCAAGAGAAGGCATAATGAATATTCAAAATTAAGCCTAAAGCTAGTCACAACAAAAAATTATAAACTCAAAAACCATCTGCAATTTAGGTGCTCTCTTGTATAAAACATCAAAAAGTTAATACAAGTACTAGTCTTAAGCAGTCACACAAGTCTAAGCCACATTTATTTGCACATGTATAGTAATGGGCAACAGATACTCCAAATTCATACAAATTTATAAAACAACAAATAATCATTTGGTTCCACTTGCGTGTTATCTTGCTTACAGATTCAAGTGTAGATGAAGTTCCTTCATTTTGTAAACTTTCACACAAATACTTAAACAAAAATTCTTGAAAACACATATTGGCATGTTTCAGATAGGGCCAACACAAAGGTTAGGACAAGACCACAAACTTAAAAGCCAAGTTTAGAAAATACGTTTCTATCTCCTTCCCCTAGAAAGTGATTATTTTCTTTAACAGATGTATATGCTGTATCACAGAAGTAACCATGGAGACAAAAGATGCTCCCATAAAGAAAATGCCAGTCATACTGTTTTAGCTACCAAATATATGGTTTAAATATGAGAAAACAGGAAAAATGGGAAAATGCTTAAGGGAGATTAGAAAAAGGTGCTAAGTGATTCTGGAGAACAAACTATGTTCCCATCAAAGCTGGAAAGATCTGACTCTGACAACTCAAAATAATTGTCTAAGGCAAATAAAAATGATGAAACCTTCAAAAACATTCTAATCACGTTTAGTATCTAGTGATAAAAGCTGAAATTGTTATCAAGAGAGCATTTATTATACAAGCGTCAACGAGGACATCCCAAAGCTAATGAAACAAATGCACATTTATTTCTACAAAAGCAATGTATGATACAGAAGGGAACAGACTTCCAAGATTTACCTATTAAAATATACAGATTCTTACTGAAGAGTATAGGATATTTAAAAAAGATGACAAGGGATGTTAATCTTTTTTTATTATTAGTTTTTACATATTTTGGAACCTCACATAATTTTGATAAATAACTCTTACAAAATTATGCAAAAGTACAAGAATGTCTGGTTAACAAACAGTCTGTATTTTCCAAAAAATTTTTTACAACATGCAATTCTTAAGGCAGCATTCTCCTTACAAGGAAAGGTAATCCTTTTAACTCATCAAGAAATCTTCTGCTGCAAAGAATAGGCTAAGAAAGCCTGGCTTCTTCCATTAACGCCTCTTGTCTTTCCTGTCTGATTTTCGGTCTCTTTCACTTCTTGAAGATCTTTTGCCTGACCGACTACTCTCTGATATAGACCTCTTTCTGTCAGATCGGGAATTCTTATCCTTTGATCCTTTTGCATCTCTACTACTCCCTCCTTTTGAAGACTTGTGACTTCTTTCTAGTCCTGCAGCATCCCTTCGCTTCCGATCCACGCTCCTCCTGTGCTTTCTCTCTCTGTTATGCCCCCGGCCCCGACTCCGACTTCTACTCTCACTACTACTGGTCGTGCTGCTGCTACTGTCTCTACTGCTGCTGCCGCTTGTACTGGAGCTGCTGCTGGAACTACTTCGACTACTGCTGCTGCCACTGCTGGAACTGCTGCCACTGCTGCTGCTGGTGGAACTGCTACTAGAGCTACTACTGCTACTGCTTCCACTTCGACTCTTGCTTGTTTTATTTCTAGCTCGACCTCTACTTCTGCTCCTAGTTTTGGTTTTGTTCTTGCTCTCTGAATGTAACGTCAGGACTGGCTCTGTAACCTCAGTGAGTTTTACAGATTCTACAAGAAACTCCTTCCTCTCAGGTGGTAAATGCCCTTGCTCCTGAGTAACCTGAGGTGGGGGCTGTGAAACAGCTAACGGCAAAGTCTCAGGCTGAGAGAGAGGCTGGGGCTGGAGTACTTGTTGGGGCTGAGACTGGGACTGAGATTGAGACTGGGGCTGGGGCTGAGGCAGGGACTGAGGCTGAGCCATAGGCTCAGGTTGGGGCTCAGATTCTTTTTCTTCTTTTTCCTCAGGCTCATTTTCCATTTCTAGAGTACTAACATTCTCTTTTGCAGGAGAAACAGATTTACATTCTTTATCTGGCTCAACTTCAAATTCCATTTCTGGCTCCAATTCTTTGCTAGTTTCATTTTCTGAAGGTTCTATGCTTTCAACTTGATTGATTTCCATTACCTCCTGCTCAGCAATTACATTTTTGACACTCTCAACCATCTCTAGCACATCCATAACTTCTTCAGGCTGACTATCCTGCTGCTTCTCACTTTCCCTTACCTCAGTTTCCTCCTCCATCTTTACTTCCATTTCCTGTTTTTGGTCCTCCTCCTCCTGTTCCTTCTCTGCATCACTATGAACTATACCAATTTCCTTTTCCTCGTCCTCTCCTGCTTCCTCTATTTCTACATCATTGTGCTGATTACCTGTCTCCTCCAACTCTTCCTCTCGCTGAGCCACCTTACCCTCTTCTTGTTCCGACTTCTGTTCTTCATTACGCACCACCACCTGATGCTCTTTTTCCTTCATTGATTGTCTTCTAGGCCTAGCCTCCATTTTATTTATTTGTTCTGCAAATTCGATGCGTCTACCTTCAAATAAAGCTAAAGAATAAAAATTTACATGTGTAAAATTTACTAAGATTTTAAAAATTCAGTCACAATTTGACATCTGGTCACAAAATGACATTGGAGTTTTATCTAAATGTCTTTTTTGTAAAGAGATAACAAGACTGATTATGTCAGGTTAGTGATTCCAAACTGATATAAAATGACAAAAGCACACTGGAAACCTAAACACTTTTAAGAAATCAGTAGCAGACAAAACTACCCATTATCTAACTGATGGAAAAACAGGACAATCTTTTGCTATTTTACTGCAGACTAAATGAAAAAGAACAAAACTTCTTTTAAACAATCAGTTTCATGGTATCATATCATGAATTAATTTTCCTGATCCCAGAGAGACAAATGAGCTAATCACAACCTTTGTAGTATCTACCCTTCCATGTATATACTTCCTCTATAGACTATATCAATCTTCACCTTCTTCTTGATTCATCAGCATTTGAACCTGGCTACTAAGAATATCAACCAAAAAAAGAAGTCAGCTCACACAAATGCTTTACAAACAAATGTGCATTAAGCACCACCTAGTATGTTAAGTTTCCTGTATCTAACATCTGTCATGAAACAAATGATCCTGTACTCTAAACACATTGGCCCCTTAAGAATATCGTTTTAAAACATTAACGAATTCCAACTGCTACGTGAAAGAAATAAACATGTATGTATGTATGAGTCTGTTACCTTACCCATTAAGGAAATTTCAAGGGACCTCTTCTTTACACTTACCATTCATTTTCCTCTGAGACTCCTCTATTAATTTTTGGGTAGCAGGACACATTCTTCCAGGAATATAGAACAAATGGGGCTTTGTTTTAGTTCTGATATATTTAATTATCTTGGCATTATGCTCATTCCATTCTTCTTGCTAAAGAAAAGGTAAAAGGTCAGTGCTTTTGTCAACATGAAGGATTACCAATCTTAGAATTCCAAAATATACTCACCAGCTGCGCAAGCTCAACCTTCTGTTCCAAAAGCCGCAGTTCTGTCTGTTTAGCACGTCTCTCTTCAAACAGTTCTCTCCTCTCATTTTCAACCTGTTTTCTTTCTTCTTCTGCCTGCACTTCAAGTTTTTGTTCAATTTCCTGGCGTCTCTTTTGCTAAGGATAAACAATAACCTTTAAAAGCTTATTATGCACCCTGATGTGAAACACTGCAATTTTACTGATGTCTACAAACATGTGTCACATCTGTAATTCAGGACACCAGCTAATTCAAACTTGGCATCTGAAGCAGACTGCAGTTTCCTTTTCAGGAAATGGGGACTGAAGCCTTTTCATGTAAAAAAATCTAAATTTTAAAGCTGCTAGCTGTAATATCAGTTACTATTCCAACGCAATATATGAAATAACTTAACGTAAAAGTTCAACTGAAAGAGAAGAGCACTGTCTTTATAGGTTATTTTCAGGTACTCTTTCCAAAGCAAAACATTGGAGACAAGTGATATCCTAGAACAGACAACTAGTTCATTCTCTCTGAAATAAAACTTTATTAACTTCCTATAACCGAATTGCTATCTCCCTTCTCCTCTGAAAAGCAGTAACTTGGTGTTCAACTCCAAGGACACAATTTTGTAGCTTTAGTAAAATAAAAACTTTCACAAATAGGACAAATAAACTCTGGAGAGCAGGGAATATAATTTATGCTTCTGCTTCTAGAGTATCTGAGTGTGTTTTAGAAATTATAATTACTTAATAAATTACAATAATTAACAAGTTCAACTTGCTGTTTGAAAGAAAGTACTGTAAGGCCTGAAGATATGGAGAGACTTGCCCAAGACCTGAAAATGAGATTGCTATACAGCTGAAACCTGAATCCAGGTTCTCCTGAGTCTAATTAGGCTCACTGAACAACAAAGAAAAATTCACTAAGTTACTTGACAGCACCTCAGAAAGAACCAGTTAATAACAAGTTGAGAAAGTTTTAAGTTTTTCCTTAGCTTCATTTTAGGCTGGCAATTAAATCTTTTCCCTCCTTAGGAAGTATCAGTTCACTTTACGAATCTTGCAATTAAACCTTAAGGTTTTTTACAACATTTAACACATAATCAACTACTTTGACAACTTAATAAAGGAAGCAAAAGAAAAACTGCATAAATACCCTTTCGGTAGCAACAGTGGATTCTTGTTTAAATTTCTGAAGGGTGCCCATCAACAAGCCAAATATTCGCCGATTCCTAAAGAAAAAAACAAAATCCAGTTTCAAAACGTTCTACTTCATTTAAACCTGCCATGTCCTAAAAGAAGCACAGTATAGACACCTGAACAATTCCTAAAATTTTCTTAAAATTGCATTATTTAACAAGAGTTGTTTTCCTCCAGAAAGATAGTTAAGATACCTTTGCTTTCCCTTTTCATCCATATTTTGATCCTGGATAAGGTCTCTCCGTGTGCGCTCTTTGGAGGTAGCTACAACTGAAGACTGCAAAGCTGGCTGCAGGAGAAAAGAAATCTCAGTAATTTAACTAACATACAAGTAGCACTCTACTAAATGTAGTAAGGTGAAAATACTATATTCACCCTCTATGAAGTTCTTTTAATTTCAATTACCTTCTTAACATCATCGTCCTCTGGGTCGCTTTCTTGGCGTGATTCTCGTCGAGTCCGACGCTCCCCTCCCAGCCTGACATAGGAAAGGGAATTTTAAAAGGCCAGTTCAAACTTTGATCTCCTATAGCTCTCAACCCGGGAGAAGGCAATGGCAGCCCACTCCAGTACTCTTGCCTGGAAAATCCCATGGGCGGAGGAACCTGGTAGGCTGCAGTCTATGGGGTTGCGAAGTCAGACACAACTAAGCAGTTTCATGTTCACTTTTGCATTGGAGAAGGAAATGGCAGCCCACTCCAGTGATCTTGCCTGGAGAATCCCAGAGATGGGGGAACCTGATGGGCTGCCGTCTATGGGGTTGCACAGAGTCTGACACGACTGAAGTCACTTATTAACAACAGCAGCAGCTATCAACCCAGTTAAGCTTTTGTAGTGTAAGACAGGAAAGTAACACAGACTGACTATCTCCTCCATCTTATCTTTCTCCTGACCTTTACTGTGCTTCCTTTTTTTAGTTCTACCAGTTTTATTGCTACGAACCCATTTCCCCCCAATCTCTACCGTGCATTCGTGCTCAGTCATGTAACCCTATGGACTGCAGCCTGCCAGGCTCCTCTGTCCATGGACTTTTCCAGGCAAGAATACTGGAGTGGGTTGCCATTTCCTTCTCCATGTGCTAAGATTTCTGTTACTGCCATGAAGAATTGAGTTTTGAGGGATANGCATTCGTGCTCAGTCATGTAACCCTATGGACTGCAGCCTGCCAGGCTCCTCTGTCCATGGACTTTTCCAGGCAAGAATACTGGAGTGGGTTGCCATTTCCTTCTCCATGTGCTAAGATTTCTGTTACTGCCATGAAGAATTGAGTTTTGAGGGATACTGGCTGTCTCAGTTCAGTCAAATACCAGGTGAAAAGACTCAGAGTAAGTGATATACTACTCAATTCTAATACAACTCAACAATATTAAATATTTATATTCTACCTCATAAAATAAAGTATGCTTCCAGAATCTTGTCCTCCAACATACCTACTGACTGCCCCTTCAAGGTCTCTCTGTTTGGCTGGGGGTCCTCCTCCACTATCTGAGAATCCACGCCTGCAATAAAAATGTCCAACATAAAGCACATGAACATTAAGAAAAATGGTTACTTCTATTTAAGAAGATAATTTAGTTGCTGTTATTAAAAACTCCCCTTCCAAATAGAGTAACCTCAAATGAACATTTACTTCAAGATGGATGTTCTTATAGCATTTCTTTTAGATCTATGAGAATAAAGTTTGCACAGAACTGATACAGTTACTATATTCTTCAATCTCTAGCTGTAAATGTAAATTAACTATTCAGAAAACTACAGCTAATCACAGCTTCAAACCAAACTTTTCTTAACACTGGCTCTAGCAAGAAATTTGTTTAAACCGATTCATTAATTTAGTACAGTAACAATAGACTAAATTTTAAGGAAATCTTACCTCAGCAATAAACTACCACGTCCTCTACCTCCACCAGGACCAGAAAGGGCGAGCAATCTGGCTTGGATGGGCCTACAAAATAATTTACAAATCAGTCCAACAATCGTTTCTAACAGCACCAAACACTTCAACGGGTGCAGTTCACCATCAAGAGAAAATAAACAGAAAAGTTTTAAGATGACGGTTTCAAACCCAAGTGTTTGAAACACGGCAAGAAGCACTTTACTAACTTCCTTGTTTTCCCAAGACCAGTTTCACAGAATTGTATTTATCTCAACACCAGTACACGTTAACAGGCCTGAGTCAGGTTCAGATTTCACCAACCCAAAGAAAGTTGCACGTGGGCTAGAGCCGGAGGGTGAGGCAGCGGACCGCGTCCCCGGAAGGTCCCAGCGCCAGCCCTGAATCGGGTGGCCCGCGAAGGAGGAAGGCTTTGTGCTGCAGTTCCGGGCCTGCGGGGCCGAAGGCGGGAATCGGCAGTCCCGGCTTTCCCACAGGACGGGAGGCCATCCCGGCGCACCCAGGCTCCGCTCTCCTTCCTCACGCACCCAAGCCCCAGGACTTAACGCTGAAGGCCTTGGAAATTCCCACCTCACCGAGGACAGGGTCCCACGGCTGCCCGGGAACAGGCCTCGATGTTCCAGTCTTCTCAGGGCTGACCGCCCTCCCCGCCCCCAATTCACCCCGGCTTCACGGCCGCCTCTGGGAGCCAGCATTTCCCATCCACTCGTTACCTCACGTCATTCGGATCCCGCCCGGTGAGCTTGCGAATATTCTCATCCACATTCTTTAGGCTTTCTTTGGCCTTTTCTAGCTGCTCCTGCAAAGTTCTCACTGCGACCGCCATCTTCTCCCTGCAGCAGGCTTCCAGACTGCTCTATAGGCCGCGCCTGCCTGTGTCGCGCCGCAAGACGCCAGAAGACTGACAGCTGGGCTCAGCCAATGGCAAAAGGAGTTGTATTTCGGCCTCAACCACTCAGCAACCGGAAGAGGGAGAAACTGCCGGCCTTTGTGACTCTGGGCCAATGAAAAGTGAGGCAGGGGTCCCCTCCCTCCCCAATTAGCTGCGGGTGGCTGCGCTTCTAGCGCAGAGCCGGGGTGCGTTTGAGAACCTGGGTCCTCGGAGACGTGGGTTCGCGACCCAGCTCTTCTGGTGAGGAGAGCGGGGTCTTCCTCGCCCTTTTAACCTGTAGATGACGTGCCTCTTATCATTTTACCACCTGATACCCTCAGAGTAGGGTTCAGGCGAGTCTTATTTCCCCGTCTTTCCCCGGTAAATGATTTGATTAGGAAAGGGTGCGGCCATTCCGTTGGTGCGCATGCTCAGAGAGGCGGTGGGAGGGGCGCAGACTTCTCTTGATTAGGTTAAACCTTCAAAGAGCAGAGGGAAGAGAGTGAAGGAGAAGTCATTCCTCCTAATAGCTTACAATTATTTTGTACTCTGTGAAACACTTTACGTACATTATCCTCCACAAGCCAAAGGCTTGAATAAACTTGTTATTCAGGCTTGTTATTACTGATAAGGAAATTGAGTCTGGAAATAATGTAACTGTCCTAAGTCACGCCGGTCCAGAATCATCCTATGATCAGACCAGTGCCAGACTACTACAAATATAATGATCAGAACATGTGCAGGGCTGTACAAAAAAAAAAAAAAA
>SJYX01000785.1:320621-372959 GCA_006410675.1 Oreotragus oreotragus | reverse complement strand
AGGCCTTGGAAATTCCCACCTCACCGAGGACAGGGTCCCACGGCTGCCCGGGAACAGGCCTCGATGTTCCAGTCTTCTCAGGGCTGACCGCCCTCCCCGCCCCCAATTCACCCCGGCTTCACGGCCGCCTCTGGGAGCCAGCATTTCCCATCCACTCGTTACCTCACGTCATTCGGATCCCGCCCGGTGAGCTTGCGAATATTCTCATCCACATTCTTTAGGCTTTCTTTGGCCTTTTCTAGCTGCTCCTGCAAAGTTCTCACTGCGACCGCCATCTTCTCCCTGCAGCAGGCTTCCAGACTGCTCTATAGGCCGCGCCTGCCTGTGTCGCGCCGCAAGACGCCAGAAGACTGACAGCTGGGCTCAGCCAATGGCAAAAGGAGTTGTATTTCGGCCTCAACCACTCAGCAACCGGAAGAGGGAGAAACTGCCGGCCTTTGTGACTCTGGGCCAATGAAAAGTGAGGCAGGGGTCCCCTCCCTCCCCAATTAGCTGCGGGTGGCTGCGCTTCTAGCGCAGAGCCGGGGTGCGTTTGAGAACCTGGGTCCTCGGAGACGTGGGTTCGCGACCCAGCTCTTCTGGTGAGGAGAGCGGGGTCTTCCTCGCCCTTTTAACCTGTAGATGACGTGCCTCTTATCATTTTACCACCTGATACCCTCAGAGTAGGGTTCAGGCGAGTCTTATTTCCCCGTCTTTCCCCGGTAAATGATTTGATTAGGAAAGGGTGCGGCCATTCCGTTGGTGCGCATGCTCAGAGAGGCGGTGGGAGGGGCGCAGACTTCTCTTGATTAGGTTAAACCTTCAAAGAGCAGAGGGAAGAGAGTGAAGGAGAAGTCATTCCTCCTAATAGCTTACAATTATTTTGTACTCTGTGAAACACTTTACGTACATTATCCTCCACAAGCCAAAGGCTTGAATAAACTTGTTATTCAGGCTTGTTATTACTGATAAGGAAATTGAGTCTGGAAATAATGTAACTGTCCTAAGTCACGCCGGTCCAGAATCATCCTATGATCAGACCAGTGCCAGACTACTACAAATATAATGATCAGAACATGTGCAGGGCTGTAAAAAAAAAAAAAAAAAAGCGACGATAACGGGTATTAGCCTCTACAGCTAGGCTGCAGCTGGTTGGTTTAAAATGGGTTCTGAGGAACCATGTTATGGATAATCTTTGTGTTCTCATCCTTGTTAGCCAGGCATCCTTGCACTAAGCTTAGCGGGCCAGAAGTATTTAATCCGAGTTACTACTAAATTCATACAACAGTCCTTAAAAGTCTTGATCTGTTAACTTGGACTCTGGAAAAATCCTGGAACCAGATAGCTGTGGTTTCTGCTTCCACGAAGTTTGTACCTTTCTCAGGGAGCAAAGATGCTTCCTGTACTTATGCATTCAACAGATATTTATGAAATGCCTACTATGTGCCAGGCACTTGGATAGTCACTGTACAATACAGATATCTGCCCACAAGGAGTTTGGCGATGGGAAGAATGAGGAGACAGATAAAAGCATAAGTAAATTATAAAACGTGGTAGAAATGGGTTAAGTACTATACAAAAAAAGAAAATGTAAAGCTGGGTAAAAAGGAGGTGTGTGTGCTCGGTCATGCCTTTGCAACTCTATGGCCTATAGCCTCAGGCCCCTCTGTCCATGGGAATTTCCAGGCAAGAATACTGGAGTGGGTTGCTGGTCCCTCCTCCAGGGAGTCTTCCAGATGCAGGGATCTCCTGCATTGGCAGGCAGGTTCTTTCACCTGGGAAGCCAAGAAGGATGAGTCTTGATAAATAACTAAATGATTCTGGGACTTCTTTGGTGGTGCAGTGGTTAAGACTCCTAAACTTCCACTGCAGGGGCCTTGGGTTTGATCCCTGTTTGGAGAACTAAACTGCTTGCAGCTGTGGTATGGAAAAAAAAATTACATGGTTCTGATTGTGAACAATCACTGCAGGTGGTGACTGCAGCCATGAAATTAAAAGACTCCTTGGAAGAAAAGTTATGACCAACTCACTTACTCTTTTACTTAGACAACATATTAAAAAGCAGAGACACTACTTTCCCGACAAAGGTCCATCTAGTGAAAGCTACGGTTTTTCCAGTAGTCATGTATGGATGTGAGAGTTGGACTATAAAGAAAGCTGAGCCTCGAAGAACTGATGCTTTTGAACTGTGTTGTTGGAGAAGACTCTTGAGAGTCCCTTGGACTGCAAGGAGATCCAACTAGTCCATCCTAAAGGAAATCACTCCTGAATATTCATTGGAAGGATTGATGCTGAAGCTGAAACTCCAATACTATGGCCACCTGATGCAAAGAACTGACTCATTTGAAAAGACCCTGATCCTGGGAAAGATTGAAGGCAGAAGAGATGGTTGGATGGCTTCACCAACTCCATGGACCTGAGTTTGAGTAAACTCCTTGAGTTGGTGATGGACAGGGAGGCCTGGCATGCTGCAGTCCATGGGGTCGCAAAGAGTTGGACACGACTGAGCAACTGAACTGAACTGATTGTGAGCATGCTTAGTCTCGTTGATCCTTATAACAATCATGTGTAGTAGGCAGTACTTGGAACGTGAGTGTGGTAATAGTGCCACGAAATGTAACAGTGTTTCCATGGGAAGATGCTTGTAAAGTCAGCCAAAAAGGTAGGATCTAGTCCTACTTCCTTAGAATCTATTACTATCATCCTGGGGAAATTTAAGTCTCATTTACAGGGTTAATCAGTAGAATGCCACGTCCAACATTTAGTAATGCTTAATTAAGTATTAGTTTCCCTTCTAGTTTCCAAAGTGTCCGAAGACACCGTTATTGTGGTTTGAGATAGTAAGACACCAATTTTTTGCCTAATCTTTGACCTTGCTGGTGGTGATGAGGGAGAATACAATTGGACGTAAGGGACCTGATTTCACAAATTGGAAATTTTAGTGCTGGAAAAATCAAGATTAAGATTACAAAATACTCTTCAAAATTAGTCTATTTTCAAAGGGTTTGTTGAAACATATGCTTGTTTTTGTGGTGGTTGAAAAAACTGAAACGTTAGAAGGGACATGTTTAAAAACAAACCCACCTCAATTCCAATTATGGTACATGGTCTTAAATTTTATGAAAGGATATGAAGAGTTGAAAGGTTAACAATTTGAGAAACTCAGCATTACTTTTGAGGGAAGTGATGAATTCATTGGGCAAAAAATCTCTGTAAGTTACTAAGAAAAGAACTAATCATAGGCGCAGCAACAAGTTTAAGCCAAAGTTTGCCAAATTTGAAATGTGCCTATGGTCTAACATTTGTATTTGCAAGTGTGCAGCGGTTGTCCCACATCCACCATAGATTCTTATATGAATTTCGTCCCACAGTGACGTCGCATTTCTGAAGTCTTTTATTTGCATTTTCTGATTTAAATTTCCCTGTTCTTTTTTTACTCCATCCACCCTGTCCCTTACTCCCAGTAAACTTCCTGGCGGCCAAAATGGCTCTAAATCTTACACCTAGGCTTATCCAAAATGGATTAGGATAATTTCTCAATATACCTAAATTTATCAGTTCAGTTCAGTCCTCAGTCGTGTCCGACTCTGCAACCCCATGCACTGCAGCACGTCAGGCTTCCCTGTCCATCACCAACCTAAAATTTATAGCCTGAAAACTTACGATTTATTCACTCCTTACAACTTTTCAAATTTAGGAACATATAGCAGAAGTGGAAGCTTTTAATGAAACTGTTAGACACTGTTGTCAGTTCTAACAAAACAAATTAACAGAGATGGCAGCAGGAGCTCTTCTCTTATCTTACAACTTCGCCACTTAGCATACGAAAAATCCTTCCTCCTATCGGCGCCAGTGGTTCACCCCGGGCAAGGAACTCTGCGACCATAGAGCTGGCGGAATGCCGGGGTAGAGGGGACCGGATGTTGTTTTTTTCACCTCCCCGCCTAGGGGCCGGATCGGGTCTCCACCGGCTGGGTTTGGTTCCCGTTGCTGTCAGACTCTCCCGTTCAGCCGTAGGGCTGAGTGGCCCTGGGGTGAGCTCGCCCCGGGACCAGACTCGCTCCATTACCATTCTTCAGGAAGCTGCGTGGATTCCTGGTCTTCTAGCAACGAGGGCCCGGCCTCGGATTGAGCCGGCCGCGTAGCTGTCCAAGCAGTTGGGGCGCTGTCCAGAATCCCCAAGCCGGACCCAAACGGGAGCCGAAACCCCGAGCTTGGAAGAATAAGCAGGAAATGGCGGACGAGGCGTTGTTTTTGCTTCTGCATAATGAGATGGTGTCTGGAGTGTACAAGTCCGCGGAGCAGGGGGAGGTGGTGAGTGCTGCCACACGCCCTGACACTCCTTGTTTCCACTCGGTTCTTTCCTTCAACCCTTGTCCCATCGCATGCCACGCGTCGCCTCCCGCAGTGTAGACAGATTGGTCCACCTTCAGGTATCCTAAGCCTTAGCACCTGTCAGCTGTCCAGTCTTGCCTTCTTGTCTCTTCCGTATCTTCTGCTCTGTGCTGCCTTTTGGTCCGGTCCCGTATCTGTGTCTGGCAGGCCACAGATTTTCTGTTTTGTCCGTTCCTGGTGTTTGTTGTCCCTGCCCTCATTTGCGGCAGAGTTAACTGCTGATGTTGGCACCCCTGCTTAATTCCTGTCACTTCAGCACTTCCCACTTGTCCAGCACTTCCCACTTGTCTCGGACAGACCTCTCCTAGCCTGAGAGTCCTGTCCCTCCCTCCACATCCCTGCTGCTGCTGCTAAGTCGCTTCAGTAGTGTCCGACTCCGTGCGACCCCATAGACGGCAGCCCACCAGGCTCCTTTGTCTCTGGGATTCTCCAGGCAAGAACACTGGAGTGGGTTGCCATTTTCTCCAATGCATACCTCACTAACACTCCAGGAAACTCAGAGAAGGTCAATGGGATTTGAGGTCGAAGCAAAGGAAACTTTGCATGTGTTACTATGATTAGGAAACACAATGTAAAAAAATTTAGTGTGCATTATATGTCAGAGCTGGTCGCTGGGGATATAGTAATGAAGAAGGAAACAATGGCCCCATCCTCCTGGAGGT
This sequence comes from Oreotragus oreotragus, assembly GCA_006410675.1. Lineage (NCBI taxonomy): Eukaryota > Metazoa > Chordata > Mammalia > Artiodactyla > Bovidae > Oreotragus > Oreotragus oreotragus. Next base: position 367,923 of record SJYX01000785.1, on the reverse strand, counting down.
TACTTCTAATGTATGTGAGTCTTCATTCACTAATTGATTCATTTAGAAAATATGTTAAGTGTATTGTGGGCCTGACACTGTTAGATTTATAAGATGAAGTCCTTGCCTCATTGGGGAATGTGGGTTCAATGAATAATTAACAGTATTGGGTGGTATGAAATAATGGAGTTTGTAGGGTTTCATATATAAAGTATTCTAAAGTCATGTTCCGGAGAAGGCGATGGCACCCCACTCCAGTACTCTTGCCTGGAGAATCCCATGGACGGAGGAGCCTGGTAGGCTGAAGTCCATGGGGTCGCAAAGAGTCAGACACGACTGAGCGACTTCCCTTTCACTTTTCACTTTCATGTATTAGAGAAGGAAATGGCAACCCACTCCAGTGTTCTTGCCTGGAGAATCCCAGGGACAGGGGAGCCTGGTGGGCTGCCGTCTATGGGGTCACACAGAGTCGGACACGACTGAAGTGACTTAGCAGCAGCAGCAGCAAAGTCATGTTCAGGTCAGAAGCTCTAGTTTCTATAATGCTGTTGATAAAGAGGGGTAGAAAGTAAGGGCAGGACAAGCATCCTAGGCAAACGTAAAGTCCTAGTGGAATGAAAGGTGTAGAGTATTTAAATATGTCTACATATTTATGCCTACATATTTATGAGTGAATATGAGCATTCACTGTGACTAGATTGAATAGGTGGAGAGTGAAAAGTATTGAAAGCTAAAGCTAGAAACAATCTTATGATTAAAACATAGACCTTCTCAGTGGAGAATTTTTAAAAAGAGTGATACAGTCCATTTGCATTTCAGAAAGATAAAAGTAATCTATGGACTGGAGAGGGAAGCTCTTGTAGTGAGAAGCACCATTATTGTAGGAGCCCAGGCAGGAGATGAAGAAGATCTGGATAAAGAGAAGAGGAGAGAACGGTTTGAGAGACAGGAGGCCGAATCTCTAAGATTTGACTAGGTATAGGAATGAGAATTGAAAATTATCCCCAGGTGTTTAGCTTGAGCCACTGGGTTGGGTGGAGAAGGACTAGAGAAGAGGTGAAGATACTGAATTATTTTGGACTGGTTGAATTTGTGGCCCCTTAGGACATCCAGGAAGAGGTACTGTCCGTTTGTGAACTATAAGCAGGATACTGTCTGTTTTAGGGGACTGTAACAAAGGTGCCAAAGTGATGTATAAACAACAGAAATTCATTTCTCACAGTTCTGAAGGCTGGGAAGTACAGTCAAGGCACCAGAAAATTCAGTGTCTGGTGAAAGCCTCCTCCTGGTTTATAGATAGATGTGTTTTGGCTGTGTGCTCACATGGTGAAAGGGGACTAGCTAGCTCTCTGGGTTACCTTTTATAAGGGCACTAATGCTTTTTTTGAGGACTCCACCCTCAAGACAGAATCATCTCCCAAGGGATTAGGATTTCAACATACGAATTTTGGGGAGATACATTCAGTCTTTGGTATTAATTATGCATTAGAGATATTAATAGGAAGACATCAGGAAGAGTATTGGAAATACAGCAAACTTTATCCTTTTTTTTTCTTGGCCACACCTTGCAGCATGCAGGATCTTAGTTCCCAGACTGAACCCACGCCCTCAGCAGTGAGTCCTAACCACAGAACCACCAGGGAATCCCACAAAGTCTATTATTCAGATCCATCAGTAATAAGAGATTTTTTCCAACCAGTAGTTAATGTTTAGCATCTGTGCTAAGTGCTAGTGCTTAATAGCAGACATTGTGTTTGTGTTGAGTTAGCGTTCCTTAAATCCTTTTCCCCAGAGAATGATTAGTAGCACACCTCTTTTACTCTTTTATCATAAAATCCCTGCTCCCTGCCCCACCACATATGCATCAGCTTGCTTCATTCTACTCTCTTCTACTTTCTTTCCCTCTTTCAGCTCTTGTCCAGGAAAACCTTTTTTAAAAATCCCTTTCCCCCACTCAATGGGTTAGCCAAAATAAAACAAAACCAGTTGTTCTAACCGTGACTGATAATTTTGAGATGTGCTAGTCCTATAAGAGAAAGGAAATCCAAAAGTTTTGAATCATTAAAAATAACTTTCTTTTCCTATTGCAGTTTGTGTATGGTGGGAAAACAATTATAAGTGCATATAAGCCAAAACGATCTTTAAAAAGTTATGTAGTAGGCTTGATGATTAGAATCCATACTAGCATCTTGGTGTATGAGGGTTGTTAACGTCTTTACTTGAGTGTGCCTCAAATTTTTCATAATAAAAAAATGTAAACAAAAGACAATTCTATCATCCAGAGATGGTCTTTATATATCTTTTTAGACATGAAGTCATAAATGTAAGTGAAATCAAGGAAAAGGCTAATGTTCTCACACTTCAATAATTTTCCAACTGTGCCAAAGAGGTATTAAATCTAATAATTGAATAACTGGACATTTAGCAATTTATTGGGAATAATTTTTTTTTACATTAATGGATAAAATATTCCTAAATTTTCTTAAAAATTTGGTACTTACTGGTGAGCACTCACAGATGCCAAAGTGAATGAACAAGTAGCAACATCAGAAGGTTTTCCTAAGGGCTTAATTCAAAAGTTCATGTGATTCATAGTTAAGATTTGAGAATGTCTGCATATACGCATATTTCCTGCTTATCAATATATTCCTGGGTGATTCTACAAAGAGTAGACTGTTTCACAAAGAGCATCATGATTTACAGGTCATTCTGCCTGCGCATGTTTGGAAGCGGGTGTGGAAATGAACAGAGTGGTGCTGTGTGGTCCGGTGGAGAAACACACGATTTGGTTTTTAGAAAGTCTATTGCCTGGAGAATCCCAGAGACTGGGGAGCCTGGTGTGCTGCCGTCTATGGGGTCGCACAGAGTTGGACACGACTGAAGTGACTTAGTAGCAGCATAGCATAAATACAGAAGATAAAGGAGAAAAAACTAGAGACAAGGAGATCAGTTGGGAGGCTCTAACTGAAGACCAGGAGAGAAAGGTTAAGAGCTAATTTAAGCAGTCAGGAGAGAGAAGATGGATTTGGAAAAGCACGTCCGTGATAGGCTCCACAGGACTGCAATGTGTGTGTAGGCTTGGCAGCACAGAGGTGAAGGAAATGGAAGTTGTCTGGTTGTAGTAACTAGATAGATGGTGGTGCCATTAATGAGGTTAAAGACTTTTGGAGGCAGAGCAAGCTGAGGATGCTAAGATAATGTCATTTGAACATGCCGTATTTAAGGGGCCTGTGGGACCTCTGGGCTTCCCAGGTGGTGCTAGGGGTAAAGGATCCACCTGCAGCCCAAGAGACGCAGGAGACATGGCTTCGATCTCTGGGTTGGGAAGATCCCCTGGAGGAGGGCATGGCAACCCACTCCGGTATTCTTGCCTGGAGAATCCCAGACAGAGGTGCCTGATGAGTAACAGTCAACAAGGTCGCAAAGAGTTGGACACAACTGAGCACGCACACAGTGGGACCACNTCTGGGTTGGGAAGATCCCCTGGAGGAGGGCATGGCAACCCACTCCGGTATTCTTGCCTGGAGAATCCCAGACAGAGGTGCCTGATGAGTAACAGTCAACAAGGTCGCAAAGAGTTGGACACAACTGAGCACACACACAGTGGGACCACTAGATGATTGTGTCTGCTAAAATCTGTACTCAAGATTTAGTAGTTAGCCCTGTCAGTGGAGTACTTAGAAGAAAGTTCAGCAGATAACGAGGCCTGGTGTTAATGGAAAACAAAGGCTTCAAAATATATAAAATTTCTTGCCCTCTTGTTGCTGTATTCTGGTAGGTGGGGATGGAGGAACGTGAACAGTATAAAATTAGTAAAATGTATATTAGGTTAAATGGTGAAAGAAGTTCCTTGGAGACAAATTAAGCAGAGAAATCAGAGCATCAGAATCACTTTTGGAGGGCTTCTTAAAAACACAGGTTACTGATCCATACCTGCAGTTTCTGATTCACTGAATTGAGGGTGGGGTTACAGAATTTGCAGTTTTTGCAAGTTCCCATGTGATGCTGATGTTGCTAGTCTTGGAACACACTTTGAGAATCATTAGGTAGTTTCTGAAGTGCAAGGATACTGTTGTTTTAAAAGACTGAAATTAGCCTCATTGAGATGATGACGTGTGAGTGAAGACCTAAAGCCAGTGAGGTGGTCATGTGAGTTTCTAGATGGAGAGCTGCCTAGAGCCTGCCTGGGATGTTTAAGGACAGCAAGGAAATCAATGAAGCTGGATGGAGTGAGTGAAGAAGAGGAGGTGAGGTTAGAGAGGCACAGGAGTCTGGATTGTATAGGGCTTTGTAGGTCGTCCAGAGAATTTTGAGAGTCTTACATAGGTGTTATTTAAAGTCTTAAGAGTGGATGAAATTGTCAAAGGAAGAGTGAAGCAATTGCATGATTCCAGAAATAGGGTGGTGGGGTCACCAGGTAAGACACACTGGGAAATAGAAAGCTTGGCTGGCAGTAAGAGACATTTTGAAGCAAAACTGAGAACTCAGAGACAGCACAAAGGGAATGACAGGAAAAGTCAAAGGGCACCTTGACCTCAGGTTTATATCGGAAAGAATAGGTGAAAATGGAAAAAGCCAGGGAAAGCAGGAAAAGTAATTGGGAAGAGGCTTTGACATTTCTGAAAAGTAACAGTTCTCTGTTTATCTTATTGCCTTATGAAAATGATTAAGAAAATTCAAATATGACCTGTAATTCACTTTTTCTCACAATGTTTCAGGAAAGTATTTACATTCTGGCATTCTGAGATTATTCAAAGCTATTATTTTTTTAAATAGGAAAATGGACGCTGTATAACTAAACTGGAAACCATGGGGTTTCGAGTGGGACAAGGATTGATAGAAAGGTGAGCAGTATGGATTTGAAAATTTTCTTCCAGGTAGGTTATGAACAAAGATGATCCATTTCAAAAGATTGCATAAAACTTGAGAGAGTTTCATTTTAATTCCTAAATTTTATTTATTCTCTGTTCTTTATTCACAGATTGAAATTTTCCTTTTAGGTCTGATGCTATTTTAACTCAGTTATCCAACTTTCATGTTTCAAAATTTGAAGAAAATATGTATTTGTTTTAAATTTTTTTCCTCAAAACTTTGGTGTGCTGAAACAACTATCTAAAATCTTGTTGCATTTCCTACTTAAGCTAGTAGGTGCTTTATCCTAAATGGAATATGGTTTAAATGCGTACCTTAGTCTCTGTTTATGCATGTGATCATCTTCAAACTTACAGATCAATTTCTTTTAGTATTCCTTTCTCACTGTCTGAAATAACTGAACTCTTTTATTTTCCTGATCTTCCTTCGTGGCTCAGGTGGTAAGGACTCCACCTGCAGTGAAGGAGACCTGGGTTCGATCCCTGGATTGGGAAGATCCCCTGGAGAAGGAAATGGCAACCCACTCCAGTATTCTTACCTGGAAAATCCCATGGACAGAGGAGTCTGGCAGGCTACAGTCCATGGGCCACAAGGAGTCGGACACGACTGAGCGACCTCTCTTTCTTTCATATTTTATATAACAGTACCATGATCATGCTCAGCTTTTAAAAATGTCAGCTGTACCTAAAATTGCTTACTGTTAGACTAAGACTAATTTTAGCCCCATCATTATATAACAGAATGTGAATTCATTGAAGTGGGAACTACTTTGCTTGGTGCTTGTCACCTTATGACTGTCAGTAAATGTTCAGTGCTATTGTGGCATTTGGAAATTAGTGAATAATTTGCCCCTCCTGCTTTCTCTGGATGAAAAGTACTGTATTACTTCTAGTTGATCTTTTTAGGTTTACAAAAGATACTGCAAGGTTCAAGGATGAGTTAGATATCATGAAGTTCATCTGTAAAGATTTCTGGACTACAGTATTCAAGAAACAAATCGACAATCTAAGGACAAATCATCAGGTATTTAGATAAATTAAGGCCTAGTTTTTAAAGTCCTTGATCTTAATATAAATGTCCTATTTTAGTGATTTACTTGTTATATAAAACTTAATTTCTCAGAAACTTAGGAATGTTTCTGTGTTATTAAAACATTTTTTTTTTCTCTAATAGGGTATAGTGAATAAAGACAAGGGCAGTTATCTATAATGACAGCTGTCCTTTTCTCTCAATAAAATTTTAAGTTTTAAAAAGTAGCAAATATCAGAATGATAACAGTTTTAGGATTTGGTTCTTTTATTATTATTACTTAGTGGTGATAATGTGCAGAACCACAGATATATCACATTTCTGTCTTTCAAGTAATTCCTGAAGTCTCATTGTAAGTCTTGCCTGTTTAGTTGTCATTGTATTTTTTATTCTTAAAATATTTTGTTAATGTAAAAGTTAATAGGTTGCCTGAGAGATTATGCAAAAATTGACTTATTTTGTAAAATTCTAGGAGATATTTAGAATATATTTGGTATTTACTGAAGTATAAAAAATAAAAATAATGTTATCTCTTAGCTACCAGTAAAATTCATTTTTTCAGATAACATCAGCCTTAGCCTAGAAGTACTTGAAATGCTTATAGGGAAAAGTGACTCTGATTATTGGCTTTCTAGGTGTGAGTTAATTAGACATAGCTGCTAATTTCACCTAGAATGTATTTTTCTTTCACACTAGACTGAATTCTTTAAGGATAGGAACTGTTTTATGTATCTTTGTATCTTCAGTATCTTTAAAGCATTCAGTAAATATTAGTGTTATAAATGATGAACAACTCTTCAACTTGAACACTGCAACACTTCTTTGTATAAAGAAAATTTGACCAATGGAAGGGAGAGTTTTAATAACTTCTAAAAATTCTTAAATTGTTTTGAAGGGAAGAGTACAAATTACATTGACTTTGGATGTTTTTCTGTTTTGGGGACAGGGCATCTATGTACTTCAGGACAACAAATTTCGCCTGCTTACTCAAATGTCTGCAGGAAAACAATATTTAGAACATGCATCAAAGGTATTTAATGGAATAAAAGATTGGTTTTTTATTATGAAACAAGTAGAAATGTAGGGAAAAGTACAATGCTAATCACAGACTTGAATTCAAAATGTTTTTAAATTGTTCCTTTTGCCTAAATACTTCTCTATGAGATAGGAAGATATTTATCATATTGAAATAGTTTAACCTGTAACTAAGTAGGCTTATGGTGACCAATTCAAGAAACACTATAGTTTAAATGCCATTAAAAATGTAGATTAATGATAAGATTCTCAAATACAGTATGGATACATCAGAAAAGATACTCAAGCTTAAAAAACTGGTATTAGCTATACAAAATTATTCACCTCAATGTTGATATTTACAATCTCCATCAGTAAATTAAATTATTTTTAGTATAGTTAATATTTGTTTCTAAGAATATATGTTTTGTATTAAGTATACCTGCATTTCAGGGTTTCATGTATTTTTTTTTTCAGTCTCAAGTAGGAATCAATAAACAGGCCAGATATATTACAGAAAAGCTGACAAGTTTTAATATAAGGTTTCCTTTGAAATGTTTAAAATACATTGGGAAGTATGTAAAAGCTGCTTTTTATCTGTAAAATTTGTCCACACCTAAATTATCTAACACAAAGGCAGTTTAGTGTAGTGGGAAGAGTATGAACTTGGGACCAAATAAATCTAGATTTTTAAGCCAACTCCACAACTTACAGATCCCCTCTGGACCTTAGTTTCCTTATTTATAAAACTGATTGTAACAATATACTATAAACAATCTTAAGTTCTTCCCCCAGTTTATAATTTCATGATTACATATCTGATGATCAGTACCCATTTATGTATATTATAAAATTTCTATATTATACATATTGTTGAATATCATGCAATATAAAAATCTACATGATAAAATACCTTGGACTTTTTGATTTTTTGGTTCTCATTTTTGTGCTGTCTCTGCTATGGCTTAGCTCCATTTCCTTGTTTCCTTAGCAGAGTTTGTCAACATTGGCACTTTGATCCTTTAAACTGGGTAAGTCTTTGTTGTGGCAGGCTATACGTCTTGAACAAGTCAAGATTCTTGGTTGTCGAAAGCAGAAACCAATCTTGATTGAATGGAATCATTTTGGTTAGCTTACAGAATTGATGGGAAGGCTCAGAAAACAGGCAGGAACCATGGTTAGGGGAATCTCCTGGTGGTTGAGTAGTTAGGATTTGCTGTGGCCCAGGTTCAGCCCCTGGTCAGGGAACTGTGATCCCACAAGCCGTCAACATGGTGTGGCCAAAATTAAAGAGGGAAAAAAGGCACCCTGGGAAGTTAAAGCAGCCAGGTCACTCCACAAGGAGAGTCTAGTTAGAATCCTTCAAGCAGCACTGATGGTAGACACAAACCACCTTTGCTGTCTCTAAAACTAATTCGAACCGGTTTCCAGCTTGTTTTTGTCACTTGTAGATTCAGGGTCATGGACTAGACCAGTGAGTTGACTGAACTTAAGTCATGTATCCATGTTTAGTTGCCAAGGAGCTGGGAAATCTAATAACAAGAATTTTTAATAATTTGAAAAATTATTATACAGCTTTTCCAAATAAGTGACTTATTAACATCAAGGTTTAACTAAATGTCATATTTATCAATACCTTTACTGTCTTCGTAAATCCTTAATACTTTTTATACTTTTGTTCCTTTTAGTATTTAGCATTTACATGTGGCTTAATCAGAGGTGGCTTATCAAACTTGGGGATAAAAAGTATTGTAACAGCTGAAGTATCTTCAATGCCTGCCTGTAAGTTGACTTCATATTTAACAAATGTTTTTAGCAGTTATTTATCAGGTCTGGTGGTGTGTTTGTTTCTTATTTTTGTTACTTAGGGGACATTTAAAATGCTAAAACCATTTCCTTTTACTTTTGTCAGTTTTAACACAATGTAGTAATATGTAGCATACTTATATTTATAGTCAATGATTTTTAAATTCATAATAGACAATGATTTAAGAAAATGTGCTAAGGAAATGTAAATTTATAAGACAACTTAAAGGGTGACTCTTAATTTTTAAAGGAAGATTTTAAGATAGCAAATTTCCTTATAATGTTGAAGATGTTTTAAAATTTTCTCAAATACATCTATTATTTAAAACTAGATAAAGCCAACTAGTCATCACTAAACTCCTTTTCAAAAATCTCTTCACCACAGTTACTAACCAAGAATAAAATTGACTTGAGCATCACTGTATTTCCTTTCTATTCATAGTAATTAGAAATGAAATACATAAAATATAGAAATCAGAGAAACAAAGGTACTCATTCACAAACCAGATAATGATAAAAATGAAATTGACTTTATCAATAGTGCAAAAAGTCATTTGATATAGCAAGTTTCTTGATTGAAACAACTTATTAAATAGAGCAGAAAATTACCTTTTACCTGAAATCAAAATGATTTTCATGTTTTCCTTTTTAGGTAAATTTCAAGTGATGATACAGAAGCTATAGAACTTACTGAAATGCAAGGCTTTACTAGTGTAAAGAGAGAAATTATTCCTGTATAAAGTATTTAAGATGGCAATGATTTAATTACATTGTTGGACGTTTGTACTGATATAAGCTATTTGCTAACTTGTATAATGAAAGATGCACTCTTAAGCAGGAGGAAGGTTGTATTTTATCAATTTAAGACAGACCTTAAAGCAGGTAGAAAAATTCTACTATAACATACACTTTACTGAAACTATTCAGAATGAAAACTTAATTTCAAATAACTAAAAACCAATGCAGGACCCTTATTTAAACATTTTTATTTGCTTAAGAGTGATACATATTTAACCAGAAATGGAGAAGCAAAACTCAGGGTTTGGTAAATTAGTGTAACAAAAAGTATGCACCAGTCAGAATCATTTATGTAAAAATGAACAAATATTGGTTTATGAATTTTAGTTATTAAAAAAGCAAATAGTACACTAAATTTTAAACTTTATTGTCTTATTGCTTATAATTTATTACTGAGTTCTTATGCATGTATAAGGATTTCATTATATACATTGTGTGTTGTGTGTGTGTGATATATTTAACTGCCTAAATTGCTTTAAAACTTTACTTTCATATAATTCAGTTCTTGAAAGCTCCATTAATGTAATAAAGTAAAATATAGATCTAAATAAAGTGGGATACAGATGTGAATTCAGTGACTCCAGAGCCAAAGAATAATAGGTACTTGAGGAAGGAATTGTTATACTTACTCCTGTTACAGTCTTGACTTTCCGTTTCTCTCTCCATATGTGGAAGTGCTGGTGAAGATTCTAACATCTGTACTTTTTCCCCTTACTTTGAGTCTTCTCCAAGGGCAGAAGGGTGGATGAATGGATAGTCACACCAGTATTCATGGGCCCATAAGCTTCTGTGGGTTGAGGTCAGTGCTCATCTAGTGCATCTCTTATCTTTCATCTGATGATCATGAAAGGACAAGCATGGAGATGAAAGCTATCATATTGAGGATAGCAGGTGCAGATAGAAAGCACCTGAATTGTGCTCTTGAATTAACCAATCCTGGAACTGCTATACCTTTGGACTTTTTCTTTTATAATAAATTCCTTGTATTGTTCAGTCTCCCTTTTGCGTATTTTATTGTGTGTGTGCTCAGTTGTGTCTGACTCTTTGCGACCCCATGGACTGTAGCCCACCAGGCTCCTCTGTCTATAGAATTCTCCAGGCAAGAATATTGGAGTTGGGTGCCATTTCCTTCTCCAGTGGCTCTTCCCAATCCACGGATTGAACCTGCATCTCTTGTGTTTCCTGCGCTGGCAAGCAGATTCTTTACCATTAGTGCCACCACTTGTAGCCAAAAAATAAGCCTGTCTTGGTAGAGGTGAGGCAAAAGTTAGGTTATACAAGAAACAGTATGGGAATATTGAATTTTCTCTTTTCTATAGGGGGAGGGGAAGACAAAGGTTTACATTTAAAACAATAAAACCATGAGGTGCTAAAGACAATATGAGGTTTTATGATCTTGTAGTAGAGAAGGCCTTTTCAAGACTTGCAGAAAATCAAATAAAGCAAAATAGTAGAAAAAATTAATAGCATATCTTCAAGAAACGGTACTGGGAAAACTGAATACACATCCCCACACAAAAGAATGGAAATGGACCCTTATACTATACACAGGTATATGAAGATACTAAGTATCATGACTAATGAGGGAAATGCATATCAAAACCACCATTAGTTACTACGCCACACCAGTTAGGATGGCCATTAAAAAAAACCCCAGACCAGAAAATATGTGTTGGCAAGTATATGAAGAAATTGGAACCCTTGTGCACTCTCAGTGGGAATGTTAAAATGATACAGCCACTGTGGAAGAGTATAAAGATTTCACAAAAATTTGAAAGTAGAACTACTATATATTCCAGCAATCCCACTTGAGAGTATTTATTACAAATAATTTAAATCAGGATGTTGAAGAGTTATTTGCACTCCCATGTCCACTGCAGCATTATTAACAATAGCCAAGAAGTGGAACTAACCTAAATGTTCATTGTATGTATAAGGATTTTCACTATTTGATTATATTCATTGATGACACTTGATTTGTACTGGCAAACAAGGATGTGCAGCCAGTAAAAAGGATGAAATAGAGCTGTATGTATTTGCTTACATGGAATGATGTTAGTTGGTCTTAAGAAAGTTTCTGTTTTTTTACAGGATACCACACATGCAATATGTAAAATATATATTATAAATATACATGACTATGAGTGTATCCAAAAGACTTGAAAGTTATAAGTAAATTGTACAGATTAATCCAACAATAAAGATTTTTTTTTTGGATATCTTTCTGTACAACTTTATATTTTATAGTCATCAACAGCCCTAAGTGAACAGTAAACTTGTGTTGAAGAGCAGATGTATGTTTCAAAAGTAAATATACTGTATGAATGACAAACTGTGAGAACCTGCATCTCTTGTGTTTCCTGCACTGGCAAGCAGATTCTTTACCATTAGTGCCACCACTTATAGCCAAAAAATAAGTTTTTATAAACTAGTTTTTATAAACTATAGTCAGTGGCCTATACTAACTATGACGACAGTTCAACCCTTGTCTACTAGCCAAACCTCTATAAAGGAACTTAAGCCTGGAGATGTCATCAGAACCTGTCTCGGTCCATTTGGGCTGCTTGTCTACTATATACTGCTATGCTCATCTTTCTCAGTTTCTAACATTTTTATTATTTTTGTCCCTAGATGGTAAAACTGGTAACTTGAACCACTTTTCATCTAGTTCAGTCTCTAATTGACTTATTCTGCTAAGACACAGGTGAAATAATCTTACCTTAAAAAAAATGCATACAATAAAAGTACACAAACAATGAATGCATAATGTCCTCCTGACCAAAAGAAGTAATGAATCTTTATGTGAAAAAAAAAAAAATAGGTGCAATCCAATCTATCTGGTCCATACTCCCACAGACCTGATTAAACTACTGTATGGTAGCTATTATTTTCAAAATAATTACCTCTAAATTCTGTATTTAAAATGTGTAGTTTCTCAATGAACTTGAAACATTTCTGTGTCAAAGAGTTGGAAAAATTTTCCTCTTCAATTTCTCATTAACATCAGAAGATACTTTTATTTGTTAAAGACTTGATAAACCCTTCAGCTATATTGGTAGTCTGCCTAAATATACTTGTGACTCAAAATATCTTGTTTCTATATTCCTGAAAAATATCCTTATGCCAGGTTAAGTTATTACAAAAATAAGTTTCAGTTAAATATTAGAGACCTACAGCTTGCTGGAAAACAGGTATAACAGCATTAAAATAATTTCGTACACCACTTGTCTTCTGTACATGCAAAATTGCCTTTTTTGTTTCTAGTCCTCAGGAATGTTAATTCTTCTGGGTGAGCAGTGACCATAAATACATGCTCAGCCACTAGCCATGGAAAAGTTATACGTTAGTTACAACAATAACTGCCACTTTCAGTTCAGTTCAGTCGCTCAGTCGTGTCTGACTCTGCGACCCCATGAATTGCAGCACGCGAGGCCTCCCTGTCCATCACCAACTCCCGGAGTTCATTCAGATTCACGTCCATTGAGTCAGTGATGCCATCCAGCCATCTCATCCTCTGTCGTCCTTCTCCTCCTGCCCCCAATCCACTTTAGACCTTTACAATTAATAAATCAGTCCCTAGCCTTACCCAGTAAAGATCAAATAGCAAAGAACATGAGTCTATTACAAGGCTACTTGTGGTTATTTGTTAGAAATCTAAACTCTTCATGGTAGACACTGCTGGCTGCCTACTCAACAGCCCCTCTCCTCTCTTGTCTAACAGAACCATTTTTGGTAGGAGTGACAATGTGCTCACCAATAATTACATTTTCCAGCCTTCATTCTAAGTAGAAAATATAATTCTGGCAAATAATGTGTAAGTTGAGGATTTCTTGTAATACTTTTCTCCCTTGATATGACATCAAGAAGTGTGATACCTTTTTATCCTCCCTGGAATGTAGATTCAAAGAGATAAAACAACCATATCATGAGTAAAAAGATGAAAACTATCCTCTAAGATTGACGAAAGAAATCTGGATGTAGCCTAGGATATTTAAGATATTGTTACAGTCAGCTGCTATACCAGCCCTGAACTTCTCAAACCAGAATTAATGAGAAAAAAAATAAATTCTTAGTTTTTAAAACCTCAGTTAAGTCAAGCTTTAAAAGCAATACCTAACTGTTGGAATCTTATGACTTTCAATCCTCCTCTTGGGAACTTCTGGTCAAAGAAAGGAAAAAGTTGTACATAAAGATACTTTCTATATTGGATTAGCACTGAAAACATTAAATATCCAACAATGAGAGAATGTTTAAATTCTGGTAAAACACAACTTAAGACTACTAGGCTACCATTTAAAACTCAGTTTTTTGAGGGAATTTCCTGGCAGTCCAGTGGTTTGGACTCCTTGCTTTGATTGCTGAGGGCCCCGGGGTTCAATCCCTGGTTGGGGAACTAAGATCCCACAAGCCATTGGGTGCGACCCCCCTCCCCCACTGCCAAAACCAACTTTGGAAGACAACGTGGCAGAAAAGATTAAAACACAAAATTATATCTGCTCCATTTATAACTAGTGGCAAAACTATTGGTTGCCCAATCCACGTTTATTCTCAATCCTCTTTTCCTTTTCCGTTTCCCATTAGAAAGACTGGAAAAGCTTACAATTTCATTTCCCCATTCTTCTTGGAGCTAGAGGTAATGATTTTATACATTCAAGGCCAACAAATGAACACAAGTCTCCTGTGGATTTCTGGAGAAGGTTTTGCTCTTATGAGAAAAGGATGAGATGTGGGAGGCTCTGCCTCCTTCCCCTACTTTTCTGTCTTGAATACAGACACACTGCTCTGCACTGCAGTGGCCATCTTACCATGAAGAAAAACTAGCAGACTTTCAAACACCTTGGTAAGGTAGAGTCACTGAACCAATGTCAGCTCCTCTAGGTTTCTTCTTATATGAGAAAGATAAATCCCTATTTGAAAAACCACTGCTACTTGGATCGTCTGTCACTTAAAGTATGAAACACTCCTACCTGATAGAGAAGTAGAAAAATTGTAAATGATAGGATAAAAGATGTGACAAAAATTAAGAGTTGACCTTTTATAGTATTACAGAAAATGATTTGTAAAGAAAAAATTGGGTTTATGCAAGAAAGCTTTTAAAAATAAAAGTACTGAGCTGAAAGAGAAAACATCAGACTAATTTTGTTGCTGACTATGAATACACTTGCCATATAAACTAGACTATCTTAATTCTAATACCAAGGACATTAATCTGCTGTCTTTTGTTAAAGAGTCAAACAAAATTAAGTAACCAAAACATTTTCAATAAAATTTTATATGTGTACATGTAAATAACAAAACAGCACTGAAGACCTCTGTACAATTTCACCATACAGTTTCTGTGTAGGAGGCTTCATCAATAAATCTTTCACTTTTGCTTTAAAAGCACGTGATTACAGAAAACTGCTTATTCATTAAAAACTGGGTAAGATCCTTCAAAGATACCTCAGATATTCAAAATAATACAGTCTATCTTCTGAAGATCAACCTGAGTTGCAGAGGTTAAGCTGAAGACTCTTCACACGGTGCTGAAAATGTGAGGCAATCTGCACTTGGACTGGCACTGCACTTCCTCAGACTCAGGCTGTCTTCATCCCAAGTATCTTCTGTCTCTGAGAGATCAGCTACATCAGGATGGCTCATCGGCTAAGTCACGCTGGTCAAAATACCTGGTGAAAAAAGAATTTGCACAGCATAATGAAAATGGAAAGGGAACATAAAATGAAAAGAGAACCTATGAACTTGGAGAAAATATTTGCCAACAATGTGATCCATGAGGGTATAATTTCCAAAATAAAAAAAGCAGCTCATGCAACTCAATAACCAAACCCCCTTCCCAAAAAAAGAATGAGCAGAAAACCTATACAGACATTTCTTCAAAGAAGATATACAGCTGGCCAAGAGGCACATGAAAAGATGCTCAACATCACTAATTTTTTGAGAAATGCACATCAAAACTACAATGAGGTATCACCTCACGCCAATCAGAATGGCCATCATCAAATGATGGAAAGGGTATGGAGAAAAGGGAACTCTCCTACACTGTTGGTGGGAATGGAAACTGGTACAGCCACAATGGAAAAACAGTATGGAGGTTCCTAAAAAGAATTAAAAATAGAGTTACCATACGATCTAACAATCCCATTCTTGGGCATATATCTGGAGAACACTCTAAAAAGATACATGTATACACATATATAAGGAATATTATGAAGCTATAAAAAATAATGAAATAATGCTATACGCAACAACATGGATGGGCCTAAAGACTATCGCACAAGGCTCAGTAGGTCAGACAAAGATAAACACCATAGGATGCCACTCTTATATGGAATCTAAAATGATACAAATAAACAAAATGATGCAAAACAGACACAGACCCACTGGCATAGAAAACAAGCTTATGGTCACTGAAGGACATAGGGGAGGGGCAGGGGAGGGAAGAATGAATTAGGAGTTCCCAATGAGCAGATACAAACTACTACATACAAAATAAACAAGGTCCTACTGTACAGCACAGTGAACTATATTCAAAATCTTGTCATAAACTATAATGGGAAAAAATCTGAAAATAATAATAAAAATATATATATGCATAACTGAATCACTTTGCCATACACCAGAAACTAATACAACACTGTAAATCAACTATACTTCAATTTTAAAAAATTAATGTATGCTTAAAAACATTAATTGCAGCACATTCAAAAAGATACACCTATATACATATATAAGGAATACTACTCAGCTATAAAAAATAATGTTTTTGTAATAGCAAAAGACCACAAATAACGCAAATATCCATGAATAAAGCGACTGGCTGAATAAACGACAGTACGTCTACACAGTGAAAGATTACAAAGCTTTTCTAAAAAAAGGAATGAGGAAAATATCTACACTGCTACCATGTGATTCCCATGATTCATTAAGTGAAAAAACGAAGCACAGAATGGAAAGCTAAGTATGTTATGTTTTGTAAGCATGTGCAGGTATACATACATTTGCTTATATTTTTTAAAAAGAAACAGTGAATGGGAGGATAAATCAAAAATTAACAATAAAACAGATAACTACAAAAGGGAGAAAAGAGACTACAGAGGAAAAAGGTGGATTCTAAAATGCTCCAATACAAATTACAATTTTAACTTTGGAACAATTTAAGCATTTTATGAAATTATAAAACAAGTTTAAGTAAAAATAAAATCATTAACCAGACTCCACTAAATGAAATCTTCTCCTATACTAGGTTGGTGGCATAAACCAAACAGGAGAATAATTCCAAGTAATCTTAAACATGATGTTCTGATATATGTAACTAGAAAGATATACCATGGACAAAAAGAACTGCAAAGAATTCTTAAATGGACTTCAACAGTTTTAAAACTGGCCATATTGTTAGTATTGTTATTCTGAAACTACCATGTGCATATTGTAGGATAAAGTCATTAATTATGTTATTAAAAAAAATCAAGTAATCTTAAATTAGAACTGAAATATCAACTTGGACCTATGATTTTATTTTTCTTTTTAAAAAAATACATACTTCATAGCTCTGTTCAGTGAAAAGGCCTAAATGCAATGGCCAACCCCAAAACACCTAGCTCCCCTAATTTTCAGATTGTGGACTCTAGACACCATTTTTTACTTTGAAAGAGGAACCAGCGCTCCCAGGAGAAGAGACTAATTCCAGATCTGGAGCCACAAGTGCCTAAGACATAACTGAGTCATTTTGGCAGAGCGGAAAGTAAGAAAGCTTTTGATAGCTTTCTTTTGATAGACCACTGAGGTTATAGACCAAAAAGCGTAGGAACTGATCTGAAGGGCTCCCACTATCCAAAGATAGAACTATTTGAGAATCAAAAAGAATGACTGCTATACCCCTTTACCTGAACGTGAAGATCAACCTCACACCACTCTACGAGAGACAACTAGACACTGTATGCTTCCTGATGTGACAGAAGAGCACACAGTCTTGTAAACAAACACACACTATTAGTTATAATCAAACCTCTAGACCTACCTACCGGTTTACAGAAAACATGCAGGATAAATGAACCATTAAACACCACCATGCAGTTAGCTGTCAAAACCAAAGTATGGGAAATTTTACAAGTCAAAAGGATCCAGTTTTTTTAAACAAATAAATAGCAAAGAAAAAAACTAAAAGGGCTGATGGGTGTATTTAAGAGACATACCAGACAAACCCAATGAGTGCATCCTACATGGATCCTGGTTTGAACAATTCAAACATAAAAAGACATTCTTGGGACAATTAGGGAATATGAAACACAACTGGGCATGAGATGATACTGAGTTATCAGTAAATTTACTGGGTATGAGCCCAATATTATAGTCATGCTTTTTTAAAAGCCCTTTATCAGTCAGATACAATGAAACAAGAGAAATAATATGTCCAATATTTATTTAAAATATATTAACAAAACAGATAAATGAAACATCCTAGGTGGTGGATTGGCCTGGGGGGTTTATTTTACTTTATTTTTATGTGTTTAAAAACCTCTATAATAAGGAACATAAAAAATAATTATGATTGGTAAAATAATTAAGGTGCCTAACAGTTACTGGGGGGCTTTCCCAGTGGCTCAGTAGTAAAGAATCCGCCTCCAATGCAGGAGACCTGGGTTAGATCCCTGGGTTAGGAAGATCCTCTGGAGGAAAGCATGGCAACCCACTCCACAATTGTTGCCTAGAGAATCCCATAGACACAGGAGCCTGATGAGCTACAGTCTATAGGGTCACAAAGAGTCAGACACTACACTGAAGCAACTATGCACGCACAACAGTTATTGGATCCTGTTTGAATGGGATCCTACTCATCTGATAAGAGTATTTCTATGAATTAGCAGCTATTGCCTTAAAGCTATCAAAAGAAGACCAACAACAAAAAAACACAAAAGACTTATAACCACGGCAGTTACTTACACTGAAGCTGCTACAATAGAGTCAAGGCCTATGTTATCTGGTTTTCAAACCTGCTATAACCTATTGGTTTTCCTAAGTGAAGTCTATAGCCTCAGAAACTTCTGCCCTACCTTCTAAGTATTAAATGAGTTCCTATTTTGAAGCACTAAGAAAAATGCCTGACACAAATTGACCAGTAAGTATTAATTATCATCATTAGCATAATTATTATAGTTCAAGAAACTACATGCTGAACGTGTTTATATTTTGAAAAAGTATCTCGCCTGGCAATGGGAAAAATGAACACAGTATTACTTAATATCCCAGTATTTAAATATATTATAAAGCATTAAAAAGTTATTAGTGTTGGAATAAAAACACAGACCAATGAACAAAAATAGCAAGTCCAGAAAGAGACCTAAAATAAATATGTGTGTGTATGTATACACATATTCACATTCAATAATTTAGAATATGAAGACATTTTCATGTAAATTCCAGGTAGAATTTTAATGTAAGAAATTGAAATAAAAAATATACTAAATAAAAATATGCCCCAACTGAAAATGAAGAAAGGACACGAGCAATTTAAAAAAACTGCAATAAAATGAAACATATTCTATCCTTATGGATAACCATACAAAGCAAATAAAATTAATCTGCATCTTTTTATTACTAGAATGGAAATATTTACATCAACTGAAAATGCTCAGTGTTGAATAACAGGAAATGGGCACTCTCACCAACATTTTAGTCGGAACCCAGAGTGGTATGATCTTTCTAGAAGGCAAATGTAATAAATATCTCAGTTTTACAAGTACATGCAAGCCCTTTATTTCCAGGAATTCCCCCTTAGGCAATAAATAGAGCTGTATATATAAGAATCTTCAATGCAGCATTATTTATAGAGAAAAACTAGAAATAAAGGGAATTGTGATACATATAATACTGTTTCCTTATGCCTCAACTTCGTCACTGTAAAATGGAAACAATACTTTCTACCAACATTAATAATAATGTTCTTATAAAGCAAGAAGTCAAGGATTACTTACCTGCTAACCAAGCAGATTAATAAATTCAAAGCAGGAACCCTTTCATCATCTTTGCTGTCCTAAAAAGTAAAAAGAAAAAAAAGAAAGCTTGAAAT
The DNA here is from genome assembly GCA_006410675.1 of Oreotragus oreotragus. NCBI lineage: Eukaryota > Metazoa > Chordata > Mammalia > Artiodactyla > Bovidae > Oreotragus > Oreotragus oreotragus. The sequence goes on along the minus strand of SJYX01000785.1, from coordinate 348,359 downwards.
GTAGTCTGTTATCCCCTAATTTTTCCTTCTTTTATTGTGGCCTCGCAGCATACGGGATCTTAGTTCCCTGACCAGAGGTCAAACCCATGCTCCCTATGAGCCACTGGATTGCCAGCAAAGTCCCAACCACCTAATATTTTTGAAGGAAGTTTCCTTTCAAGGTACAAAACATGAACATTTTATTATATGACAATAATAATCACATGGATATAGAAAAGGTCAAAGAAAACAGAGAAACTGTAGAGTTAATGATTCCTTGAGAAACATCTAAGATCTTCTTTTAAAGAAAGCTCCTGAATAGATCCTAGAAAGGAATGAGTTGAGGGCTCTCAGGAGGATAACTTGGGAGAGATACTTTTCCTGATTCCAAGTAGAAGACTGAAAAAAGCCTGTGTCCTAACTGGACACTAATGGAAAAAACATATATAAACATATTTTAAAGAAAATATTTCAGATCCGGGTTCTCAATGATGAAGGAAGTTGTTCCTGAACTATACATTTCCTAAAATTCACTTTAAATATATAGTGAGTAATAAGTTACATTTTGCTCAGAGTACAGGCCATTTAAATTAGTCTGTGTCATCTCATGGAAGTTTAATGAAACTATTTTGGAGTAGTCAGTGGAGAACAGTTATATATTTTGTGCAGGTGAAAGGAAGAATGAAAAAAAAATCAGCTTAGTCAGGCATCAAATTAATTTATATCGTGATGCTGCAGGCATGAGTTAGAGGAAGGCTCTAACTGGAAAAATTCAAAACCATTATTATGCCAGAGACTGTTAGTTGACCACTCTGGCTTCTTGATTCCCCATATTATGTAGCAAATGAAGCTCATTTTTAGGTGGGTACACTGTCACCCAACTAAAATAAACATTTCCTATAGTTCCTTACGGTCATGTGACCAAATTCTGGCCAATGAGTTGTTTTGGCCAGATGTGCTTTAAGAGGCTCTGGGAAGGCTCTTTAGAGGGGAGGACCTTCTCTTCTTCCCAGCTTCCTTTAGTGAAACATACTGGTGGAACCTGGATTATGAAGTGAGTTTGGGGAGGGAAACCACAAGTGGCAGAACTCGAAGGCTTGGGTTACTGCCACCTTAGATCTAATCTGCCTACCTTTATACTCCCTTTGTCTGAGAAAAACACTTCCATTTTATTTAAGATAATGTTATTTTGGACTCTTCTACTACGTGGCTAAATCTAATCCTGACTAACAACATAGTCCACCTTTTGTTACTTCACTGAAATCGTTCTTTACCACCACAGAAGCTGCTGAGTGCTTCCAATGTGGAATAGTGAGTCTGAACTTACCACCAGAAGCCTCACTTCAGAGCACCTTCTTGCAAGCTGCCGAATCAGTGAATGAGCCTCCGGTAATAAAGGTTTTTCAAGACAAGCCAATAAAGCATAAAGCCATCTTCCCTATATAGGATTTAAGAAAGTAATAAGTAGGCAAACTACACCATAAGTTTAATTTATAATCACTTAATTGTACCTCAGAAAGGCCATTATCAAGTTATATTTCACCAGCAATACACACGACTGAGTTTATTTGGAGCAACACATCACTCCAGGGAATACTCAAGAGTATAAGAACAAAGTGTAAATAGCAATTTGTGCAACACACTAAGTTAGCAACCCCAAGTCAATGGCTTTTTTTCCCATTAAAAACAAAAATGGTTTTGCTCTATTCAAGCTTTATTTCAATGACTTTTTCTTGAACAAAAAGATTCACATCCAGGTTTATTTCACAAAGACTGAGTGGGATTCTCTTCTACGTGAAAAGAGCAGGTATACATTTAAACTTGACCAGAAGGTTCTGGACAGCAAAGATTATATCTTGTGTTTTGACTGGGAGCCTTGAAGCTTCAAATACACTCTTTTTTGGCAAATAACCTCAATGGTGAAAAAATACTTGTTTTTAAAATCAAATCTAACTGCAAAGGATGATAAAATTTATTAGGGGATTAAGTGGGCAATTCATTTACTTAACATCTATCAAATTTACCCAATTTTGAAGGTGAAAAATTTTTAAGCTGTGAGTGTAAAGCAATACAGAAGGGCAGTACAGTAGAGCTGATCAGAGTACAGCCCTGAACTGCCCCAGCATGAGTCTAAGCTCTGCCAGTTATAATCTGTATGCCCTCAGGCCAGTTACTGAATCCCTATGTGCTCCAGTTTCCTCATCTGTAAAATGGAAATAACAGCTCATAAGTAATTGAAGGATTCGAGGAGTTATTATACATAAAATCCTTAGAATGAAGCCTGGCACATATATTTGCTGCTGCTGCTAAGTCTCTTCAGTCGTGTCCGACTCTGTGTGACCCCATAGATGGCAGCCCACCAGGCTAACCCGTCCATGGGATTTTCCAGGCAAGAGTACTGGAGTGGGGTGCCATTCCTATTTCTGATATTCTTTAGTGGACTGGATTTCAAAGCCATTTTAGAAAATGCATTTCAAACTTCTCTANGCTGCTGCTGCTAAGTCTCTTCAGTCGTGTCCGACTCTGTGTGACCCCATAGATGGCAGCCCACCAGGCTAACCCGTCCATGGGATTTTCCAGGCAAGAGTACTGGAGTGGGGTGCCATTCCTATTTCTGATATTCTTTAGTGGACTGGATTTCAAAGCCATTTTAGAAAATGCATTTCAAACTTCTCTAAGCCAGGACTATTTGAAATGGGGTCTGCAGACTGGGAGCCATTCTGTTTGTTACTGATCTGTGAAAAGCAGCTTCTCCCAGGATATAAACCAACTATTTGGTTGATTTTTTTTCTCCCCAATGCAAGGTTCTCAATGAAGGACGTACTATGTTGATTAACATTCTATTCTAAGTTCCTTATTTTACTGCAAACAAGCATCGTCTGCATTATACATATAGATGAATAACACATACATATATATAAATAATGTAGAACCATAGCTTACATATTAAGATAAGTATATATAATTTTGTCTGCATTATGACAAGAAAAAGATGCAGTACTACCAATTCCGGAGTAAAGTCTCTTTCTCCAAACCAATTATTCAGATATTCCAAGACACTAGTTACTGTTGCCTAAAAAAAGGGGGAGGGGGAAAGAGATGGAAGAATAGCATTAGTAATAAAACACCGACAAGTTCAAGCTGAGTTACATTAAGTTCAGTGAGAAAGCAACTCTGCTTAAAATGGACTTCTTTAGATTCAGAGAGAAACCTTTGACTCTATTTAGTAATTTGATTAGATGGAACACTCAGTGAGATGAGGCTTTTTTGACAAATATTTTTATATATTTTCAATTATCAACATGGTTTAAATCCTAGGATTTAGTTAGTAACTACTAATTTAGTTCAGAACTATTTTTTTTTTTAATCCACACTCTCTTAAAAAAAAAGTCTTTGCATAAATTCAGCTTATTTTCATTAAATCAAAGTACAAATCTAAACACAAAGTTCGCTAGAGAAAGCTTAATTTTAAAGCTATATAGATAGAATCTACCAAATTCTCTAGCTTATTCTAGTATAGATGCTGCTGCTGCTGCTAAGTCACTTCAGCCGTGTCCGACTCTATGCGACCCCATAGATAGCAGCCCACCAGGCTCCGCCGTCCCTGGGATTCTCTAGGCAAGAACACTGGAGTGGGCTGCCATTTCCTTCTTCAATGCATGAAAGTGAAAAGTGAAAGTGAAGTCGCTGTCGTATCTGACTCTGAGCGAATTCTAGTATAGATGCTGCTGCTGCTGCTAAGTCACTTCAGCCGTGTCCGACTCTATGCGACCCCATAGATAGCAGCCCACCAGGCTCCGCCGTCCCTGGGATTCTCTAGGCAAGAACACTGGAGTGGGCTGCCATTTCCTTCTTCAATGCATGAAAGTGAAAAGTGAAAGTGAAGTCGCTGTCGTATCTGACTCTGAGCGACCCCATGGACTGCAGCCTACCAGGCTCTTCCATCCATGGGATTTTCCAGGCAAGAGTACTGGAGTGGGGTGCCATTGCCTTCTCTGTAATATAGACGGGACAATTACAAAAGTCACTCTCATTGAATTTAGTATAATTATTAGAGTATCTTAATGTAAACGATCAAGTAAGTAAAACTGTAGGCCAATATATTATTTACAACAGAGTATGACTTGTTAAAAAAGTTTATCTTCCAAGGGTATCCAATATATGGGAATACAAAACAATCAAGGTTTTATTTGCTCTTTAAGTGGGTAACAATAAAAATTAAAAGCTTCTGAACAACAAAGCAAACTATAAGCAAGGTGAAAAGACAGCCCTCTGAATGGGAGAAAATAATAGCAAATGAAGCAACGGACAAGCAGTAATCTCAAAAATACACAAGCAACTTATACAGTTCAATTCCAGAAAATTAAACGACCCAATCAAAAAATGGGCCAAAGAACTAAATAGACATTTCTCCAAAGAAGACATACAGATGGCTAACAAACACATGAAAAGATGCTCAACGTCACTCATTATCACAGAAATGCAAATCAAGACCACAATGAGATGTCACTTCACACCAGTCAGAATGGCTGCGATCCAAACGTCTGCAAGCAATAAATGCTGGAGAGGGTGTGGAGAAAAGGGAACCCTCTTACACTGTTGGTGGGAATGCAAACTAGTACAGCCACTATGGAGAACAGTGTGGAGATTCCTTAAAAAATTGCAAACAGAACTGCCTTATGACCCAGCAATCCCACTGCTGGGCATACACACCAAGGAAACCAGAACTGAAAGAGACACGTGTACCCCAATGTTCATTGCAGCACTGTTTATAATAGCCAGCACATGGAAACAACCTAGATGTCCATCAGCAGATGAATGGATAAGAAAGCTGTGGTATATATACAAAATGGAGTATTACTCAGCCATTAAAAAGAATACATTTGAATCAGTTCTAATAAGATGGATGAAACTGGAACAGATTATACAGAGTGAAGTAAGCCAGAAAGAAAAACACCAATACAGTATGCTAACACATATATATGGAATTTAGAAAGATGGTAATGAGGACCCTGTATACAAGACAGCAAAAGAGACACAGATGTGTAGAGTGGACTTTTGGATTCCGAGGGAGAGGGAAAGGGACAGGGTGGGATGATTTGGGAGAAAAGCATTGAAATATGTATACTATCATGTAAGAAACGAATCGCCAGTCTATGTTCGATGCAGGATGCAGGATGCTTGGGGCTGGTGCATGGGGATGATCCGGAGGGATGATGTGAGGTGGGAGGTGGGAGGGGGGTTCATGTTTGGGAGTTCATGTACACCCGTGGCGGAGTCATGTTAATGTATGCCAAATCCAATACAGTACTGTAAAGTAAAATAAAGTAAAAAAAAATAATAATAATAAAAAATAAAAGCATCCAAAAAAAAAGTGGGTAACAGAGTTCCTAGTACTGAGAGACTGAACAACTAAAATTCATATTGCTTCCCTTTTGACTCAGGACATTAAAATTTCATTCTTAATGAAGTGTGCCCAACATCTGGAACTAGAAATAGCAATCTAACCTTAGTATTTTTTTCAAACCCCATACTCTAAGACTTGTAACTGAAACATAAACGTATGAATAGTTTAGCACCATGACAAAGAGCATGAGTTCTGAAGTGACATCAACCTGGGGCTGAATTCCAGTCCTGCCCTTAAAACTTGCCAATGAACCACCTACAAATGACCTAATCGCCAGCCGTTTCCTCATGCATCAAAAAAAGAGTATATTAATAATAATTCCCCATATAAAGTTGTAGTGAGGATTAAACAAGAATTTTAAAGAGTTTAGGACAGGGTCTTACATACTGTAAATATTAAATAATGTATTCAAATATCTTAACACACACTGCAAACAGAAGAATGCATATATTATTATTAGATATATTTTACCTGATTCATTCTGCTAACAATACTAAGCAAGGGAGGAAAACCAATCTGAAAGAAAAATGAGACTGAAGTTTACTAGGTGGTATTACAAGGGGCGGGGGGGCTTCATTTTTTTTTTAATTGGTGAATTTCTCAACATGTTATTTTATGAAAACAAAAAATAGATAAAATTCCTTCATTATATATTACAATAAAACATTCCATGAACTATTATGCTAATAATGCCCAAGAAAACAATGTCTTGATATTTGAATACACAAATGTAAAAATACAGAATGATTTGAGTAATAAAGATACTAAAATAAAGCATGTAATAAAAAACAGTATGATATTAATAAGTTGTGCATACTCTTTCAAAAATCTTTAGCTAAAGCAAACATTTTGGGGAAGTAAGGGTACTTGAATGAGTTCTTTCAAACCTAATCTGCTTTAAATAAAAAAAATTATTTTGGACTTTAATGTTGGGAGCTTTATGAAAACAGTACCGACTTATGAGAAACTTAAGCAGACACGCATTAAAGTGTATTTTGCAATAACAAATTGAATATATATTCTTTGCGAAATTAAAAAATTTTGATAAGTAACATACATTAGGGATACAATCCAATAGAAGTAATGCTGTATAAGAAACAGCATCAAATTAGCTCTCAGAGATCTGAATCTGTCTATACTCCCACCACCATGCATTAAGACTGCCTGTTTTCCCAGCCCTTATTAACAGTGTGTCAAACTTGTTTTACCAATGTTAACTGAAAAATGCCAGCTCAGTGAAGTTGTAAGTAATGTTTTTATTTTAAGTGAGTTTGGGCATCTTCTCATATAAGAACAATTTGCATTTCCTTCCTGTGAAATGTCTCTTTACATCCTTTGCTTGTTTTTGTTTTTTAAATTGAGGTCTTGGTCTTTTTTAGTGATTTTCAGAGGTTTTACACTTAGGGGATAAACTAGTTTTAAATGAGAAAAACAAAACGTGGCACCAAAGAGAAAACAATAAACACCTATTCAACAGAACAGACAACATGGGATAGGGAGTTATCAGTAATGCAGATGTATGAACACCTGCAAGCTTGGGGGCAGGCGAATCCTGAAGGACAAGCAGCAGCTGGCCACATACTTTATTTTTAGAGTCATATGAAATATAAATAATCTTTATATTTATAAAATATAAATTAAATATAGCCTTTACATTTTACCACCAGAATATGCAATTTATTAAGCATTTTTAAGCACCTGAGTCATGTTTTCCTTTGTTTCTCTGACTACTCAGAACTCATTGTTTGACCCTTGCCTAATCATTAAAAAAAAAAGTCCTATCTAGCTCAAAAAATTATTAAATAGCTAAAGCACACACTGTTTTAGAAAATAGGCTGATATATATCAGGCATATATTACTTGCTTTAAAAAATTTTTTTACAACCTTGGAAAACAAAAAAGCTATTATGCTTCTATGTTTAGCAAACGGGTTTACAAAAACAGTCAGGAGACTGGATTTGGCCTAAGCTATATTCTGCTAACTCTCTATACTAAATCTTGCACCAAAACTATGACCTGTTTTTTGTTTAGTCACAGTATCACTTACTTGTACATAATCGATTCCAGGACTTTCACTTGCAGCTGGTCCAATAGCCCCTTCAGCACATAACCTTTCACCTAGACAAAATTTTTTCCAACCTTCTTCATCTTCAGATTTTGGCTAAAAAAAAAAAAAAAAAAATTTACTTATGTATTTTCTTTAATACTGAACAATGAAAAAATAAGTGAGGATTCCTTTATATTCCCACCACCTCACACAAACATATAGTGCTTGTAATGGAGTGAACTGTGTCCCCTCAAAATTCCTATGTTGAAACCCTCACCTCCAGCATGTGCTGGTTAGGAGACTGAGTCTTTACAGCAGTGATTAAGTTAAAATGAGGTGGGCAGAGTGGGTCCTAATCCAATCTGACTGACATTCTTGTGGGAAAGAGGAAATTCAGATAAAAAGACATTAGGGATGTGTATGCACACAGAAGGCCACGTGGGGACGCAGCTAGAAGATGGCCATCTGTAAACCAGAGAGAGAGAGTGGCCTTGAGAGAAACCTGCTGACACCTCGATCTTAGCCCTCTAACCCACAAAGCTGTGAGAAATACCTTACTGTTTGGTAAGCCGCTCCATCTGTGGTGGTTTGTTACAGCAGTCCTAGCAAACCAGTACAGGACCCAGGTGGTCACAACCATATATGGGACACTTTTAGTCTGGATCATGCTTTAATGAACACTGACAAGCAAGTAAGTGCTCAAAAGAGGGTGATAAAGACGTAAAATTGATATAAAAAAATACAGTAAGAATGCTTACTAGAATGAAGCCTATTTATCCCAAGGAAGGAGACATAATTACATACTTCACATAAAAGGCTGTCCAATCAAAGAGGGAACAGATTTATTCTACACTGTCAGATGAAAAAAGCATGACCTTTCAGCTCAACCTTAACAGAACCTAAATTTTTTTAATTTATTTATAGTTGATTTATAATATTGAGTTAGTTTCAGGTGTAGAGCAAAGTGATTCAGTACATACATATGCAGTTTTCCCCCCTGAGGATAAAAAGCTTTCATTAGATCCTCAGAAGGAGAACAAAACCCCTAAAAGGTAAAAAAGCCTACTGTCCTGGAACAATGTTTTCCCATTACTCTATTAGGTCAGACTGTTTCTGCTTCAGGTAGCACTGAAAATCCTAATTATTACATATGGTTGGTGTTTAACAAATGATTAGATCAATCAATCAATCAATGTTCATATTTACATAGTTGCCTTCAGAGGTTGCTTTAAAAATTCTTCATCTTATTATTCACATGTTTCACATCTGCTATGATGAATATATATGTTATTGCTATATAACATTCCACTGTTTTGATGGAGGATCTTCATTTATTAAGTCAATTAATTATGTTGTCATTTCTCTTTTGACAAAATTATATCCTCATCATGTTACTGATGCAGCTTCTTTGAATTATATAGGTACCCAAAAGTCCTTACCTTGAGTAAGGAAAAAATGTATCTAGCTACCTATTGCCCTCTCCCTCTGCTTACCAGGAGACCTCACCGTACAGTGAAAGGCTTTCGAATCATACAAAGTTTGGTCTGTATCTCAGCTATACTTTTTATGAGTTAAATGATCTTGGGCAAGTGATGTTAGTGTCTTTCACACTTCTCCTAGAGCAGAGCTTCCAACAAGTACACAGAAGCATATAGACAGGTTACACTGAATCTCTCAGATTTCAGCTGGTAGTCTTAGGCCATGAGAACAGCTTCCTCCATTTATCCCAAAGTGACATCATTTAAAAGATGTTAGGAAGCACTGCCTAAAAGAAGCTTCTAAAATCTGAAATCCATGGGGAATTCCCTGGTGGGCCAATGGTTAGGACTCCGTGCTTACACTGCATGGGTTTGATCCCTGGTCAGGTAACCAAGATCCCAAGGGAAGTGCAACATGGCCAAAAGAACCCCCTGAAATCTATGAACCACCTGAAACAATGAGCAATGAATAGGTGTGTTTTCCCCCCTCTGAAAATAAACAGCTTTCATTCGATTCTCCAGAAGAATATGAGACTCCCTAAGAGGTTAAAGAGGTTCCCTGGTTGCTCAGCGGTAAAGAATCGGCCTGCCAATGCAGGAGTCTCAGCTTCAATCCCTGGATTGGAAAGATCCCCTGGAGAAGGAAATGGCAACCCACTCCAGTATTCTTCCCTGGGAAATCCCATGGACAGAGGAGTCTGGTGGGCTACAGGCCATAGGGTTGCAAAGAGTCGGACACAATTGAGTGACAAACTTTCACTTTTNCTGGATTGGAAAGATCCCCTGGAGAAGGAAATGGCAACCCACTCCAGTATTCTTCCCTGGGAAATCCCATGGACAGAGGAGTCTGGTGGGCTACAGGCCATAGGGTTGCAAAGAGTCGGACACAATTGAGTGACAAACTTTCACTTTTTCAATGGAGATACAGACACAGGGTACAGACTTGTGGACACAGTGTGAGAAGCAGAAGGTGGGAAGAACTGGGAGAGCAGCATGGAACATATAAATTACCATGTAAAATAGACAGCCAGTAGAAATTTGCTGGATGAGACAAGGAACTCAAATCAGGTGCTCTGTGACAACCTAGAGGGGTTGGATGGGGTGGGAGGTGCGAATGAGGTTCAAGAGGGAGGGGACATATGTATACCATTCATGTTGATGTAGGACAGAAACCAACACAATATTGTAAAACAGTTATCTTCCAATTACAAATTTAAAACAATTAGTCTAAGCTGATAAAACATCAAACAATACTTTCCAGTAAGCATGACAAACTTTACTAAAAAGTCAGTCATTGGTACTGGCACCATTACCTCATCAGGAAAATCCAAGGAGCCTTTATTCAATCTTTTTGTAAATACTAAAAATGTATTTACTTTCTTGAAAACCAAACGTCTAGAAGAACCTTTACAGACATACAGAGATTGATCCAAAGTCTCTCAAGATGTGGATTAAGGGTGTCATAAACATAACTTGCATTACTTATTCTATCCTTTTCAGGCGAAAAGACAATGGAACTGTTACTATTAATAGTAGATGGGAGAGAACGAAAATAACATGGATTAAACAAGAGAATCTTTAAGAACTGGAAGTAAATACGGACTATTTCAAATAGTTATAATAGTTACGATCAATAGTTATAATGGTTACAATCTAAAGAGAGAAACTTACATACCATATTCACATTACTATCCAACTGTTGTGATTTCCAGTGACTTCTATTTCTGTTCACACTCTAAAGGAAGAGAAATCAGACAAATGATCTTCATAGAATGGATAACTCAAAAGAAATCAATCGCTGCACAACATTCTAACAATTTTAAAGCCTGGAAAATGTTTCAAATTGTATTATGTCAAGTGATTATAATAATAATTTGGTAACTGATTCATGAATATTCTTATCTTTATATATTTAGTAGCCCCAATTTTTCCAACTACAGTCTAAGAACAGAAATAAATCTGAAAGAAGGCTTTAATTTGACTAAATGATTAACGTATAGCTACCTGCCGAACAGCTGAAAATTGGGCCACTTGTTGCTGTTGCCACTGAAGAGTGGGGGAGTATCCTTCTGGGGCAGGCTGGCATCCTGAAAGCTAGAGATCAGTTCATAAATTTTAGAATCAAAATTAAGTGTTACCACTAGAATCTCAAGGCTATGCAAAGTAAAAGCAGAATCAAGAAGAAAAATGAGTAATAAAGCAAGTAAGATTACACAAGAAAGGAAGTACTTTTTGCAGATGTAAAAAAGGATGCAATTCATTTATGTCTGAGTTTAAAACATCAGGAAAAGATCCTTATATAGTTGCTTTAGTAAAAGCAATCTGGAACAGTTTATAGTTGGAGTTTCTACAAAATCCAAATATGAGACCTAAAGATATAACCCAGTACTTTCTATAATAGCAAAGCTATTTGAAGCAAAAAGACATGCAAATAAAACATTCTGGTATGAGCAGAATGTAAATAATTCAAAGCATTTGACTTTACAAGGGCTACTTCTGTTTCTTAAAACAGCACATAGGTCACAACTGATCACATATTGCCTTGAAATAAAGCTGAGTATGGTAACATTTCAAAAGTCAGGTATACAGGATATCATCTGTCATCAACTACAAATTTCTGTAAAGGAATTACATGAAACATTATAGTGTCTGAGTTAAAATCTCCTGATAATAAACATCAGATAAACAAACTACTTAGAACACAAAAGGAAATGGAACTGTGGTAATTTAAAAACTGCTGCTCTCCTTCCACCACAGGTTAAACAGTCTCAGGGGAACCTTCTGTGCCTACTCCATCCAGACTAGTTCTCCCTATTACTTACTGGTCATTATATGTTAACTTTCTTCACAGCAATAGACATAATATATAACTGTTTGTTTTTTAAATGTCTTCCTCAGGAGAAAGGGCAAATTCTACAAGGATAGGCACTTTCTGTCTCATCCTCTGTTGTATTCCCAGTGCCTGGCACATACAGTTGCTTAGTTAAAAAATGTGCTGGATAAATAAATGAATGAAAAGGTTCACAGTGGGCAAGTAGGTAGAAAAGTGTGATACTTGGGTTTCTATTTTAAAAAAACAAAACCTAGTCCAATTCAAAACATACAAATTACTCTAAGTAAGATTAAACGCCAGCCCAATAATAGTGAACTGGTAAAAGGTACCTTAAAAATAAAGGCTAGCATAAATAACCTATTTAAAGACTCCATGAAGATCGGATCATGCTCCTAAAGTGTCATAAGCTCCAGGAATGTCAGGGTTACTGAAATCCTCTCTGGAAGTAGTAAACGCCAGCTGTCCTTTTGGGGGAAAAAGTAAAAGCAACTGTCTAACTGAACATACAGCAATCAAATCTTACATTTTAACTGATCCTGTCTGATACTTTCTGACACTACAGGGTGAACCTCCGTCTTTTAATTTGCGGGGAGGAAAAAAAAAATCCCCTGATGCGTAAAAACACTCACAGAAATATTCACACTTTGCTTCCTTTTCAACTTCTTTGGGTCAATTTGAGCTACCACAACATCTGGACATTGAGCTGCTTCGATCCTACAAACAAGTAATAAATGCAAAAAAACGTGATTACTATTGTTCACGTGTAGTATAACAAGCGATCCAACTTCTACAGTTCAATATAAAATTACAAACTTCAGAATTGCAATGGAAGCTCTAAACAATAAACTTCTGAAATTATCTGGACTGAAAGCAATCTAAGAGCATGTATCTTGTCAAGAGTAATCAGGTTTAATAAAATGAAGTTCACAGAAACTCGCTCACACAAAGATGTAATCAAGGGATTTTGTTCTGAACGAGCATGGGAACGGAACAGAAGTGGGGCTTTATCGCACTTTGGGGTCGAGCGGGGTACGGGCGCTGTGCCCAAGGGCGTTAAGGACAACCGGCCCACCCGCAAAGGATCCAACACTCACTGGACCCGCCTCAGGTATTCCTGGGGAGTCCTCGGAGGTACGCTGGGATCGAAACTTTCCGTCAAGTCGCAGGGCTCCACCGGCAAAAGCCGTGGCATCAACTCCTCCACCGCAGACTCCGCTGGTACCCACGCCATAGTTTTCAATGAAGAGCGTCTTACCCAGCGCATGCGCCAGAGCTGGGGTCACAGCGCAGGCGCACGTAGAGGAGCGTTAGGCGCGGAGTTGAACGAGAGGCTGGCCTTAGGAGGCGTAACTGCGCATGAGCAAACCTGAAGCTTGTCCCAGAGTTTAAGGGTCCGGTGCTGTAGTGAACACTGCGCACATAGTTCCTTGTAGAAGTGGTTCTGAAGTTTTTCTGGGTTTTATTCTTATACCTTTCTAAGACTGAGGGTTATTAACTTTTATGCATCGTTAGTATTGAGGGAACTGTAAGTACTTTTTAAGTTAATGAGCAGTTACTGTAACGATCATTTCTTGAGCTTTAAATTCACATCACCTGCATTTCCTCATTTAATTTTTACTGTCTTTTAAAGTAAGTGGTATTATGCAAAGTTTGTGGGGACGGAAATCGACTGAAAGAGGGGTTAAGGACAATTGTAACTTTCTTCTGCTGCTCCTACTGCTGCTAAGTCGCTTCAGTCGTGTCCGACTCTGTGCGACCCCATAGACGGCAGCCCACCAGGCTCCCCGTCCCTGGGATTCTCCAGGCAAGAACACTGGAGTGGGTTGCCATTTCCTTCTCCAATGCATGAAAGTGAAAAGTGAAAGTGAAGTCGCTCAGTCGTGTCCGACTCTTCGCGACCCCATGGACTGCAGCCTACCAGGCTCTTCTGTCCATTGGATTTTCCAGGCAAGAGTACTGGAGTGGGGTGTCATTGCTTTCTTCTAAGGAAGACCTATTGGAAAAGACCCTGACACTGGGAAGGATTGATAGCAGGAGGAGACGGGAGTGACAGATGATGAGATGGTTGGATGGCATCACCAACTCCAGGGACATGAGTTTCAGCAAACTCTGGGAGATGGTGAAGGATAGGGAAGCCTGGCGTGTTTCAGTCTATGGGATCGCAGAGTCAGATACCACTGAACAAGAACAACAAAAGAGAAGAGCCGATTCCAAAACAGATTTATCTGATGCCAAATGAATGTAAAATTAGTTTCCCAGAGTAATTTCTTGTACTTGGCTGTGCCAAAGATCAGTTTATATTTATCCAAAATTATCTAGTAATACTAGAGTTCAGTTCACTTCAGTCGCTCAGTCGTGTCCGACTCTTTGCGACCCCATGAGTCGCAGCACGCCAGGCCTCCCTGTTCATCACCAACTCCCGGAGTTCACTCAGACTCATGTCCATCGAGTCCGTGATGCCATCCAGCCATCTCATCCTCTGTTGTGCCCTTCCCCTCCTGCCCCCAATCCTTCCCAGCATCAGAGTCTTTTCCAATGAGTCAACTCTTCGCATGAGGTGGCCAAAGTACTGGAGTTTCAGCTTTAGCATCATTCCTTCCAAAGAAATCCCAGGGTTGATCTTCAGAACGAACTGGTTGGATCTCCTTGCAATCCAGGGGACTCTCAAGAGTCTTCTCCAACACCACAGTTCAAAAGCATCAGTTCTTCAGCGCTCAGCCTTCTTCATAGTCCAACTCTCACATCCATACATGACTACTGGAAAAATCATAGCTTTCTAAGGTCCTCATAGATGAACCTTAGTTGGCATGTCTTAGTAATGTCTCTGCTTTTGAATATGCTATCTAGGTTGGTCATAACTTTTCTTCCAAGGAGTAAGCGTCTTTTAATTTCATGGCTGCAGTCATCATCTGCAGTGATTTTGGAGCCCCCCAAAATAAAGTCTGACACTGTTTCCCCATCTATTTCCTATGAAGTGATGGGACTGGATGGTATGATCTTTGTTTTCTGAATGTTGAGCTTTAAGCCAACTTTTTCACTCTCCACTTTCACTTTCATCAAGAGGCTTTTTAGTTTCTCTTCACTTTCTGCCATAGGGGTGGTGTCATCTGCATATCTGAGGTTATTGATATTTCTCCTGGCAATCTTGCTTCCAGCTTGTGTTTCTTCCAGTCCAGCGTTTCTCATGATGTACTCTGCACGGAACTTAAATAAGCACGGTGACAATATACAGCCTTGACGTACTCGTTTTCCTATTTGGAACCAGTTTGTTGTTCCATGTCCAGTTCTAACTGTTGCTTCCTGACCTGCGTACAGATTTCTCAAGAGGCAGGTCAGGTGGTCTGGTATTCCCATCTCTTTCAGACTTTTCCACAGTTCATTGTGATCCACACAGTTAAAGGCTTTGGCATAGTCAATAAAGCAGAAATAGATGTTTTTCTGGAACTCTCCCGCTCCTTCCATGATCCAGCAGATGTTGGCAATTTGATCTCTGGTTCCTCTGCCCTTTCTAAAACCAGCTTGAACATCAGGAAGTTCACGGTTCACGTATTGCTGAAGCCTGGCTTGGAGAATTTTGAGCATTACTTTACTAGCATGTGAGATGAATGCAATTGTGTGGTAGTTTGAGCATTGTTTGGCATTGCCTTTCTTTGGGATTGGAATGAAAACTGACCTTTCCCAGTCCTGTGGCCACTGCTGAGTTTTCCAAATTTGATGGCATATTGAGTGCAGCACTTTCACAGCATCATCTTTCAGGATTTGAAATAGCTCAATAGGAATTCCATCACCTCCACTAGCTTTGTTCTTAGTGATGCTTTCTAAGGCCCGCTTGACTTCACATTCCAGGATGTCTGGCTCTAGATCAGTGATCACACCATTGTTATTATCTGGGTCGTGAAGATCTTTTTTGTACAGTTCTTCTTTGTATTCTTGCCACCTCTTCTTAATATCTTCTGCTTCTGTTAGGTCCAGACTATTTCTGTCCTTTATCGAGCCCATCTTTGCATGAAACGTTCCCTTGGTATCTCTAATTTTCTTGAAGAGATCTCTAGTCTTTCCCATTCTGTTCTTTTCCTCTATCTCTTTGCATTGATTGCTGAAGAAGGCTTTCTTATCTCTTCTTGCTATTCTTTGGAACTCTGCATTCAGATGCTTATATCTTTNTATTTCTGTCCTTTATCGAGCCCATCTTTGCATGAAATGTTCCCTTGGTATCTCTAATTTTCTTGAAGAGATCTCTAGTCTTTCCCATTCTGTTCTTTTCCTCTATTTCTTTGCATTGATCACTGAAGAAGGGTTTCTTATCTCTTCTTGCTATTCTTTGGAACTCTGCATTCAGATGCTTATATCTTTCCTTTTCTCCTTTGCTTTTCACTTCTTTTCATTTCACAGCTATTTGTAAGGCCTCCCCAAACAGCCATTTTGCTTTTTTGCATTCCTTTTCCGTGGGGATGGTCTTGATTCCTGTCTCCTGTACAATGTCATGAACCTCATTCCATAGTTCATCATGTACTCTATCTATCAGATCTACGCCTTTAAATCTATTTCTCACTTCCACTGTATAATCATAAGGGATTTGATTTAGGTCATACCTGAATGATCTAGCGGTTTTCCCTACTTTCTTCAATTTAAGTCTGAATTTGGTAATAAGGAGTTCATGATCTGAGCCACAGTCAGCTCCTGGTCTTGTTTTTGTTGACTGTATAATAGAGTAGCCATCCTTTTTTCTTTTTAAGAAAGATTTCTTAAATAGTGCAAAGAACAAAGTTAATGCCAACACCCAGAAGTTATCATTATTAATCTCAGGGGTAATCTTGTGAGAGGGTCCTATTATTTCCACTTTACAAGTGAGTAAACAAGGCAGAAATGTATTAAATTAACTTACGCTAGGTCACAACTTGCAAGAAACAATGAAAGTACTATGTCTCAGTCTTTTCTAAACAAGCTCCGAGTGAATACAATTGTTTTCTAAGATCTGTTTAATTTCAGGCTTTTTTTGTTTGTTCTTAAATCAGTCTTTAGATTGAACGCAATTAATTTTAAAACCAGAATGTAACTTTCTAAACTGGAGATAAAGTAAGGACAATCTTTAGGTTAAATGCTTAAGAATTAGTGCTTATAAATACTAACTAAACAATTGGGAGACATGGAAAGAAAGTGCCTGGCTGCAAACTAAAAAGTTATTTGGTTAAAAAGTCTTGCTGATTTTAGAAGAAACAAACTTATAAGAGATGCGGAGAAACACTCCTGTCGCCGAACCTTTTGGTGGTCATCAAGAAAAAGTTAGAAATCATAATGTGTCATTTCTGGATTTTCTTACACATACTTTTTTCTTTGGAAACTAGCTTATTAGCAATTTCCCCCCATTTTTCTGTAGAAAAGAATCTACTAGATCAACCACAAAGGGAACAATTCTTAATACTGGACTCCATATTTAAGTGCATGGCAAAACTACACATGGATGAAGGAAACAAGGATAGAGATAACAAAATGGAAAAAAGCTTGTCCTAGGAAATAATAAGAAAATTTCTTCAAAAGAGGACATCAATAATTCTGAAATGGTTCTAAAATTTTAAATACACAGGGGTGAATTCATTCAAGAGAGAGGAAATTAATTAAACATTTCTAAGGCTTACTGTCTGCTCTTTAAATCATATCTGGCTTAAAAGAATTAAGGAATGAATTTTGGAACATGTTTAATATGGCTATAAATAGGAAATTGCACTAAGTATTTTTTTTAAGTCTTTATTGAATTTGTCACAATACTGCTTCTGTTTTGTTTTGGTTTTTTGGTCATAAGGCATGTTAGCTTCCTGACCAGGGATAGAACCTGCAGCCCTTGTATTGGAAGGTGAAGTCTTAACCACTGGACCACCAGGGAAGTCCCCTGCACTAAGTATTTTTGAATGTTTTGATCGAGATATGAGACAGTTGAGAAGAAGTTATATTTTGTTGATGAAATTATTCTGAAGAAAAACTTAACTTTTTAGAAATCTGAACTTCTAAAACTATAATAATCATTTCTTCCTAGGAAGAACTATTTCTAAGATACTTAACAGCTTCTGAGGCCCTGTTTTTAAAGATTTCCAGTCACTTCTCAGTTTACAATGGAAAGATTTTTATGTTTCAATATTTCTCACATTGGTGCTTGGCTGTGGGAGCAATATGAAGGTGGTGAGCACAGAATGTCTGTTTATTGATGACAGAAGCATCTGCTAAGTCAAACTTGCAGAGCTAAATGAAAAATTTGTCCCTGTATTTTATGTCCTTTTAAGCAGCTCACTTATTTTCATGTATTAGTATATATAAGAATTATCTGCAATAAATTCTTTAAAATACAGACTCCTGGGTCCTATAACTTTCTCCTCCAGAGTTTCTGACACTGTTTATTGGCTGTAGGACTCTGAACCTGAAAATTTTCGAAAGCATTCCAAGTGAGAAACATAGCTTAGTTCATCCATTTTATCTTTTCCTTCTTATTCTTTAAGATTTACTCCCCGAGAATTTGGGGCTTCCCAGGTGGTGTTAGTGGTAAAGAACTCACCTGGCAATGCAGGAGACATAAGAAACATGGGTTCGATCTCTGGGTTGGCAAGATCCCTTGGAGGATGGCGTGACAACCCAGTGCAGTATTCTTGCCTGAAAAATCCCATGGACAGAGGAGCCTGGCAGGCTACAGTCCATAGGCTCTCAAAGAGTCAGACTTGACTCAAACAACTTAGCACACACCCTAGAATTCTGTCTTACCATACTTTGTCAGTTCTTTTCTCCTTGGCCACAGTCTGAAATTTCACTTGTCCCTTTTATGCCATTAAACTTTAATACATTCAGTCATCCAATTAACATTTCAGTTCAGTTCAGTTCAGTTCAGTCGTTCAGTCATGTCTGACTCTTTGTGACCCCATGAATCACAGCACGCCAGGCCTCCCTGTCCATCACCAACTCCCGGAGTCCACCCAAACCCATGTCCATTGAGTCAGTGATGCCATCTAACCATCTCATCCTTTATCGTCCCCTTCTTCTCCTGCCCCCAATCCCTCCCAGCTTTAGCATCTTTTCCAATTAGCTCTTCCTATCAGGTAGCCAAAATATTGGAGTTTCAGCTTCAACATCAGTCCTTCCAATGAACACCCAGGATTGATTTCTTTTAAGATGGACTGGTTGGATCTTCTTGCAGCCCAAGGGACTCACAAGAGTCTTCTCCAACACCATAGTTCAAAAGCATCAATTCTTCTGCATTCAGCCTTCTTTATAGTCCAACTCTCACATCCATACAAGACTACTGGAAAAACTATAGCCTTGACTAGACGGACCTTTGTTCACAAAGTAATGTCTCTGCTTTTGAATACGCTATCTAGGTTTGTCAGTTTTCTATTATGTGTCAGACATTATCATAGGAATTGGGCTTTATTAGGTGATGTGGGGACAGTGGAGGTTTGTGTTCAGGAAATGGGGACAATTTTGAGGAGGACAATTCTGATGAATCCTGTTCCTTGGTTAAATACTTATATGTGATTTTTTAGGCCTGACCATGTGTGCATGCTCAGTCGCTTCAGTCATGTCTGACTCTCTGTGACTCTATGGACTGTAGCCTGCCAGGCTCCTCCGTCCATGGGATTCTCCAGGCAAGAATACTGGAGTGGGTTGCCATGTCCTCCTCCAGGGGATCTTCCCGACCCAGAGAAAGAGCCAGGCTACTTTCAGGTTCTCAGAAACTGCTTTTCTCTTTCTTTGGGCTAAATGTTTTATACAGATTATCATGATATGTGGTTATTCTAAGCAGTAAGTACAACTATATTTATTTTCAGATGAAGAAACTGGCTCAGAAAAGGTTATATAACATGCCCAGATCATACAACTAGGAAGTGGATGGAAGTAAGAGTCTATCTTGGGTATTCAGATTAATGAACCATTGCTCTAAAAATTACTATAGTCCACAAGACACACCTCATCTCTTGTGACAGCCTTTATGACCCACTGTGAAGAGCAATATTGCATAGGAACCTGGAATATTAGGTCCATGAATCAAGGCAAATTGGAAGTGGTCACACAGGAGATGGCAAGAGTGAATGTCGACATTCTAGGAATCAGCGAACTAAAATGGACAGGAATGGGTGAATTTAACTCAGATGACCATTATATCTACTACTGTGGGCAGGAATCCCTTCAAGAAATGGAGTAGCCATCATGGTCAACAAAAGAGTCCGAAATGCAGTACTTGGATGCAATCTCAAAAATGACAGAATAATCTCTGTTCATTTCCAAGGCAAACCATTCAATATCACGGTAATCCAAGCTTATGCCCCAACCAGTAATGCTGAAGAAGCTGAAGTTGAACGATTTATGAAGACCTACAGGACCTTTTAGAACTAACACCCAAAAAAGATGTCCTTTTCGTTATAGGGGAGTGGAATGCTAAAGTAGGAAGTCAAGAAACACCTGGAGTAACAGGCAAATTTGGCCTTGGAATGTGGAATGAAACAGGNTCCAAGTCTATGCCCCAACCAGTAATGCTGAAGAAGCTGAAGTTGAACGGTTCTATGAAGACCTACAAGACCTTTTAGAACTAACACCCAAAAAAGATGTCCTTTTCATTATAGGGGACTGGAATGCAAAAGTTGGAAGTCAAGAAACACCTGGAGTAACAGGCAAATTTGGCCTTGGAATGCGGAATGAAGCAGGGCAAAGACTAAGAGAGTTTTGCCAAGAAAATGCACTGGTCATAGCAAACACCCTCTTCCAGCAACACAAGAGAAGACTCTACACATGGACATCACCAGATGGTCAACACCGAAATCAGATTGATTATATTCTTTGCAGCCAAAGATGGAGAAGCTCTATACAGTCAACAAAAACAAGACCAGGAGCTGACTGTGGCTCAAATTTCCAACATCCGCTGGATCATGGAAAAAGCAAGAGAGTTCCAGAAAAATATCTATTTCTGCTTTATTGACTATGCCAAAGCCTTTGACTGTGTGGATCACAATAAACTGCTTCCCCTAGCAGACTATATAGTCCATGAGATCAGGAACTATGTCAGTTTGCTCATCATTGCATAAATAGCAGAGTGCCTGGCATATAGGTAGTAGTTAGATAAATACCTATTGTATGAATGAATGGAATTGATTTTGAGCTAATTATAAGAACTCTGGCTTGTTTTATGTACAACCTGAATTTTTTTTAAAAAAAGATAGCTTTATTGAAATATCCTTGACATAACAAACTCTGTATATTTAAATGGAACATTTGGATGAGGTTTAACGTAAGAGTATTTCCCTGAAATTTTCGCCAACATTAAAATAGTGAATATATCTATCACCTTCAAAAGTTTACTCATGTTCTTTTGTTATTCCTCCTTCCCACCTCTAATTCTTCCTCCCCAAACAACCTCTAACTCATCCTCCCGAAACTCAGGTCTCCTGCATTGCAGGTGGATTCTTTTACCATCTGAGCCACGAGGGAAGCAAACTGTTTATACAGTCACCTGTTGTTGTATATTTGAGTTGTTACTAGTTTCGGGGCTGTTATTACAAATAAAGCTGTTAGGAACGTTTGTTTATAAGTCATTGTTATGGACATATGTTTTTACTTTCCTGGCTAGCTATCTAGGAATGTAATGACTGGATCACTTATGGTTAACTTTTTAAGAAACTTCAAAACTGTTTCCCAGAGTAGTTATGCCATTTTCCATTCTTACCAGCAGTGTATGAGGATTCCCGTTTCTCTACATCCTTGCCGACAGTGGTTTGGTAATCTTTTTAGCCATTCTAGGAAGCTTATTGTTGCTGTTCAGTCACTGTCACGTCCACCCACCTCTGTGACACCATGGACTGCAGCATACCAGGCTCCTGTGTCCTCTGCTACCTCCTGGAGTTTGCTCAAATTTGTGTCTGTTGAGTTGGTGATGCCATCTAGCCATCTCATCCTCTGCTGCCTCTTCTCCCTTTGCCTTCAGTCTTTCTCATCATCACTCATAAGTTTATAGTGGTATCTTATTGTGGTTTTATTTCGCATTTCCCTAATGACTTGTGATGTTGAGCATCTTTTCATGTGCTTATTAGCCATTTGTATACCTTCTTTGATGAACTCTTGAAATCTTTTGCTTGTTTATTGTTTTTTCCTTATTGTTAAGTTTTAAGAGTTCTTTATACATTTTTGGTACAAGTTTCTTTTTTTAATCAAATTTAGTTTTAGGTGTTACTTTTAGGTCTAAGGGTTAATTTTTGTATATGATGTGAGTGTGGATTCAAGTTCATTTATTTGGCATATGAATATCTAATTGTTCAGCACCATTTATCAAAAAGGCTGTTCTTTATCTGCTGCATTGTTTTTTTAACTTTGTAAAAAACCAATTTTCAATATGTATGCAACTTGAATTTTAATATAGTTGTGAGTTGAGTTATTTAGAATAATCTTTTCAAGGATCAGATGGGGTAAATCTGGGTTATATTCTGGTACTCTCTTTATATTTTTAAGTAAATTCTTTAGAAATATGTAACTTAAATATAGAAAAGCACGCAGAATTCTAAGTGTATAGCTTGATGAATTTTCCCAGAGTAATTACACTCGTGTAACTACCACCTAGATGAAGAATAGGATGTAGCCAACACCCCAGTGGCACTTCTCATGTTCTTTTCCACTTGGTATTCTTTCTCATTATAGGTAGTTGCTATTTTCCCTATGTCGTCATTGATGAGTTTTGCTTCTTCATAGAAATGGAATTGTATTTGTACTCTTGTGTCTGTCAACTTTTGCCTAAAATATTTCTGAGATTCATTTGGGTTGTTGCACAAAGTAGTGGTTCTTATAGCTTTATTTTATGGTATATAATAGATTATATGCCATAATTTATTAATCCAATTGTTAGATACTTGGGTGGATTCTTATTTTGGTTATTGATCTTTTATGAGTATTCTTATTCTTTCTGGTACAGAGAGGTAAATGTTTTCTATTAGATATATAGCTTGGAATAGAATTGCTACTTTTGGTATATGTGATTATGTTGAGCTATAGTAGATAATGCCAACATTTTCCAAATGATTGAACCAATTTTGCACCCCTTTGCCCTAAATTTAGTAGTATGTGGAAGTTATGTTGTTCAGCATTCTTTTAGCACTGGATATTTGAGTCTTTTTAAATTTCAGCCATTCTGGTTCCTTTGTGGTGTTCTTGTGAGTTTTAATTGATATTTCTCTGGTAACTAATGAGATTGAGTATCTTTTAATGTGTTTATTGGTCATTTGAATATCCCCTTTAGTGAACTACCCCTTCAAGTGTTTGCCCATTTTTGTGTTGGGTTGTTTCTTACTGATTTCCAGGATTTGTTGTTGTTTTAAATATATTCTGAATATACTTAATTTCCTTACAACCTTTTATTTTAAAGATTTAACAACTTTGGTAAGCTTCTTGCAAACTCCCCTACTATAAAGACTAGGAAGATAAGCCTTTTTGTATATGCATATGATATAATTTTTTTTCATGAATTGGAGTTAATCATATTTGACACATGGCAGTTTAGTTTTTCTAAAACTGGGTTATTGTTTTTGGTCGATGTTCCATACCCTTTAATTAGTCCTACGAATTTGCCCCTTGGTTTATTTGGGGAAGGGAGTGGCAACCTACTGTAGTCTTTTTTTGCCTGGAAAATTCCATGGACAGAGGCGCCTGGAGGGCTACAGTCCATGGGGTTGCAAAGAATTGGACACGACTGAGCAGCTAACACTTTTTTGGCATTGGCACTATTGCCATTTTGAATAGGATAATTCTGTGTTGTAGATAATTCTGTCTTGCACATTGTAGAATGTTTAGAAGCATCTCTCAGGCCTCAGCCCACTAGATGCCAGTAGTACACATTCTCCTCCCATCTTGTGACAATCAAAAATGTCTCCAGATGTTGCCTAATATCCCTGGGGTCTAGGGTGGGATTGTTAAAACTAGCCCAGTTAAGAGTCACTGATCTAGATTTGTTTGTGGTTATTTTACTAGTTTGCCAGGAAATTGTAAAGCTCAAAATTACATGTGTTTTCTAAAATATGTGTGGGAATACAAAGGACTAAGAACAGCCAAGACAGTTTTCAGGAAGCAGGTTGTTCATAGGGCTTTCTCCCCTTAATAGTCTGTAAATCTTTTAAGGCCAGGAACATTTTTCTTCATTGTTTTTCAAGGTGTCTGGAATTGTATGGGCTTAATATAATAAATGCTTGAATAAGTGAATTGAAACTGGGAGTAGAGGGAATGTGTAGAGAAGAGCACAGAGTAAGGAAGGTACTTTTAAGAACGCTCACGTTTTAGGGAAAGGGAGAAACCACTGTATAGGAACAGTTAAGAACGGTGTTACAGAAATTAAGGAGAAAGGAAATATGTTTGTTATGTTCCAAGAAGACAGAGTGTTATGTTTGGCTGTATGCCTAGAGGTTATGCGTATGGATTTTGGAGTCAGACAGCAGGAGTCAAGTCACATACAGGCTTTGCCTTTTACTTGCCATATAATATGAGCATGTTACTTGACTTCTTTTAAAACCTAGTGCTCACATTTATAAAATGGGGATAATATTTGGTGATTAAGAGGTCACTGATAAATGAGATTGAGCTTTCAGGACTGTGGAATTAAAAAACAGATTTTAGGAGCTTGATTCTACTGTGTTTTTAGCCTGAAGATCATAGAGAATTTTAGTAGAAAAGAAACATTAAATAAGGCACTATAAAGAAAGATTTTTATACAGATGAAAAGTTTTTGAGATACTCTTACAGTTTTATTTTTTAAGCCATATTATTGGAAGTGGTCTACAAAAGTATAAACCTATTAAAAATCAAGGCTGGACTTTTCCTCTTGAAAACATTTCTTACAATGTTTGCTCTTTGTTAAGTAAATTGAGTGATAAATGAGTGATTTTAAAGATGCTTAGCATTTCATATTTTAAAGTATGTTTTGAAGTTATTAGAAATGTCAACATTTTTTAAAAAATTGAAGTGTACTTTATTTATAATATTATATTATTTTCAGATGTACAGCATAGTGATTCAGTATTTTTACAGATTAAAATCTGACAGCCTAACTCCAGTTTTTTTTCCTGGAAAAACTGACTAAATGTAATCTACTTACACTGATTTTTTATGACTTCTTGTATAAGACTCTCCTGAAAAAACTACACTGGCTGCAAAGCTATCTGCTAAGAAGCAGGCATCTATGTACAGAGATGAAAATGATGATTTTCAAGTAGAGAAGAAAAGAATTCGACCCTTGGAAACTGCACAGCAGGTAAACAGTCTTAGCAGTGAAATAATCCCATTAGTTATGGCTGAACAAGGTAGTCAAGTATCAATCGTTTCAGTGGCATGTGTAGAGATTAGTTGGATAGTGTCAGATATAAATTTAATGGTCAGTTACTGTAATTTCATTTTATATATTTATTCATTACAAAGGATCGACCCTTGGAAACTGCACAGCAGGTAAACAGTCTTAGCAGTGAAATAATCCCATTAGTTATGGCTGAACAAGGTAGTCAAGTATCAATCGTTTCAGTGGCATGTGTAGAGATAAGTTGGATAGTGTCAGATATAAATTTAACCATCAGTTACTGTAATTTCATTTTATATATTTATTTATTACAAAGGAGCTTGTTATAGTAGATTATTCATAGTAGCATGTCATTAAAGTGAAACTGAATGATGCTTATTTATATTTAAGAAATTTGATAGTAAAACATTTACTTATGGCATGTTATAGTAATAGAGTTATTTTGTACTTTTAACTGCTCTGTTTTGTTATCTAATAATGGTGTTTTCTTTTGGCCAAAATACCTCTGATACAAGTATTTAGGTCAGATATTTTTGATATTGATAGTTTTAATCTAATGATAAGGATTACTCTTATTTATTGAGTTTTTATTATGAATAATTATAAAATATGTTTATTTCTAAAGACCAAAATTACTAGAAGTTTTAAATGAAATATATTTTTAATAGGTGAATAGAGTTCATGGCATTGAACTCTTATATTTTCTCATAGAGTTCATAGCATTGAGGTAGGGAGACTGGACTTTAATAGATTTAGTTACAAATAAAGATTATTAATTAGCATGTCATTGTAGATAATTGTATATATTTAATTGAATATTCTCAAAAAATGTTTGCATTTTTATATAGTTTGTTCCATGTACAATCCTAACTTCCATAATTAAACCTTGTTTATAGAAATAGAATAAATCCATTTTCTAGTTTTATATTTGGAAAAGTACTAATTACAAATGAAGTGTGAATCTTGAAAAATTTTTACCAGCAAAATGTGTACTTACAGTTGGATGTTGTGAAGTAGGGTTCAAAGTACAATATTTATTACCTGATTTCATTGGCTTTCATTTCTTTTTTGATAGTAATGAATTATCAGTAGAAAGGCTTTTTTTTCCCTTCATAGTTTGAGTACATAGGTTTTTGGCAAGTAAGAAAAAGCACATGTAGTTTGGAAAGAAAACAGTGGTATTTATAAAAGAAATTTAGTCAAATGCAGTTTGGATTANAGATGTGTATAAGAGACAGGAAGAGTACTAATTACAAATGAAGTGTGAATCTTGAAAAATTTTTACCAGCAAAATGTGTACTTACAGTTGGATGTTGTGAAGTAGGGTTCAAAGTACAATATTTATTACCTGATTTCATTGGCTTTCATTTCTTTTTTGATAGTAATGAATTATCAGTAGAAAGGCTTTTTTTTCCCTTCATAGTTTGAGTACATAGGTTTTTGGCAAGTAAGAAAAAGCACATGTAGTTTGGAAAGAAAACAGTGGTATTTATAAAAGAAATTTAGTCAAATGCAGTTTGGATTATTAGTTATCTAACAAGTAATATAATAACAGTAATCAAATAATTTATTCTATCATATAGGAAATAATGAATATTTACATTCAAATATTTTATTCTGTGTTTTTTTTTTAATTTAGAATAAGCTTTTCATGTTTATTTAATTTTCCAGTTGGATATGTAATTGGACTTGGTATAATGCTATTCTTGGTGTCCATATGGTGGGACTATTTTATGGGAAGATCATTTTACAATGCAGAGTTTTGACACATCACTAATTAAAGCTCTTTTGGTTGGAATTTGAGAGATATTACTGTATTCTGTTTTATTTAATTCTTGTAATAAAGTGCCTATTTGTTAGAATTTTGATTGTTACTAGTTAGAAATAGTCATTTTTTTTTACTGCTAAAAGCGCACACTATAGCTGTTTTGATCTTTGACAACAACTAGCCTCATCAAACTTTTAGTTTACAATAAACTTCAATTTGCTTCTGCATTTACAGATCAGAAAACGTCATTGTTTTGAGAAGGAGGTACACCATTTGGATGCAAAAGTTGCTTCAGGAAAGACCACAAAATTCAGCTCTCCATTNACTATAGCTGTTTTGATCTTTGACAACAACTAGCCTCATCAAACTTTTAGTTTACAATAAACTTCAATTTGCTTCTGCATTTACAGATCAGAAAACGTCATTGTTTTGAGAAGGAGGTACACCATTTGGATGCAAAAGTTGCTTCAGGAAAGACCACAAAATTCAACTCTCCATTAGGAAAGATAAACTCCATTTCTCCACAGAAAGTATGTATTTGTGATATTGGTCAGTTTAAAGAAGGCAAATGTGGTATTTGTTAATGCATTTTGAAAAAGAGAAAGACTAGTATAATCATGAGTAGAGAAAAACTCAGAAGTCTTAAGTGCTATTGCATGTCTACTGCTGTGAGAAATGGGAAACCTGTGCTCTTTGTTCCTGTTTCTTCACTTATAAAATAAGAGAATTGGACTGAGATGAGATCTGAAAGGTTTTTTTTTTTCCCTCTTGTACATTCTGAGGTTTGTGAATTCTACTTCTAAAGTTCTTTCAGTGTTCTTAGGGCATCAGTTCTCAAGGATTAGGCCACGGAACTCTGAGATTCCTGAGATTGTTTTTAGGCAGTCTTTGGGGTCAGATGTGAAGTCAAGTGGGCCTTAGAAAGCATC